>CM068367.1:837335368-837779140 GCA_034769895.1 Magicicada septendecula | reverse complement strand
ATCTAATAATTCTCTTTGTATTATTTACTTCAAAATTCTTAACTATCTAACTCCATTTTCATTAATTAAATAACTCACCTGCTTTATCTATACCCAGGCTCTATTCCTGTTTACACATTCTACCTTGCTGTAATCATTGACAATTGTCTTATAAAATACATCTCTCACCTACTCATAACAGTACATCTCACAATTCTCAAATATATATATTCTTATTTAATCAATTATTATCCATTAGTAATTACCTTCAACACAAATTAATTAATAATTTGCTTCATAGAAACTTTTATGACAATTAATACCTTACTTCTGTTACCAAGATAGTACAACTTTCTTTTGTACTGTTTTAATTAAGTAATAAAGAATAATTACTCTTTAATTGTTATTCAATTGAAAAAAAATATTATTATTAAACATGTTAATTATTAAAATACATAATAATACATACTGGTGTACATAAAATATACCTGTAATACATCAAAATCACATAAATACATTGATACATAAATACATTTAAAACAATGAAAAATATACACTCCAACTCATTATTTTGTTATTTATCAAACTCAGTCCATAGCAGTCCAATTCAATACCACTGTTCACATATATTTAATGTTCATTACACAATTGAAACACTCTACCCTCCATCGTTGAACAACATTCTTATCTTAGGTCTATTTAATTTATTATTTAATGAATAAATTTTATGATTAGCAATATTATATTCATATTCATTTATAAAACTGTTATCAAACAAATATTTCAAGTCACGATCGAGTAAGGTTCCGTTTATCTCAGTAATATTATATGTCATTAATTGGTTATTTATTTTATAATTATCCTCATAATTTTCTACCACAGGTAAGTACTTAATACCATTATCATCATTTATTATTACTTCAATTTCATTGTTATTATAAGGTAAGTATTCATTATTTTCATCTACCTTATCTAGGCCTAACCTCCCTACCAATTCTCTGTACTTTCTATTTACTTTAAAAAATTTTATTACTTTCTTTTTCTCATAATATCTCTCTATACTTTCTTTCTTAATACATTTCTCTCCATAACACCAAATTACACTTTCTCTCTCCAAATATGCAGGGGTCCCTATCTTAAAATTATTGCACCACTTATATTAGGTACACAAAAACACCAAGAAACTTTATTTGTAGACCTATCGTCTCCCAAATATAAATTGAAGGAACTCTTATCCTTATAAAAAATACGTGAAGACTTTTCTTCACCCCCTAACACAACATCAAAAGAAAATTCTACCCCCTGCACTCCTTGTACAAAAATACTTTCTCCCAACTCTCTTTCTGACTCAATACACTCAAACACTTCATTTTCACTCATAATGCTTTCATTATCATTTTCTAACACCATATTCTTACTACTTGTAATATTCTTACTATCAGTAAATTCATTATTTGCATTATCATTTTAATTAAGTTATTATTCAGTACTGCATTTTTCTGGGTTTCTAATTGATTTAAACTCTCGTCTAGTTTTTTGATTACCTTGTCAACCTTCTTAACCAGATTATCATGACCTATTTTGATTTCATTTTTAAGTTCATTGAACTTGATATCAAAATTATCAAACTTGTCACTTTGTTTATCAAATTTGTTATTAAAACTACTTTGAATCTCTTTAATTTCGCTATTCTGCTCATCTAATTTTTTGTCTAATTTTAATAGTAATTGCATCATTGCACTAGTTTCATCTGGTTTACTATCCGACATAGCTGACATGGATGTAGCGACCTTCTCTGTCTCTACAGATACAGGCGTATTCGCCTCGTCAGTCCGACTAGTTCGAGTTGGTTGGACATCCATCTCACCAGTCAAATTTACATCAGCTGTACTGATTTCTATTGTAATATTATCCTTATTACTCATATTGTATTATTTTATGTTACTAAAACATATTTATTTATAACCTAAAATTTTAACCTTACCTTGCGCACGCTTTGCGTACTATAACGCTATTATCTCAGGTAATTATTTCACATACCGGTAGGTGTACTCTACATAAAATTATATTTTATGTCGAGTCCCTGTTCGGGCGCCATCTGTAACTTCTTGCTTTTTATCGTTTAATTCGTTATCATTAAAATTGTATTTTTGTATGTACTAGTAAATATCACTTTTAACATCGGGCGCCATGTTGTACAAAATAACATTACATAAATTTACGTTTCGGGCCAGAGTTCGTGCAACACGAACTAGTTTTGTGAAATAGATTACCTGAAATAAAACATACACAAAATACCATATATAAATTACTTTTATTAGTATTGAACTTGTATTTTAATACATATTGAAAAAACGATTAGACCCACATATTACGCCATGGGCGTTTTAAAAATAAATTTACCCTCCAAAATCATAACATGTATTATAGATTATATAGTATGATATGAATATGAATAATAGTAAGATATGAATAATATCTTTGTCACACAACCCAGCACTTAGAAATTACCCACTCGCTCTCTCTCTCTCTCTCTCTCTCTCTCTCTCTCTCTCTCTCTCTCTCTCTCTCTCTCTCTCTCTCTCTCTCTCTCTCTCTCTCTCTCTCTCTCTCTCTCTCTCTCTCATTCTGGTACAATTCTTTATTATTTTTTATGAGCTCATTTTGAAAATTAAAATTTTAAATATTTGAATTTACTTTCTGTTATTTGTTATTTTGGTCATTTCAAATTAAGTTTGATGTGAAAATAAAAATATATATGTGTTGCTGGAACGTTCTCACCAAATTTTGTAGCTGTTGTGCGTTCTCTGTTTGTGCGGTAAAACTTCGCGTACCGCGAGTTTACCGATTACACTTTCCGGTCACATTTTGAAGTACTATTACACTGTGTTTAAATAGTTGTTTAACCACAATAAGTGGTTCAAAAGTTAGAATTCACTTTGCGTGAACGATCTACCGTTCGTAAACGGTTGGCCGGCCGGCTGCGATCACTGTTGCTGATGAAATGACACCGAGTCTTTGTTACATATTTCCGAGGTTGGGTGAATCTACGTCACTCGCCCTTTGTTAAGTTGTTGACAGCATCATGTTGTTGACAAAAACAAATTCTTGGCCACTCACGTCATCAGGGATCGTCTCTTTTATCGCAACAAATGACATACTGTTTTTTGTGATGCTTCACGGTTTTTTGCTATGAATCGGTCCAAATCCTGGCAAATATTATATAGTCCACTCACGATAAATTCATACAGGTTATTAAATGTTTGTTTAATTTTGACCAAACTAAGGAATACAATATTTATGGTTTTATATACCATATTTAGGGTAATTACAAATTGTACCATAATTGTACCATTACAAAATCCCCTCAATGAAAGATTGTGTGTCGCAGCACAAAAACTTTCATTGACCCTTTCATATGTCCTAAAGGGATCAGCCAGGATAGGTCGCCACAACCCCCTTACAATTTTATATAAAAGAAAATAATAACTCACCCTTGGTCTGTTGATGATGACTGTACCTACATGACCTTACTGGACTTCTCCTTTGAGATCCCAACACCATAAGGCCACTTAGGCTCGTAACACCCCTGCTCTGACGCGTTGGCCAGCTCAGGACCGCTGTCATATCACCAAACACTGAAACAATAAACGATAAATCTTAAAATAGTGGCTTGGTAAATTACTCTATCCTCAACTGATCTGGTTCCCCTTAGCTAGGTGCTGGTTTGTGCTAATAAGCACTGGGTTGGCTTGATATATGATTAAAATCTAGTTATAAAAATTATCCTACTAAAAACGTAACTCCCAAGAATTATAAAGAATTTCCTTTCTCCATATTGACAACCCTGAATTTATAAATTGTTTCGATTTCTATCGATAATATTTATCTCTTTCCATTTTATAATTATTGTAATTATAAAATAAACACATTGATATAAAAAGAATTAAAGTCTAATTGAAAATATGAAAATTCCACTATAAATCTTCCAAACATGGAGAAAAACAAATTATATTGATATAAAAGAATTAATAAATCTGTATGGTACTATTTATTTATATATCTCATTGAATGGTTAAAATAAAATTATTATCATTATTATTATTATTATTATTATCAGGTAATAATATGGCATTAGCAGCGCCATTTATATTTATCCCTTCATACTCATTATTTCCATGTTACAACATAAATACATAATACATTTTACATAATAATACATTGATAATTAACACTGATACATTAATATTAATACAGTAATACATTGAAATAGTTTTATAATTACATATTTAATCTTGATTAAGATTTGCATTATAAGATATGCACTAACGTTTGCATAATTTATTTGAAGTTGCATTTAAGTTAAAAAATTACAATTGCAGTTAATTCATTAATTAGACATCAATTATTATTTATTATAATTGTTAATATTTATTTCAAATTTATTATTAATATTCATACTACATTATTATTATTTCATTATTCATTTCTTACTACCTCTATACTCTGAACTTTCTACCTACCTAACTACCTAACCTTTCACCTTCTACTCATTGTTTAGTCTGGATGACTCCTATATTCACTATGCTCATTATATTTTTACTCACCTTCTTCTAACTGACCACCAAATTTACCTATCATGACACCAATATCTCAATTATAAACACCATTACTAATTTCATTTAAATCCTATGGCACCGCTCGTCTTTGCAATGGGTTGGGTGTTCCCTAACTGGCTATATACATTCATATTATTTTGCCCTTCCAAAATTCGGCAAACACTCCCTTAAACTTATGCTAATACCTGCCACAACACTATTGGTTGGCTACTCCTTATCACCTCACCCCCACTACAGAATTCATCAATAACAAATATATGTTTATACCTTTACTTTATTCACCTCTACTAATAATCACTAACTACTGTGTCCCTAAATATCTAATAATTCTCTTTGTATTATTTACTTCAAAATTCTTAACTATCTAACTCCATTTTCATTAATTAAATAACTCACCTGCTTTATCTATACCCAGGCTCTATTCCTGTTTACACATTCTACCTTGCTGTAATCATTGACAATTGTCTTATAAAATACATCTCTCACCTACTCATAACAGTACATCTCACAATTCTCAAATATATATATTCTTATTTAATCAATTATTATCCATTAGTAATTACCTTCAACACAAATTAATTAATAATTTGCTTCATAGAAACTTTTATGACAATTAATACCTTACTTCTGTTACCAAGATAGTACAACTTTCTTTTGTACTGTTTTAATTAAGTAATAAAGAATAATTACTCTTTAATTGTTATTCAATTGAAAAAAAATATTATTATTAAACATGTTAATTATTAAAATACATAATAATACATACTGGTGTACATAAAATATACCTGTAATACATCAAAATCACATAAATACATTGATACATAAATACATTTAAAACAATGAAAAATATACACTCCAACTCATTATTTTGTTATTTATCAAACTCAGTCCATAGCAGTCCAATTCAATACCACTGTTCACATATATTTAATGTTCATTACACAATTGAAACACTCTACCCTCCATCGTTGAACAACATTCTTATCTTAGGTCTATTTAATTTATTATTTAATGAATAAATTTTATGATTAGCAATATTATATTCATATTCATTTATAAAACTGTTATCAAACAAATATTTCAAGTCACGATCGAGTAAGGTTCCGTTTATCTCAGTAATATTATATGTCATTAATTGGTTATTTATTTTATAATTATCCTCATAATTTTCTACCACAGGTAAGTACTTAATACCATTATCATCATTTATTATTACTTCAATTTCATTGTTATTATAAGGTAAGTATTCATTATTTTCATCTACCTTATCTAGGCCTAACCTCCCTACCAATTCTCTGTACTTTCTATTTACTTTAAAAAATTTTATTACTTTCTTTTTCTCATAATATCTCTCTATACTTTCTTTCTTAATACATTTCTCTCCATAACACCAAATTACACTTTCTCTCTCCAAATATGCAGGGGTCCCTATCTTAAAATTATTGCACCACTTATTAGGTACACAAAAACACCAAGAAACTTTATTTGTAGACCTATCGTCTCCCAAATATAAATTGAAGGAACTCTTATCCTTATAAAAAATACGTGAAGACTTTTCTTCACCCCCTAACACAACATCAAAAGAAAATTCTACCCCCTGCACTCCTTGTACAAAAATACTTTCTCCCAACTCTCTTTCTGACTCAATACACTCAAACACTTCATTTTCACTCATAATACTTTCATTATCATTTTCTAACACCATATTCTTACTACTTGTAATATTCTTACTATCAGTAAATTCATTATTTGCATTATCATTTTTAATTAAGTTATTATTCAGTACTGCATTTTTCTGGGTTTCTAATTGATTTAAACTCTCGTCTAGTTTTTTGATTACCTTGTCAACCTTCTTAACCAGATTATCATGACCTATTTTGATTTCATTTTTAAGTTCATTGAACTTGATATCAAAATTATCAAACTTGTCACTTTGTTTATCAAATTTGTTATTAAAACTACTTTGAATCTCTTTAATTTCGCTATTCTGCTCATCTAATTTTTTGTCTAATTTTAATAGTAATTGCATCATTGCACTAGTTTCATCTGGTTTACTATCCGACATAGCTGACATGGATGTAGCGACCTTCTCTGTCTCTACAGATACAGGCGTATTCGCCTCGTCAGTCCGACTAGTTCGAGTTGGTTGGACATCCATCTCACCAGTCAAATTTACATCAGCTGTACTGATTTCTATTGTAATATTATCCTTATTACTCATATTGTATTATTTTATGTTACTAAAACATATTTATTTATAACCTAAAATTTTAACCTTACCTTGCGCACGCTTTGCGCACTATAACGCTATTATCTCAGGTAATTATTTCACATACTGGTAGGTGTACTCTACATAAAATTATATTTTATGTCGAGTCCCTGTTCGGGCGCCATCTGTAGCTTCTTGCTTTTTATCGTTTAATTCGTTATCATTAAAATTGTATTTTTGTATGTACTAGTAAATATCACTTTTAACATCGGGCGCCATGTTGTACAAAATAACATTACATAAATTTACGTTTCGGGCCAGAGTTCGTGCAACACGAACTAGTTTTGTGAAATAGATTACCTGAAATAAAACATACACAAAATACCATATATAAATTACTTTTATTAGTATTGAACTTGTATTTTAATACATATTGAAAAAACGATTAGACCCACATATTACGCCATGGGCGTTTTAAAAATAAATTTACCCTCCAAAATCATAACATGTATTATAGATTATATAGTATGATATGAATATGAATAATAGTAAGATATGAATAATATCTTTGTCACACAACCCAGCACTTAGAAATTACCCACTCTCTCTCTCTCTCTCTCTCTCTCTCTCTCTCTCTCTCTCTCCCTCTCTCTCTCTCTCTCTCTCTCTCTCTCTCTCTCTCTCTCTCTCTCTCTCTCTCTCTCTCGTACAATTCTTTATTATTTTTTATGAGCTCATTTTGAAAATTAAAATTTTAAATATTTGAATTTACTTTCTGTTATTTGTTATTTTGGTCATTTCAAATTAAGTTTGATGTGAAAATAAAAATATATATGTGTTGCTGGAACGTTCTCACCAAATTTTGTAGCTGTTGTGCGTTCTCTGTTTGTGCGGTAAAACTTCGCGTACCGCGAGTTTACCGATTACACTTTCCGGTCACATTTTGAAGTACTATTACACTGTGTTTAAATAGTTGTTTAACCACAATAAGTGGTTCAAAAGTTAAAATTCACTTTGCGTGAACGATCTACCGTTCGTAAACGGTTGGCCGGCCGGCTGCGATCACTGTTGCTGATGAAATGACACCGAGTCTTTGTTACATATTTCCGAGGTTGGGTGAATCTACGTCACTCGCCCTTTGTTAAGTTGTTGACAGCATCATGTTGTTGACAAAAACAAATTCTTGGCCACTCACGTCATCAGGGATCGTCTCTTTTATCGCAACAAATGACATACTGTTTTTTGTGATGCTTCACGGTTTTTTGCTATGAATCGGTCCAAATCCTGGCAAATATTATATAGTCCACTCACGATAAATTCATACAGGTTATTAAATGTTTGTTTAATTTTGACCAAACTAAGGAATACAATATTTATGGTTTTATATACCATATTTAGGGTAATTACAAATTGTACCATAATTGTACCATTACAAAATCCCCTCAATGAAAGATTGTGTGTCGCAGCACAAAAACTTTCATTGACCCTTTCATATGTCCTAAAGGGATCAGCCAGGATAGGTCGCCACAACCCCCTTACAATTTTATATAAAAGAAAATAATAACTCACCCTTGGTCTGTTGATGATGACTGTACCTACATGACCTTACTGGACTTCTCCTTTGAGATCCCAACACCATAAGGCCACTTAGGCTCGTAACACCCCTGCTCTGACGCGTTGGCCAGCTCAGGACCGCTGTCATATCACCAAACACTGAAACAATAAACGATAAATCTTAAAATAGTGGCTTGGTAAATTACTCTATCCTCAACTGATCTGGTTCCCCTTAGCTAGGTGCTGGTTTGTGCTAATAAGCACTGGGTTGGCTTGATATATGATTAAAATCTAGTTATAAAAATTATCCTACTAAAAACGTAACTCCCAAGAATTATAAAGAATTTCCTTTCTCCATATTGACAACCCTGAATTTATAAATTGTTTCGATTTCTATCGATAATATTTATCTCTTTCCATTTTATAATTATTGTAATTATAAAATAAACACATTGATATAAAAAGAATTAAAGTCTAATTGAAAATATGAAAATTCCACTATAAATCTCCCAAACATGGAGAAAAACAAATTATATTGATATAAAAGAATTAATAAATCTGTATGGTACTATTTATTTATATATCTCATTGAATGGTTAAAATAAAATTATTATCATTATTATTATTATTATTATTATCAGGTAATAATATGGCATTAGCAGCGCCATTTATATTTATCCCTTCATACTCATTATTTCCATGTTATAACATAAATACATAATACATTTTACATAATAATACATTGATAATTAACACTGATACATTAATATTAATACAGTAATACATTGAAATAGTTTTATAATTACATATTTAATCTTGATTAAGATTTGCATTATAAGATATGCACTAACATTTGCATAATTTATTTGAAGTTGCATTTAAGTTAAAAAATTACAATTGCAGTTAATTCATTAATTAGACATCAATTATTATTTATTATAATTGTTAATATTTATTTCAAATTTATTATTAATATTCATACTACATTATTATTATTTCATTATTCATTTCTTACTACCTCTATACTCTGAACTTTCTACCTACCTAACTACCTAACCTTTCACCTTCTACTCATTGTTTAGTCTGGATGACTCCTATATTCACTATGCTCATTATATTTTTACTCACCTTCTTCTAACTGACCACCAAATTTACCTATCATGACACCAATATCTCAATTATAAACACCATTACTAATTTCATTTAAATCCTATGGCACCGCTCGTCTTTGCAATGGGTTGGGTGTTCCCTAACTGGCTATATACATTCATATTATTTTGCCCTTCCAAAATTCGGCAAACACTCCCTTAAACTTATGCTAATACCTGCCACAACACTATTGGTTGGCTACTCCTTATCACCTCACCCCCACTACAGAATTCATCAATAACAAATATATGTTTATACCTTTACTTTATTCACCTCTACTAATAATCACTAACTACTGTGTCCCTAAATATCTAATAATTCTCTTTGTATTATTTACTTCAAAATTCTTAACTATCTAACTCCATTTTCATTAATTAAATAACTCACCTGCTTTATCTATACCCAGGCTCTATTCCTGTTTACACATTCTACCTTGCTGTAATCATTGACAATTGTCTTATAAAATACATCTCTCACCTACTCATAACAGTACATCTCACAATTCTCAAATATATATATTCTTATTTAAACAATTATTATCCATTAGTAATTACCTTCAACACAAATTAATTAATAATTTGCTTCATAGAAACTTTTATGACAATTAATACCTTACTTCTGTTACCAAGATAGTACAACTTTCTTTTGTACTGTTTTAATTAAGTAATAAAGAATAATTACTCTTTAATTGTTATTCAATTGAAAAAAAATATTATTATTAAACATGTTAATTATTAAAATACATAATAATACATACTGGTGTACATAAAATATACCTGTAATACATCAAAATCACATAAATACATTGATACATAAATACATTTAAAACAATGAAAAATATACACTCCAACTCATTATTTTGTTATTTATCAAACTCAGTCCATAGCAGTCCAATTCAATACCACTGTTCACATATATTTAATGTTCATTACACAATTGAAACACTCTACCCTCCATCGTTGAACAACATTCTTATCTTAGGTCTATTTAATTTATTATTTAATGAATAAATTTTATGATTAGCAATATTATATTCATATTCATTTATAAAACTGTTATCAAACAAATATTTCAAGTCACGATCGAGTAAGGTTCCGTTTATCTCAGTAATATTATATGTCATTAATTGGTTATTTATTTTATAATTATCCTCATAATTTTCTACCACAGGTAAGTACTTAATACCATTATCATCATTTATTATTACTTCAATTTCATTGTTATTATAAGGTAAGTATTCATTATTTTCATCTACCTTATCTAGGCCTAACCTCCCTACCAATTCTCTGTACTTTCTATTTACTTTAAAAAATTTTATTACTTTCTTTTTCTCATAATATCTCTCTATACTTTCTTTCTTAATACATTTCTCTCCATAACACCAAATTACACTTTCTCTCTCCAAATATGCAGGGGTCCCTATCTTAAAATTATTGCACCACTTATTAGGTACACAAAAACACCAAGAAACTTTATTTGTAGACCTATCGTCTCCCAAATATAAATTGAAGGAACTCTTATCCTTATAAAAAATACGTGAAGACTTTTCTTCACCCCCTAACACAACATCAAAAGAAAATTCTACCCCCTGCACTCCTTGTACAAAAATACTTTCTCCCAACTCTCTTTCTGACTCAATACACTCAAACACTTCATTTTCACTCATAATACTTTCATTATCATTTTCTAACACCATATTCTTACTACTTGTAATATTCTTACTATCAGTAAATTCATTATTTGCATTATCATTTTTAATTAAGTTATTATTCAGTACTGCATTTTTCTGGGTTTCTAATTGATTTAAACTCTCGTCTAGTTTTTTGATTACCTTGTCAACCTTCTTAACCAGATTATCATGACCTATTTTGATTTCATTTTTAAGTTCATTGAACTTGATATCAAAATTATCAAACTTGTCACTTTGTTTATCAAATTTGTTATTAAAACTACTTTGAATCTCTTTAATTTCGCTATTCTGCTCATCTAATTTTTTGTCTAATTTTAATAGTAATTGCATCATTGCACTAGTTTCATCTGGTTTACTATCCGACATAGCTGACATGGATGTAGCGACCTTCTCTGTCTCTACAGATACAGGCGTATTTGCCTCGTCAGTCCGACTAGTTCGAGTTGGTTGGACATCCATCTCACCAGTCAAATTTACATCAGCTGTACTGATTTCTATTGTAATATTATCCTTATTACTCATATTGTATTATTTTATGTTACTAAAACATATTTATTTATAACCTAAAATTTTAACCTTACCTTGCGCACGCTTTGCGTACTATAACGCTATTATCTCAGGTAATTATTTCACATACCGGTAGGTGTACTCTACATAAAATTATATTTTATGTCGAGTCCCTGTTCGGGCGCCATCTGTAACTTCTTGCTTTTTATCGTTTAATTCGTTATAATTAAAATTGTATTTTTGTATGTACTAGTAAATATCACTTTTAACATCGGGCGCCATGTTGTACAAAATAACATTACATAAATTTACGTTTCGGGCCAGAGTTCGTGCAAAACGAACTAGTTTTGTGAAATAGATTACCTGAAATAAAACATACACAAAATACCATATATAAATTACTTTTATTAGTATTGAACTTGTATTTTAATACATATTGAAAAAACGATTAGACCCACATATTACGCCATGTGCGTTTTAAAAATAAATTTACCCTCCAAAATCATAACATGTATTATAGATTATATAGTATGATATGAATATGAATAATAGTAAGATATGAATAATATCTTTGTCACACAACCCAGCACTTAGAAATTACCCACTCGCCCTCTCTCTCTCTCTCTCTCTCTCTCTCTCATTCTGGTACAATTCTTTATTATTTTTTATGAGCTCATTTTGAAAATTAAAATTTTAAATATTTGAATTTACTTTCTGTTATTTGTTATTTTGGTCATTTCAAATTAAGTTTGATGTGAAAATAAAAATATATATGTGTTGCTGGAACGTTCTCACCAAATTTTGTAGCTGTTGTGCGTTCTCTGTTTGTGCGGTAAAACTTCGCGTACCGCGAGTTTACCGATTACACTTTCCGGTCACATTTTGAAGTACTATTACACTGTGTTTAAATAGTTGTTTAACCACAATAAGTGGTTCAAAAGTTAAAATTCACTTTGCGTGAACGATCTACCGTTCGTAAACGGTTGGCCGGCCGGCTGCGATGACTGTTGCTGATGAAATGACACCGAGTCTTTGTTACATATTTCCGAGGTTGGGTGAATCTACGTCACTCGCCCTTTGTTAAGTTGTTGACAGCATCATGTTGTTGACAAAAACAAATTCTTGGCCACTCACGTCATCAGGGATCGTCTCTTTTATCGCAACAAATGACATACTGTTTTTTGTGATGCTTCACAGTTTTTTGCTATGAATCGGTCCAAATCCTGGCAAATATTATATAGTCCACTCACGATAAATTCATACAGGTTATTAAATGTTTGTTTAATTTTGACCAAACTAAGGAATACAATATTTATGGTTTTATATACCATATTTAGGGTAATTACAAATTGTACCATAATTGTACCATTACAAAATCCCCTCAATGAAAGATTGTGTGTCGAAGCACAAAAACTTTCATTGACCCTTTCATATGTCCTAAAGGGATCAGCCAGGATAGGTCGCCACAACCCCCTTACAATTTTATATAAAAGAAAATAATAACTCACCCTTGGTCTGTTGATGATGACTGTACCTACATGACCTTACTGGACTTCTCCTTTGAGATCCCAACACCATAAGGCCACTTAGGCTCGTAACACCCCTGCTCTGACGCGTTGGCCAGCTCAGGACCGCTGTCATATCACCAAACACTGAAACAATAAACGATAAATCTTAAAATAGTGGCTTGGTAAATTACTCTATCCTCAACTGATCTGGTTCCCCTTAGCTAGGTGCTGGTTTGTGCTAATAAGCACTGGGTTGGCTTGATATATGATTAAAATCTAGTTATAAAAATTATCCTACTAAAAACGTAACTCCCAAGAATTATAAAGAATTTCCTTTCTCCATATTGACAACCCTGAATTTATAAATTGTTTCGATTTCTATCGATAATATTTATCTCTTTCCATTTTATAATTATTGTAATTATAAAATAAACACATTGATATAAAAAGAATTAAAGTCTAATTGAAAATATGAAAATTCCACTATAAATCTCCCAAACATGGAGAAAAACAAATTATATTGATATAAAAGAATTAATAAATCTGTATGGTACTATTTATTTATATATCTCATTGAATGGTTAAAATAAAATTATTATCATTATTATTATTATTATTATTATCAGGTAATAATATGGCATTAGCAGCGCCATTTATATTTATCCCTTCATACTCATTATTTCCATGTTATAACATAAATACATAATACATTTTACATAATAATACATTGATAATTAACACTGATACATTAATATTAATACAGTAATACATTGAAATAGTTTTATAATTACATATTTAATCTTGATTAAGATTTGCATTATAAGATATGCACTAACATTTGCATAATTTATTTGAAGTTGCATTTAAGTTAAAAAATTACAATTGCAGTTAATTCATTAATTAGACATCAATTATTATTTATTATAATTGTTAATATTTATTTCAAATTTATTATTAATATTCATACTACATTATTATTATTTCATTATTCATTTCTTACTACCTCTATACTCTGAACTTTCTACCTACCTAACTACCTAACCTTTCACCTTCTACTCATTGTTTAGTCTGGATGACTCCTATATTCACTATGCTCATTATATTTTTACTCACCTTCTTCTAACTGACCACCAAATTTACCTATCATGACACCAATATCTCAATTATAAACACCATTACTAATTTCATTTAAATCCTATGGCACCGCTCGTCTTTGCAATGGGTTGGGTGTTCCCTAACTGGCTATATACATTCATATTATTTTGCCCTTCCAAAATTCGGCAAACACTCCCTTAAACTTATGCTAATACCTGCCACAACACTATTGGTTGGCTACTCCTTATCACCTCACCCCCACTACAGAATTCATCAATAACAAATATATGTTTATACCTTTACTTTATTCACCTCTACTAATAATCACTAACTACTGTGTCCCTAAATATCTAATAATTCTCTTTGTATTATTTACTTCAAAATTCTTAACTATCTAACTCCATTTTCATTAATTAAATAACTCACCTGCTTTATCTATACCCAGGCTCTATTCCTGTTTACACATTCTACCTTGCTGTAATCATTGACAATTGTCTTATAAAATACATCTCTCACCTACTCATAACAGTACATCTCACAATTCTCAAATATATATATTCTTATTTAATCAATTATTATCCATTAGTAATTACCTTCAACACAAATTAATTAATAATTTGCTTCATAGAAACTTTTATGACAATTAATACCTTACTTCTGTTACCAAGATAGTACAACTTTCTTTTGTACTGTTTTAATTAAGTAATAAAGAATAATTACTCTTTAATTGTTATTCAATTGAAAAAAAATATTATTATTAAACATGTTAATTATTAAAATACATAATAATACATACTGGTGTACATAAAATATACCTGTAATACATCAAAATCACATAAATACATTGATACATAAATACATTTAAAACAATGAAAAATATACACTCCAACTCATTATTTTGTTATTTATCAAACTCAGTCCATAGCAGTCCAATTCAATACCACTGTTCACATATATTTAATGTTCATTACACAATTGAAACACTCTACCCTCCATCGTTGAACAACATTCTTATCTTAGGTCTATTTAATTTATTATTTAATGAATAAATTTTATGATTAGCAATATTATATTCATATTCATTTATAAAACTGTTATCAAACAAATATTTCAAGTCACGATCGAGTAGGGTTCCATTTATCTCAGTAATATTATATGTCATTAATTGGTTATTTATTTTATAATTATCCTCATAATTTTCTACCACAGGTAAGTACTTAATACCATTATCATCATTTATTATTACTTCAATTTCATTGTTATTATAAGGTAAGTATTCATTATTTTCATCTACCTTATCTAGGCCTAACCTCCCTACCAATTCTCTGTACTTTCTATTTACTTTAAAAAATTTTATTACTTTCTTTTTCTCATAATATCTCTCTATACTTTCTTTCTTAATACATTTCTCTCCATAACACCAAATTACACTTTCTCTCTCCAAATATGCAGGGGTCCCTATCTTAAAATTATTGCACCACTTATTAGGTACACAAAAACACCAAGAAACTTTATTTGTAGACCTATCGTCTCCCAAATATAAATTGAAGGAACTCTTATCCTTATAAAAAATACGTGAAGACTTTTCTTCACCCCCTAACACAACATCAAAAGAAAATTCTACCCCCTGCACTCCTTGTACAAAAATACTTTCTCCCAACTCTCTTTCTGACTCAATACACTCAAACACTTCATTTTCACTCATAATACTTTCATTATCATTTTCTAACACCATATTCTTACTACTTGTAATATTCTTACTATCAGTAAATTCATTATTTGCATTATCATTTTTAATTAAGTTATTATTCAGTACTGCATTTTTCTGGGTTTCTAATTGATTTAAACTCTCGTCTAGTTTTTTGATTACCTTGTCAACCTTCTTAACCAGATTATCATGACCTATTTTGATTTCATTTTTAAGTTCATTGAACTTGATATCAAAATTATCAAACTTGTCACTTTGTTTATCAAATTTGTTATTAAAACTACTTTGAATCTCTTTAATTTCGCTATTCTGCTCATCTAATTTTTTGTCTAATTTTAATAGTAATTGCATCATTGCACTAGTTTCATCTGGTTTACTATCCGACATAGCTGACATGGATGTAGCGACCTTCTCTGTCTCTACAGATACAGGCGTATTTGCCTCGTCAGTCCGACTAGTTCGAGTTGGTTGGACATCCATCTCACCAGTCAAATTTACATCAGCTGTACTGATTTCTATTGTAATATTATCCTTATTACTCATATTGTATTATTTTATGTTACTAAAACATATTTATTTATAACCTAAAATTTTAACCTTACCTTGCGCACGCTTTGCATACTATAACGCTATTATCTCAGGTAATTATTTCACATACCGGTAGGTGTACTCTACATAAAATTATATTTTATGTCGAGTCCCTGTTCGGGCGCCATCTGTAACTTCTTGCTTTTTATCGTTTAATTCGTTATCATTAAAATTGTATTTTTGTATGTACTAGTAAATATCACTTTTAACATCGGGCGCCATGTTGTACAAAATAACATTACATAAATTTACGTTTCGGGCCAGAGTTCGTGCAAAACGAACTAGTTTTGTGAAATAGATTACCTGAAATAAAACATACACAAAATACCATATATAAATTACTTTTATTAGTATTGAACTTGTATTTTAATACATATTGAAAAAACGATTAGACCCACATATTACGCCATGTGCGTTTTAAAAATAAATTTACCCTCCAAAATCATAACATGTATTATAGATTATATAGTATGATATGAATATGAATAATAGTAAGATATGAATAATATCTTTGTCACACAACCCAGCACTTAGAAATTACCCACTCGCCCTCTCTCTCTCTCTCTCTCTCTCTCTCTCTCTCTCTCTCTCTCTCTCTCTCTCTCTCTCTCTCTCTCTCTCTCTCTCTCTCTCTCTCTCTCTCATTCTGGTACAATTCTTTATTATTTTTTATGAGCTCATTTTGAAAATTAAAATTTTAAATATTTGAATTTACTTTCTGTTATTTGTTATTTTGGTCATTTCAAATTAAGTTTGATGTGAAAATAAAAATATATATGTGTTGCTGGAACGTTCTCACCAAATTTTGTAGCTGTTGTGCGTTCTCTGTTTGTGCGGTAAAACTTCGCGTACCGCGAGTTTACCGATTACACTTTCCGGTCACATTTTGAAGTACTATTACACTGTGTTTAAATAGTTGTTTAACCACAATAAGTGGTTCAAAAGTTAAAATTCACTTTGCGTGAACGATCTACCGTTCGTAAACGGTTGGCCGGCCGGCTGCGATGACTGTTGCTGATGAAATGACACCGAGTCTTTGTTACATATTTCCGAGGTTGGGTGAATCTACGTCACTCGCCCTTTGTTAAGTTGTTGACAGCATCATGTTGTTGACAAAAACAAATTCTTGGCCACTCACGTCATCAGGGATCGTCTCTTTTATCGCAACAAATGACATACTGTTTTTTGTGATGCTTCACAGTTTTTTGCTATGAATCGGTCCAAATCCTGGCAAATATTATATAGTCCACTCACGATAAATTCATACAGGTTATTAAATGTTTGTTTAATTTTGACCAAACTAAGGAATACAATATTTATGGTTTTATATACCATATTTAGGGTAATTACAAATTGTACCATAATTGTACCATTACAAAATCCCCTCAATGAAAGATTGTGTGTCGAAGCACAAAAACTTTCATTGACCCTTTCATATGTCCTAAAGGGATCAGGCAGGATAGGTCGCCACAACCCCCTTACAATTTTATATAAAAGAAAATAACTCACCCTTGGTCTGTTGATGATGACTGTACCTACATGACCTTACTGGACTTCTCCTTTGAGGTCCCAACACCATAAGGCCACTTAGGCTCGTAACACCCCTGCTCTGACGCGTTGGCCAGCTCAGGACCGCTGTCATATCACCAAACACTGAAACAATAAACGATAAATCTTAAAATAGTGGCTTGGTAAATTACTCTATCCTCAACTGATCTGGTTCCCCTTAGCTAGGTGCTGGTTTGTGCTAATAAGCACTGGGTTGGCTTGATATATGATTAAAATCTAGTTATAAAAATTATCCTACTAAAAACGTAACTCCCAAGAATTATAAAGAATTTCCTTTCTCCATATTGACAACCCTGAATTTATAAATTGTTTCGATTTCTATCGATAATATTTATCTCTTTCCATTTTATAATTATTGTAATTATAAAATAAACACATTGATATAAAAAGAATTAAAGTCTAATTGAAAATATGAAAATTCCACTATAAATCTCCCAAACATGGAGAAAAACAAATTATATTGATATAAAAGAATTAATAAATCTGTATGGTACTATTTATTTATATATCTCATTGAATGGTTAAAATAAAATTATTATCATTATTATTATTATTATTATTATCAGGTAATAATATGGCATTAGCAGCGCCATTTATATTTATCCCTTCATACTTATTATTTCCATGTTATAACATAAATACATAATACATTTTACATAATAATACATTGATAATTAACACTGATACATTAATATTAATACAGTAATACATTGAAATAGTTTTATAATTACATATTTAATCTTGATTAAGATTTGCATTATAAGATATGCACTAACATTTGCATAATTTATTTGAAGTTGCATTTAAGTTAAAAAATTACAATTGCAGTTAATTCATTAATTAGACATCAATTATTATTTATTATAATTGTTAATATTTATTTCAAATTTATTATTAATATTCATACTACATTATTATTATTTCATTATTCATTTCTTACTACCTCTATACTCTGAACTTTCTACCTACCTAACTACCTAACCTTTCACCTTCTACTCATTGTTTAGTCTGGATGACTCCTATATTCACTATGCTCATTATATTTTTACTCACCTTCTTCTAACTGACCACCAAATTTACCTATCATGACACCAATATCTCAATTATAAACACCATTACTAATTTCATTTAAATCCTATGGCACCGCTCGTCTTTGCAATGGGTTGGGTGTTCCCTAACTGGCTATATACATTCATATTATTTTGCCCTTCCAAAATTCGGCAAACACTCCCTTAAACTTATGCTAATACCTGCCACAACACTATTGGTTGGCTACTCCTTATCACCTCACCCCCACTACAGAATTCATCAATAACAAATATATGTTTATACCTTTACTTTATTCACCTCTACTAATAATCACTAACTACTGTGTCCCTAAATATCTAATAATTCTCTTTGTATTATTTACTTCAAAATTCTTAACTATCTAACTCCATTTTCATTAATTAAATAACTCACCTGCTTTATCTATACCCAGGCTCTATTCCTGTTTACACATTCTACCTTGCTGTAATCATTGACAATTGTCTTATAAAATACATCTCTCACCTACTCATAACAGTACATCTCACAATTCTCAAATATATATATTCTTATTTAATCAATTATTATCCATTAGTAATTACCTTCAACACAAATTAATTAATAATTTGCTTCATAGAAACTTTTATGACAATTAATACCTTACTTCTGTTACCAAGATAGTACAACTTTCTTTTGTACTGTTTTAATTAAGTAATAAAGAATAATTACTCTTTAATTGTTATTCAATTGAAAAAAAATATTATTATTAAACATGTTAATTATTAAAATACATAATAATACATACTGGTGTACATAAAATATACCTGTAATACATCAAAATCACATAAATACATTGATACATAAATACATTTAAAACAATGAAAAATATACACTCCAACTCATTATTTTGTTATTTATCAAACTCAGTCCATAGCAGTCCAATTCAATACCACTGTTCACATATATTTAATGTTCATTACACAATTGAAACACTCTACCCTCCATCGTTGAACAACATTCTTATCTTAAGTCTATTTAATTTATTATTTAATGAATAAATTTTATGATTAGCAATATTATATTCATATTCATTTATAAAACTGTTATCAAACAAATATTTCAAGTCACGATCGAGTAGGGTTCCATTTATCTCAGTAATATTATATGTCATTAATTGGTTATTTATTTTATAATTATCCTCATAATTTTCTACCACAGGTAAGTACTTAATACCATTATCATCATTTATTATTACTTCAATTTCATTGTTATTATAAGGTAAGTATTCATTATTTTCATCTACCTTATCTAGGCCTAACCTCCCTACCAATTCTCTGTACTTTCTATTTACTTTAAAAAATTTTATTACTTTCTTTTTCTCATAATATCTCTCTATACTTTCTTTCTTAATACATTTCTCTCCATAACACCAAATTACACTTTCTCTCTCCAAATATGCAGGGGTCCCTATCTTAAAATTATTGCACCACTTATTAGGTACACAAAAACACCAAGAAACTTTATTTGTAGACCTATCGTCTCCCAAATATAAATTGAAGGAACTCTTATCCTTATAAAAAATACGTGAAGACTTTTCTTCACCCCCTAACACAACATCAAAAGAAAATTCTACCCCCTGCACTCCTTGTACAAAAATACTTTCTCCCAACTCTCTTTCTGACTCAATACACTCAAACACTTCATTTTCACTCATAATACTTTCATTATCATTTTCTAACACCATATTCTTACTACTTGTAATATTCTTACTATCAGTAAATTCATTATTTGCATTATCATTTTTAATTAAGTTATTATTCAGTACTGCATTTTTCTGGGTTTCTAATTGATTTAAACTCTCGTCTAGCTTTTTGATTACCTTGTCAACCTTCTTAACCAGATTATCATGACCTATTTTGATTTCATTTTTAAGTTCATTGAACTTGATATCAAAATTATCAAACTTGTCACTTTGTTTATCAAATTTGTTATTAAAACTACTTTGAATCTCTTTAATTTCGCTATTCTGCTCATCTAATTTTTTGTCTAATTTTAATAGTAATTGCATCATTGCACTAGTTTCATCTGGTTTACTATCCGACATAGCTGACATGGATGTAGCGACCTTCTCTGTCTCTACAGATACAGGCGTATTTGCCTCGTCAGTCCGACTAGTTCGAGTTGGTTGGACATCCATCTCACCAGTCAAATTTACATCAGCTGTACTGATTTCTATTGTAATATTATCCTTATTACTCATATTGTATTATTTTATGTTACTAAAACATATTTATTTATAACCTAAAATTTTAACCTTACCTTGCGCACGCTTTGCGTACTATAACGCTATTATCTCAGGTAATTATTTCACATACCGGTAGGTGTACTCTACATAAAATTATATTTTATGTCGAGTCCCTGTTCGGGCGCCATCTGTAACTTCTTGCTTTTTATCGTTTATTCGTTATAATTAAAATTGTATTTTTGTATGTACTAGTAAATATCACTTTTAACATCGGGCGCCATGTTGTACAAAATAACATTACATAAATTTACGTTTCGGGCCAGAGTTCGTGCAAAACGAACTAGTTTTGTGAAATAGATTACCTGAAATAAAACATACACAAAATACCATATATAAATTACTTTTATTAGTATTGAACTTGTATTTTAATACATATTGAAAAAACGATTAGACCCACATATTACGCCATGTGCGTTTTAAAAATAAATTTACCCTCCAAAATCATAACATGTATTATAGATTATATAGTATGATATGAATATGAATAATAGTAAGATATGAATAATATCTTTGTCACACAACCCAGCACTTAGAAATTACCCACTCGCCCTCTCTCTCTCTCTCTCTCTCTCTCTCTCTCTCTCTCTCTCTCTCTCTCTCTCTCTCTCTCTCTCTCTCTCTCTCTCTCATTCTGGTACAATTCTTTATTATTTTTTATGAGCTCATTTTGAAAATTAAAATTTTAAATATTTGAATTTACTTTCTGTTATTTGTTATTTTGGTCATTTCAAATTAAGTTTGATGTGAAAATAAAAATATATATGTGTTGCTGGAACGTTCTCACCAAATTTTGTAGCTGTTGTGCGTTCTCTGTTTGTGCGGTAAAACTTCGCGTACCGCGAGTTTACCGATTACACTTTCCGGTCACATTTTGAAGTACTATTACACTGTGTTTAAATAGTTGTTTAACCACAATAAGTGGTTCAAAAGTTAAAATTCACTTTGCGTGAACGATCTACCGTTCGTAAACGGTTGGCCGGCCGGCTGCGATCACTGTTGCTGATGAAATGACACCGAGTCTTTGTTACATATTTCCGAGGTTGGGTGAATCTACGTCACTCGCCCTTTGTTAAGTTGTTGACAGCATCATGTTGTTGACAAAAACAAATTCTTGGCCACTCACGTCATCAGGGATCGTCTCTTTTATCGCAACAAATGACATACTGTTTTTTGTGATGCTTCACAGTTTTTTGCTATGAATCGGTCCAAATCCTGGCAAATATTATATAGTCCACTCACGATAAATTCATACAGGTTATTAAATGTTTGTTTAATTTTGACCAAACTAAGGAATACAATATTTATGGTTTTATATACCATTTTTAGGGTAATTACAAATTGTACCATAATTGTACCATTACAAAATCCCCTCAACGAAAGATTGTGTGTCGAAGCACAAAAACTTTCATTGACCCTTTCATATGTCCTAAAGGGATCAGCCAGGATAGGTCGCCACAACCCCCTTACAATTTTATATAAAAGAAAATAACTCACCCTTGGTCTGTTGATGATGACTGTACCTACATGACCTTACTGGACTTCTCCTTTGAGATCCCAACACCATAAGGCCACTTAGGCTCGTAACACCCCTGCTCTGACGCGTTGGCCAGCTCAGGACCGCTGTCATATCACCAAACACTGAAACAATAAACGATAAATCTTAAAATAGTGGCTTGGTAAATTACTCTATCCTCAACTGATCTGGTTCCCCTTAGCTAGGTGCTGGTTTGTGCTAATAAGCACTGGGTTGGCTTGATATATGATTAAAATCTAGTTATAAAAATTATCCTACTAAAAACGTAACTCCCAAGAATTATAAAGAATTTCCTTTCTCCATATTGACAACCCTGAATTTATAAATTGTTTCGATTTCTATCGATAATATTTATCTCTTTCCATTTTATAATTATTGTAATTATAAAATAAACACATTGATATAAAAAGAATTAAAGTCTAATTGAAAATATGAAAATTCCACTATAAATCTCCCAAACATGGAGAAAAACAAATTATATTGATATAAAAGAATTAATAAATCTGTATGGTACTATTTATTTATATATCTCATTGAATGGTTAAAATAAAATTATTATCATTATTATTATTATTATTATTATTATCAGGTAATAATATGGCATTAGCAGCGCCATTTATATTTATCCCTTCATACTCATTATTTCCATGTTATAACATAAATACATAATACATTTTACATAATAATACATTGATAATTAACACTGATACATTAATATTAATACAGTAATACATTGAAATAGTTTTATAATTACATATTTAATCTTGATTAAGATTTGCATTATAAGATATGCACTAACATTTGCATAATTTATTTGAAGTTGCATTTAAGTTAAAAAATTACAATTGCAGTTAATTCATTAATTAGACATCAATTATTATTTATTATAATTGTTAATATTTATTTCAAATTTATTATTAATATTCATACTACATTATTATTATTTCATTATTCATTTCTTACTACCTCTATACTCTGAACTTTCTACCTACCTAACTACCTAACCTTTCACCTTCTACTCATTGTTTAGTCTGGATGACTCCTATATTCACTATGCTCATTATATTTTTACTCACCTTCTTCTAACTGACCACCAAATTTACCTATCATGACACCAATATCTCAATTATAAACACCATTACTAATTTCATTTAAATCCTATGGCACCGCTCGTCTTTGCAATGGGTTGGGTGTTCCCTAACTGGCTATATACATTCATATTATTTTGCCCTTCCAAAATTCGGCAAACACTCCCTTAAACTTATGCTAATACCTGCCACAACACTATTGGTTGGCTACTCCTTATCACCTCACCCCCACTACAGAATTCATCAATAACAAATATATGTTTATACCTTTACTTTATTCACCTCTACTAATAATCACTAACTACTGTGTCCCTAAATATCTAATAATTCTCTTTGTATTATTTACTTCAAAATTCTTAACTATCTAACTCCATTTTCATTAATTAAATAACTCACCTGCTTTATCTATACCCAGGCTCTATTCCTGTTTACACATTCTACCTTGCTGTAATCATTGACAATTGTCTTATAAAATACATCTCTCACCTACTCATAACAGTACATCTCACAATTCTCAAATATATATATTCTTATTTAATCAATTATTATCCATTAGTAATTACCTTCAACACAAATTAATTAATAATTTGCTTCATAGAAACTTTTATGGCAATTAATACCTTACTTCTGTTACCAAGATAGTACAACTTTCTTTTGTACTGTTTTAATTAAGTAATAAAGAATAATTACTCTTTAATTGTTATTCAATTGAAAAAAAATATTATTATTAAACATGTTAATTATTAAAATACATAATAATACATACTGGTGTACATAAAATATACCTGTAATACATCAAAATCACATAAATACATTGATACATAAATACATTTAAAACAATGAAAAATATACACTCCAACTCATTATTTTGTTATTTATCAAACTCAGTCCATAGCAGTCCAATTCAATACCACTGTTCACATATATTTAATGTTCATTACACAATTGAAACACTCTACCCTCCATCGTTGAACAACATTCTTATCTTAGGTCTATTTAATTTATTATTTAATGAATAAATTTTATGATTAGCAATATTATATTCATATTCATTTATAAAACTGTTATCAAACAAATATTTCAAGTCACGATCGAGTAGGGTTCCATTTATCTCAGTAATATTATATGTCATTAATTGGTTATTTATTTTATAATTATCCTCATAATTTTCTACCACAGGTAAGTACTTAATACCATTATCATCATTTATTATTACTTCAATTTCATTGTTATTATAAGGTAAGTATTCATTATTTTCATCTACCTTATCTAGGCCTAACCTCCCTACCAATTCTCTGTACTTTCTATTTACTTTAAAAAATTTTATTACTTTCTTTTTCTCATAATATCTCTCTATACTTTCTTTCTTAATACATTTCTCTCCATAACACCAAATTACACTTTCTCTCTCCAAATATGCAGGGGTCCCTATCTTAAAATTATTGCACCACTTATTAGGTACACAAAAACACCAAGAAACTTTATTTGTAGACCTATCGTCTCCCAAATATAAATTGAAGGAACTCTTATCCTTATAAAAAATACGTGAAGACTTTTCTTCACCCCCTAACACAACATCAAAAGAAAATTCTACCCCCTGCACTCCTTGTACAAAAATACTTTCTCCCAACTCTCTTTCTGACTCAATACACTCAAACACTTCATTTTCACTCATAATACTTTCATTATCATTTTCTAACACCATATTCTTACTACTTGTAATATTCTTACTATCAGTAAATTCATTATTTGCATTATCATTTTTAATTAAGTTATTATTCAGTACTGCATTTTTCTGGGTTTCTAATTGATTTAAACTCTCGTCTAGTTTTTTGATTACCTTGTCAACCTTCTTAACCAGATTATCATGACCTATTTTGATTTCATTTTTAAGTTCATTGAACTTGATATCAAAATTATCAAACTTGTCACTTTGTTTATCAAATTTGTTATTAAAACTACTTTGAATCTCTTTAATTTCGCTATTCTGCTCATCTAATTTTTTGTCTAATTTTAATAGTAATTGCATCATTGCACTAGTTTCATCTGGTTTACTATCCGACATAGCTGACATGGATGTAGCGACCTTCTCTGTCTCTACAGATACAGGCGTATTTGCCTCGTCAGTCCGACTAGTTCGAGTTGGTTGGACATCCATCTCACCAGTCAAATTTACATCAGCTGTACTGATTTCTATTGTAATATTATCCTTATTACTCATATTGTATTATTTTATGTTACTAAAACATATTTATTTATAACCTAAAATTTTAACCTTACCTTGCGCACGCTTTGCGTACTATAACGCTATTATCTCAGGTAATTATTTCACATACCGGTAGGTGTACTCTACATAAAATTATATTTTATGTCGAGTCCCTGTTCGGGCGCCATCTGTAACTTCTTGCTTTTTATCGTTTAATTCGTTATAATTAAAATTGTATTTTTGTATGTACTAGTAAATATCACTTTTAACATCGGGCGCCATGTTGTACAAAATAACATTACATAAATTTACGTTTCGGGCCAGAGTTCGTGCAAAACGAACTAGTTTTGTGAAATAGATTACCTGAAATAAAACATACACAAAATACCATATATAAATTACTTTTATTAGTATTGAACTTGTATTTTAATACATATTGAAAAAACGATTAGACCCACATATTACGCCATGTGCGTTTTAAAAATAAATTTACCCTCCAAAATCATAACATGTATTATAGATTATATAGTATGATATGAATATGAATAATAGTAAGATATGAATAATATCTTTGTCACACAACCCAGCACTTAGAAATTACCCACTCGCCCTCTCTCTCTCTCTCTCTCTCTCTCTCTCTCTCTCTCTCTCTCTCTCTCTCTCTCTCTCTCTCTCTCTCTCTCTCTCTCTCTCTCTCTCTCTCTCTCATTCTGGTACAATTCTTTATTATTTTTTATGAGCTCATTTTGAAAATTAAAATTTTAAATATTTGAATTTACTTTCTGTTATTTGTTATTTTGGTCATTTCAAATTAAGTTTGATGTGAAAATAAAAATATATATGTGTTGCTGGAACGTTCTCACCAAATTTTGTAGCTGTTGTGCGTTCTCTGTTTGTGCGGTAAAACTTCGCGTACCGCGAGTTTACCGATTACACTTTCCGGTCACATTTTGAAGTACTATTACACTGTGTTTAAATAGTTGTTTAACCACAATAAGTGGTTCAAAAGTTAAAATTCACTTTGCGTGAACGATCTACCGTTCGTAAACGGTTGGCCGGCCGGCTGCGATCACTGTTGCTGATGAAATGACACCGAGTCTTTGTTACATATTTCCGAGGTTGGGTGAATCTACGTCACTCGCCCTTTGTTAAGTTGTTGACAGCATCATGTTGTTGACAAAAACAAATTCTTGGCCACTCACGTCATCAGGGATCGTCTCTTTTATCGCAACAAATGACATACTGTTTTTTGTGATGCTTCACAGTTTTTTGCTATGAATCGGTCCAAATCCTGGCAAATATTATATAGTCCACTCACGATAAATTCATACAGGTTATTAAATGTTTGTTTAATTTTGACCAAACTAAGGAATACAATATTTATGGTTTTATATACCATATTTAGGGTAATTACAAATTGTACCATAAATGTACCATTACAAAATCCCCTCAATGAAAGATTGTGTGTCGAAGCACAAAAACTTTCATTGACCCTTTCATATGTCCTAAAGGGATCAGCCAGGATAGGTCGCCACAACCCCCTTACAATTTTATATAAAAGAAAATAATAACTCACCCTTGGTCTGTTGATGATGACTGTACCTACATGACCTTACTGGACTTCTCCTTTGAGATCCCAACACCATAAGGCCACTTAGGCTCGTAACACCCCTGCTCTGACGCGTTGGCCAGCTCAGGACCGCTGTCATATCACCAAACACTGAAACAATAAACGATAAATCTTAAAATAGTGGCTTGGTAAATTACTCTATCCTCAACTGATCTGGTTCCCCTTAGCTAGGTGCTGGTTTGTGCTAATAAGCACTGGGTTGGCTTGATATATGATTAAAATCTAGTTATAAAAATTATCCTACTAAAAACGTAACTCCCAAGAATTATAAAGAATTTCCTTTCTCCATATTGACAACCCTGAATTTATAAATTGTTTCGATTTCTATCGATAATATTTATCTCTTTCCATTTTATAATTATTGTAATTATAAAATAAACACATTGATATAAAAAGAATTAAAGTCTAATTGAAAATATGAAAATTCCACTATAAATCTCCCAAACATGGAGAAAAACAAATTATATTGATATAAAAGAATTAATAAATCTGTATGGTACTATTTATTTATATATCTCATTGAATGGTTAAAATAAAATTATTATCATTATTATTATTATTATTATTATCAGGTAATAATATGGCATTAGCAGCGCCATTTATATTTATCCCTTCATACTCATTATTTCCATGTTATAACATAAATACATAATACATTTTACATAATAATACATTGATAATTAACACTGATACATTAATATTAATACAGTAATACATTGAAATAGTTTTATAATTACATATTTAATCTTGATTAAGATTTGCATTATAAGATATGCACTAACATTTGCATAATTTATTTGAAGTTGCATTTAAGTTAAAAAATTACAATTGCAGTTAATTCATTAATTAGACATCAATTATTATTTATTATAATTGTTAATATTTATTTCAAATTTATTATTAATATTCATACTACATTATTATTATTTCATTATTCATTTCTTACTACCTCTATACTCTGAACTTTCTACCTACCTAACTACCTAACCTTTCACCTTCTACTCATTGTTTAGTCTGGATGACTCCTATATTCACTATGCTCATTATATTTTTACTCACCTTCTTCTAACTGACCACCAAATTTACCTATCATGACACCAATATCTCAATTATAAACACCATTACTAATTTCATTTAAATCCTATGGCACCGCTCGTCTTTGCAATGGGTTGGGTGTTCCCTAACTGGCTATATACATTCATATTATTTTGCCCTTCCAAAATTCGGCAAACACTCCCTTAAACTTATGCTAATACCTGCCACAACACTATTGGTTGGCTACTCCTTATCACCTCACCCCCACTACAGAATTCATCAATAACAAATATATGTTTATACCTTTACTTTATTCACCTCTACTAATAATCACTAACTACTGTGTCCCTAAATATCTAATAATTCTCTTTGTATTATTTACTTCAAAATTCTTAACTATCTAACTCCATTTTCATTAATTAAATAACTCACCTGCTTTATCTATACCCAGGCTCTATTCCTGTTTACACATTCTACCTTGCTGTAATCATTGACAATTGTCTTATAAAATACATCTCTCACCTACTCATAACAGTACATCTCACAATTCTCAAATATATATATTCTTATTTAATCAATTATTATCCATTAGTAATTACCTTCAACACAAATTAATTAATAATTTGCTTCATAGAAACTTTTATGACAATTAATACCTTACTTCTGTTACCAAGATAGTACAACTTTCTTTTGTACTGTTTTAATTAAGTAATAAAGAATAATTACTCTTTAATTGTTATTCAATTGAAAAAAAATATTATTATTAAACATGTTAATTATTAAAATACATAATAATACATACTGGTGTACATAAAATATACCTGTAATACATCAAAATCACATAAATACATTGATACATAAATACATTTAAAACAATGAAAAATATACACTCCAACTCATTATTTTGTTATTTATCAAACTCAGTCCATAGCAGTCCAATTCAATACCACTGTTCACATATATTTAATGTTCATTACACAATTGAAACACTCTACCCTCCATCGTTGAACAACATTCTTATCTTAGGTCTATTTAATTTATTATTTAATGAATAAATTTTATGATTAGCAATATTATATTCATATTCATTTATAAAACTGTTATCAAACAAATATTTCAAGTCACGATCGAGTAGGGTTCCATTTATCTCAGTAATATTATATGTCATTAATTGGTTATTTATTTTATAATTATCCTCATAATTTTCTACCACAGGTAAGTACTTAATACCATTATCATCATTTATTATTACTTCAATTTCATTGTTATTATAAGGTAAGTATTCATTATTTTCATCTACCTTATCTAGGCCTAACCTCCCTACCAATTCTCTGTACTTTCTATTTACTTTAAAAAATTTTATTACTTTCTTTTTCTCATAATATCTCTCTATACTTTCTTTCTTAATACATTTCTCTCCATAACACCAAATTACACTTTCTCTCTCCAAATATGCAGGGGTCCCTATCTTAAAATTATTGCACCACTTATTAGGTACACAAAAACACCAAGAAACTTTATTTGTAGACCTATCGTCTCCCAAATATAAATTGAAGGAACTCTTATCCTTATAAAAAATACGTGAAGACTTTTCTTCACCCCCTAACACAACATCAAAAGAAAATTCTACCCCCTGCACTCCTTGTACAAAAATACTTTCTCCCAACTCTCTTTCTGACTCAATACACTCAAACACTTCATTTTCACTCATAATACTTTCATTATCATTTTCTAACACCATATTCTTACTACTTGTAATATTCTTACTATCAGTAAATTCATTATTTGCATTATCATTTTTAATTAAGTTATTATTCAGTACTGCATTTTTCTGGGTTTCTAATTGATTTAAACTCTCGTCTAGTTTTTTGATTACCTTGTCAACCTTCTTAACCAGATTATCATGACCTATTTTGATTTCATTTTTAAGTTCATTGAACTTGATATCAAAATTATCAAACTTGTCACTTTGTTTATCAAATTTGTTATTAAAACTACTTTGAATCTCTTTAATTTCGCTATTCTGCTCATCTAATTTTTTGTCTAATTTTAATAGTAATTGCATCATTGCACTAGTTTCATCTGGTTTACTATCCGACATAGCTGACATGGATGTAGCGACCTTCTCTGTCTCTACAGATACAGGCGTATTTGCCTCGTCAGTCCGACTAGTTCGAGTTGGTTGGACATCCATCTCACCAGTCAAATTTACATCAGCTGTACTGATTTCTATTGTAATATTATCCTTATTACTCATATTGTATTATTTTATGTTACTAAAACATATTTATTTATAACCTAAAATTTTAACCTTACCTTGCGCACGCTTTGCATACTATAACGCTATTATCTCAGGTAATTATTTCACATACCGGTAGGTGTACTCTACATAAAATTATATTTTATGTCGAGTCCCTGTTCGGGCGCCATCTGTAACTTCTTGCTTTTTATCGTTTAATTCGTTATAATTAAAATTGTATTTTTGTATGTACTAGTAAATATCACTTTTAACATCGGGCGCCATGTTGTACAAAATAACATTACATAAATTTACGTTTCGGGCCAGAGTTCGTGCAAAACGAACTAGTTTTGTGAAATAGATTACCTGAAATAAAACATACACAAAATACCATATATAAATTACTTTTATTAGTATTGAACTTGTATTTTAATACATATTGAAAAAACGATTAGACCCACATATTACGCCATGTGCGTTTTAAAAATAAATTTACCCTCCAAAATCATAACATGTATTATAGATTATATAGTATGATATGAATATGAATAATAGTAAGATATGAATAATATCTTTGTCACACAACCCAGCACTTAGAAATTACCCACTCGCCCTCTCTCTCTCTCTCTCTCTCTCTCTCTCTCATTCTGGTACAATTCTTTATTATTTTTTATGAGCTCATTTTGAAAATTAAAATTTTAAATATTTGAATTTACTTTCTGTTATTTGTTATTTTGGTCATTTCAAATTAAGTTTGATGTGAAAATAAAAATATATATGTGTTGCTGGAACGTTCTCACCAAATTTTGTAGCTGTTGTGCGTTCTCTGTTTGTGCGGTAAAACTTCGCGTACCGCGAGTTTACCGATTACACTTTCCGGTCACATTTTGAAGTACTATTACACTGTGTTTAAATAGTTGTTTAACCACAATAAGTGGTTCAAAAGTTAAAATTCACTTTGCGTGAACGATCTACCGTTCGTAAACGGTTGGCCGGCCGGCTGCGATCACTGTTGCTGATGAAATGACACCGAGTCTTTGTTACATATTTCCGAGGTTGGGTGAATCTACGTCACTCGCCCTTTGTTAAGTTGTTGACAGCATCATGTTGTTGACAAAAACAAATTCTTGGCCACTCACGTCATCAGGGATCGTCTCTTTTATCGCAACAAATGACATACTGTTTTTTGTGATGCTTCACAGTTTTTTGCTATGAATCGGTCCAAATCCTGGCAAATATTATATAGTCCACTCACGATAAATTCATACAGGTTATTAAATGTTTGTTTAATTTTGACCAAACTAAGGAATACAATATTTATGGTTTTATATACCATATTTAGGGTAATTACAAATTGTACCATAAATGTACCATTACAAAATCCCCTCAATGAAAGAGTGTGTGTCGAAGCACAAAAACTTTCATTGACCCTTTCATATGTCCTAAAGGGATCAGCCAGGATAGGTCGCCACAACCCCCTTACAATTTTATATAAAAGAAAATAATAACTCACCCTTGGTCTGTTGATGATGACTGTACCTACATGACCTTACTGGACTTCTCCTTTGAGATCCCAACACCATAAGGCCACTTAGGCTCGTAACACCCCTGCTCTGACGCGTTGGCCAGCTCAGGACCGCTGTCATATCACCAAACACTGAATCAATAAACGATAAATCTTAAAATAGTGGCTTGGTAAATTACTCTATCCTCAACTGATCTGGTTCCCCTTAGCTAGGTGCTGGTTTGTGCTAATAAGCACTGGGTTGGCTTGATATATGATTAAAATCTAGTTATAAAAATTATCCTACTAAAAACGTAACTCCCAAGAATTATAAAGAATTTCCTTTCTCCATATTGACAACCCTGAATTTATAAATTGTTTCGATTTCTATCGATAATATTTATCTCTTTCCATTTTATAATTATTGTAATTATAAAATAAACACATTGATATAAAAAGAATTAAAGTCTAATTGAAAATATGAAAATTCCACTATAAATCTCCCAAACATGGAGAAAAACAAATTATATTGATATAAAAGAATTAATAAATCTGTATGGTACTATTTATTTATATATCTCATTGAATGGTTAAAATAAAATTATTATCATTATTATTATTATTATTATTATCAGGTAATAATATGGCATTAGCAGCGCCATTTATATTTATCCCTTCATACTCATTATTTCCATGTTATAACATAAATACATAATACATTTTACATAATAATACATTGATAATTAACACTGATACATTAATATTAATACAGTAATACATTGAAATAGTTTTATAATTACATATTTAATCTTGATTAAGATTTGCATTATAAGATATGCACTAACATTTGCATAATTTATTTGAAGTTGCATTTAAGTTAAAAAATTACAATTGCAGTTAATTCATTAATTAGACATCAATTATTATTTATTATAATTGTTAATATTTATTTCAAATTTATTATTAATATTCATACTACATTATTATTATTTCATTATTCATTTCTTACTACCTCTATACTCTGAACTTTCTACCTACCTAACTACCTAACCTTTCACCTTCTACTCATTGTTTAGTCTGGATGACTCCTATATTCACTATGCTCATTATATTTTTACTCACCTTCTTCTAACTGACCACCAAATTTACCTATCATGACACCAATATCTCAATTATAAACACCATTACTAATTTCATTTAAATCCTATGGCACCGCTCGTCTTTGCAATGGGTTGGGTGTTCCCTAACTGGCTATATACATTCATATTATTTTGCCCTTCCAAAATTCGGCAAACACTCCCTTAAACTTATGCTAATACCTGCCACAACACTATTGGTTGGCTACTCCTTATCACCTCACCCCCACTACAGAATTCATCAATAACAAATATATGTTTATACCTTTACTTTATTCACCTCTACTAATAATCACTAACTACTGTGTCCCTAAATATCTAATAATTCTCTTTGTATTATTTACTTCAAAATTCTTAACTATCTAACTCCATTTTCATTAATTAAATAACTCACCTGCTTTATCTATACCCAGGCTCTATTCCTGTTTACACATTCTACCTTGCTGTAATCATTGACAATTGTCTTATAAAATACATCTCTCACCTACTCATAACAGTACATCTCACAATTCTCAAATATATATATTCTTATTTAATCAATTATTATCCATTAGTAATTACCTTCAACACAAATTAATTAATAATTTGCTTCATAGAAACTTTTATGACAATTAATACCTTACTTCTGTTACCAAGATAGTACAACTTTCTTTTGTACTGTTTTAATTAAGTAATAAAGAATAATTACTCTTTAATTGTTATTCAATTGAAAAAAAATATTATTATTAAACATGTTAATTATTAAAATACATAATAATACATACTGGTGTACATAAAATATACCTGTAATACATCAAAATCACATAAATACATTGATACATAAATACATTTAAAACAATGAAAAATATACACTCCAACTCATTATTTTGTTATTTATCAAACTCAGTCCATAGCAGTCCAATTCAATACCACTGTTCACATATATTTAATGTTCATTACACAATTGAAACACTCTACCCTCCATCGTTGAACAACATTCTTATCTTAGGTCTATTTAATTTATTATTTAATGAATAAATTTTATGATTAGCAATATTATATTCATATTCATTTATAAAACTGTTATCAAACAAATATTTCAAGTCACGATCGAGTAGGGTTCCATTTATCTCAGTAATATTATATGTCATTAATTGGTTATTTATTTTATAATTATCCTCATAATTTTCTACCACAGGTAAGTACTTAATACCATTATCATCATTTATTATTACTTCAATTTCATTGTTATTATAAGGTAAGTATTCATTATTTTCATCTACCTTATCTAGGCCTAACCTCCCTACCAATTCTCTGTACTTTCTATTTACTTTAAAAAATTTTATTACTTTCTTTTTCTCATAATATCTCTCTATACTTTCTTTCTTAATACATTTCTCTCCATAACACCAAATTACACTTTCTCTCTCCAAATATGCAGGGGTCCCTATCTTAAAATTATTGCACCACTTATTAGGTACACAAAAACACCAAGAAACTTTATTTGTAGACCTATCGTCTCCCAAATATAAATTGAAGGAACTCTTATCCTTATAAAAAATACGTGAAGACTTTTCTTCACCCCCTAACACAACATCAAAAGAAAATTCTACCCCCTGCACTCCTTGTACAAAAATACTTTCTCCCAACTCTCTTTCTGACTCAATACACTCAAACACTTCATTTTCACTCATAATACTTTCATTATCATTTTCTAACACCATATTCTTACTACTTGTAATATTCTTACTATCAGTAAATTCATTATTTGCATTATCATTTTTAATTAAGTTATTATTCAGTACTGCATTTTTCTGGGTTTCTAATTGATTTAAACTCTCGTCTAGTTTTTTGATTACCTTGTCAACCTTCTTAACCAGATTATCATGACCTATTTTGATTTCATTTTTAAGTTCATTGAACTTGATATCAAAATTATCAAACTTGTCACTTTGTTTATCAAATTTGTTATTAAAACTACTTTGAATCTCTTTAATTTCGCTATTCTGCTCATCTAATTTTTTGTCTAATTTTAATAGTAATTGCATCATTGCACTAGTTTCATCTGGTTTACTATCCGACATAGCTGACATGGATGTAGCGACCTTCTCTGTCTCTACAGATACAGGCGTATTTGCCTCGTCAGTCCGACTAGTTCGAGTTGGTTGGACATCCATCTCACCAGTCAAATTTACATCAGCTGTACTGATTTCTATTGTAATATTATCCTTATTACTCATATTGTATTATTTTATGTTACTAAAACATATTTATTTATAACCTAAAATTTTAACCTTACCTTGCGCACGCTTTGCATACTATAACGCTATTATCTCAGGTAATTATTTCACATACCGGTAGGTGTACTCTACATAAAATTATATTTTATGTCGAGTCCCTGTTCGGGCGCCATCTGTAACTTCTTGCTTTTTATCGTTTAATTCGTTATCATTAAAATTGTATTTTTGTATGTACTAGTAAATATCACTTTTAACATCGGGCGCCATGTTGTACAAAATAACATTACATAAATTTACGTTTCGGGCCAGAGTTCGTGCAAAACGAACTAGTTTTGTGAAATAGATTACCTGAAATAAAACATACACAAAATACCATATATAAATTACTTTTATTAGTATTGAACTTGTATTTTAATACATATTGAAAAAACGATTAGACCCACATATTACGCCATGTGCGTTTTAAAAATAAATTTACCCTCCAAAATCATAACATGTATTATAGATTATATAGTATGATATGAATATGAATAATAGTAAGATATGAATAATATCTTTGTCACACAACCCAGCACTTAGAAATTACCCACTCGCCCTCTCTCTCTCTCTCTCTCTCTCTCTCTCTCTCTCATTCTGGTACAATTCTTTATTATTTTTTATGAGCTCATTTTGAAAATTAAAATTTTAAATATTTGAATTTACTTTCTGTTATTTGTTATTTTGGTCATTTCAAATTAAGTTTGATGTGAAAATAAAAATATATATGTGTTGCTGGAACGTTCTCACCAAATTTTGTAGCTGTTGTGCGTTCTCTGTTTGTGCGGTAAAACTTCGCGTACCGCGAGTTTACCGATTACACTTTCCGGTCACATTTTGAAGTACTATTACACTGTGTTTAAATAGTTGTTTAACCACAATAAGTGGTTCAAAAGTTAAAATTCACTTTGCGTGAACGATCTACCGTTCGTAAACGGTTGGCCGGCCGGCTGCGATCACTGTTGCTGATGAAATGACACCGAGTCTTTGTTACATATTTCCGAGGTTGGGTGAATCTACGTCACTCGCCCTTTGTTAAGTTGTTGACAGCATCATGTTGTTGACAAAAACAAATTCTTGGCCACTCACGTCATCAGGGATCGTCTCTTTTATCGCAACAAATGACATACTGTTTTTTGTGATGCTTCACAGTTTTTTGCTATGAATCGGTCCAAATCCTGGCAAATATTATATAGTCCACTCACGATAAATTCATACAGGTTATTAAATGTTTGTTTAATTTTGACCAAACTAAGGAATACAATATTTATGGTTTTATATACCATATTTAGGGTAATTACAAATTGTACCATAAATGTACCATTACAAAATCCCCTCAATGAAAGATTGTGTGTCGAAGCACAAAAACTTTCATTGACCCTTTCATATGTCCTAAAGGGATCAGCCAGGATAGGTCGCCACAACCCCCTTACAATTTTATATAAAAGAAAATAATAACTCACCCTTGGTCTGTTGATGATGACTGTACCTACATGACCTTACTGGACTTCTCCTTTGAGATCCCAACACCATAAGGCCACTTAGGCTCGTAACACCCCTGCTCTGACGCGTTGGCCAGCTCAGGACCGCTGTCATATCACCAAACACTGAATCAATAAACGATAAATCTTAAAATAGTGGCTTGGTAAATTACTCTATCCTCAACTGATCTGGTTCCCCTTAGCTAGGTGCTGGTTTGTGCTAATAAGCACTGGGTTGGCTTGATATATGATTAAAATCTAGTTATAAAAATTATCCTACTAAAAACGTAACTCCCAAGAATTATAAAGAATTTCCTTTCTCCATATTGACAACCCTGAATTTATAAATTGTTTCGATTTCTATCGATAATATTTATCTCTTTCCATTTTATAATTATTGTAATTATAAAATAAACACATTGATATAAAAAGAATTAAAGTCTAATTGAAAATATGAAAATTCCACTATAAATCTCCCAAACATGGAGAAAAACAAATTATATTGATATAAAAGAATTAATAAATCTGTATGGTACTATTTATTTATATATCTCATTGAATGGTTAAAATAAAATTATTATCATTATTATTATTATTATTATTATCAGGTAATAATATGGCATTAGCAGCGCCATTTATATTTATCCCTTCATACTCATTATTTCCATGTTATAACATAAATACATAATACATTTTACATAATAATACATTGATAATTAACACTGATACATTAATATTAATACAGTAATACATTGAAATAGTTTTATAATTACATATTTAATCTTGATTAAGATTTGCATTATAAGATATGCACTAACATTTGCATAATTTATTTGAAGTTGCATTTAAGTTAAAAAATTACAATTGCAGTTAATTCATTAATTAGACATCAATTATTATTTATTATAATTGTTAATATTTATTTCAAATTTATTATTAATATTCATACTACATTATTATTATTTCATTATTCATTTCTTACTACCTCTATACTCTGAACTTTCTACCTACCTAACTACCTAACCTTTCACCTTCTACTCATTGTTTAGTCTGGATGACTCCTATATTCACTATGCTCATTATATTTTTACTCACCTTCTTCTAACTGACCACCAAATTCACCTATCATGACACCAATATCTCAATTATAAACACCATTACTAATTTCATTTAAATCCTATGGCACCGCTCGTCTTTGCAATGGGTTAGGTGTTCCCTAACTGGCTATATACATTCATATTATTTTGCCCTTCCAAAATTCGGCAAACACTCCCTTAAACTTATGCTAATACCTGCCACAACACTATTGGTTGGCTACTCCTTATCACCTCACCCCCACTACAGAATTCATCAATAACAAATATATGTTTATACCTTTACTTTATTCACCTCTACTAATAATCACTAACTACTGTGTCCCTAAATATCTAATAATTCTCTTTGTATTATTTACTTCAAAATTCTTAACTATCTAACTCCATTTTCATTAATTAAATAACTCACCTGCTTTATCTATACCCAGGCTCTATTCCTGTTTACACATTCTACCTTGCTGTAATCATTGACAATTGTCTTATAAAATACATCTCTCACCTACTCATAACAGTACATCTCACAATTCTCAAATATATATATTCTTATTTAATCAATTATTATCCATTAGTAATTACCTTCAACACAAATTAATTAATAATTTGCTTCATAGAAACTTTTATGACAATTAATACCTTACTTCTGTTACCAAGATAGTACAACTTTCTTTTGTACTGTTTTAATTAAGTAATAAAGAATAATTACTCTTTAATTGTTATTCAATTGAAAAAAAATATTATTATTAAACATGTTAATTATTAAAATACATAATAATACATACTGGTGTACATAAAATATACCTGTAATACATCAAAATCACATAAATACATTGATACATAAATACATTTAAAACAATGAAAAATATACACTCCAACTCATTATTTTGTTATTTATCAAACTCAGTCCATAGCAGTCCAATTCAATACCACTGTTCACATATATTTAATGTTCATTACACAATTGAAACACTCTACCCTCCATCGTTGAACAACATTCTTATCTTAGGTCTATTTAATTTATTATTTAATGAATAAATTTTATGATTAGCAATATTATATTCATATTCATTTATAAAACTGTTATCAAACAAATATTTCAAGTCACGATCGAGTAGGGTTCCATTTATCTCAGTAATATTATATGTCATTAATTGGTTATTTATTTTATAATTATCCTCATAATTTTCTACCACAGGTAAGTACTTAATACCATTATCATCATTTATTAGTACTTCAATTTCATTGTTATTATAAGGTAAGTATTCATTATTTTCATCTACCTTATCTAGGCCTAACCTCCCTACCAATTCTCTGTACTTTCTATTTACTTTAAAAAATTTTATTACTTTCTTTTTCTCATAATATCTCTCTATACTTTCTTTCTTAATACATTTCTCTCCATAACACCAAATTACACTTTCTCTCTCCAAATATGCAGGGGTCCCTATCTTAAAATTATTGCACCACTTATTAGGTACACAAAAACACCAAGAAACTTTATTTGTAGACCTATCGTCTCCCAAATATAAATTGAAGGAACTCTTATCCTTATAAAAAATACGTGAAGACTTTTCTTCACCCCCTAACACAACATCAAAAGAAAATTCTACCCCCTGCACTCCTTGTACAAAAATACTTTCTCCCAACTCTCTTTCTGACTCAATACACTCAAACACTTCATTTTCACTCATAATACTTTCATTATCATTTTCTAACACCATATTCTTACTACTTGTAATATTCTTACTATCAGTAAATTCATTATTTGCATTATCATTTTTAATTAAGTTATTATTCAGTACTGCATTTTTCTGGGTTTCTAATTGATTTAAACTCTCGTCTAGTTTTTTGATTACCTTGTCAACCTTCTTAACCAGATTATCATGACCTATTTTGATTTCATTTTTAAGTTCATTGAACTTGATATCAAAATTATCAAACTTGTCACTTTGTTTATCAAATTTGTTATTAAAACTACTTTGAATCTCTTTAATTTCGCTATTCTGCTCATCTAATTTTTTGTCTAATTTTAATAGTAATTGCATCATTGCACTAGTTTCATCTGGTTTACTATCCGACATAGCTGACATGGATGTAGCGACCTTCTCTGTCTCTACAGATACAGGCGTATTTGCCTCGTCAGTCCGGCTAGTTCGAGTTGGTTGGACATCCATCTCACCAGTCAAATTTACATCAGCTGTACTGATTTCTATTGTAATATTATCCTTATTACTCATATTGTATTATTTTATGTTACTAAAACATATTTATTTATAACCTAAAATTTTAACCTTACCTTGCGCACGCTTTGCGTACTATAACGCTATTATCTCAGGTAATTATTTCACATACCGGTAGGTGTACTCTACATAAAATTATATTTTATGTCGAGTCCCTGTTCGGGCGCCATCTGTAACTTCTTGCTTTTTATCGTTTAATTCGTTATAATTAAAATTGTATTTTTGTATGTACTAGTAAATATCACTTTTAACATCGGGCGCCATGTTGTACAAAATAACATTACATAAATTTACGTTTCGGGCCAGAGTTCGTGCAAAACGAACTAGTTTTGTGAAATAGATTACCTGAAATAAAACATACACAAAATACCATATATAAATTACTTTTATTAGTATTGAACTTGTATTTTAATACATATTGAAAAAACGATTAGACCCACATATTACGCCATGTGCGTTTTAAAAATAAATTTACCCTCCAAAATCATAACATGTATTATAGATTATATAGTATGATATGAATATGAATAATAGTAAGATATGAATAATATCTTTGTCACACAACCCAGCACTTAGAAATTACCCACTCGCCCTCTCTCTCTCTCTCTCTCTCTCTCTCTCTCTCTCTCTCTCTCTCTCTCTCTCTCTCTCTCTCTCTCATTCTGGTACAATTCTTTATTATTTTTTATGAGCTCATTTTGAAAATTAAAATTTTAAATATTTGAATTTACTTTCTGTTATTTGTTATTTTGGTCATTTCAAATTAAGTTTCATGTGAAAATAAAAATATATATGTGTTGCTGGAACGTTCTCACCAAATTTTGTAGCTGTTGTGCGTTCTCTGTTTGTGCGGTAAAACTTCGCGTACCGCGAGTTTACCGATTACACTTTCCGGTCACATTTTGAAGTACTATTACACTGTGTTTAAATAGTTGTTTAACCACAATAAGTGGTTCAAAAGTTAAAATTCACTTTGCGTGAACGATCTACCGTTCGTAAACGGTTGGCCGGCCGGCTGCGATCACTGTTGCTGATGAAATGACACCGAGTCTTTGTTACATATTTCCGAGGTTGGGTGAATCTACGTCACTCGCCCTTTGTTAAGTTGTTGACAGCATCATGTTGTTGACAAAAACAAATTCTTGGCCACTCACGTCATCAGGGATCGTCTCTTTTATCGCAACAAATGACATACTGTTTTTTGTGATGCTTCACGGTTTTTTGCTATGAATCGGTCCAAATCCTGGCAAATATTATATAGTCCACTCACGATAAATTCATACAGGTTATTAAATGTTTGTTTAATTTTGACCAAACTAAGGAATACAATATTTATGGTTTTATATACCATATTTAGGGTAATTACAAATTGTACCATAATTGTACCATTACAAAACCCCCTCAATGAAAGATTGTGTGTCGAAGCACATAAACTTTCATTGACCCTTTCATATGTCCTAAAGGGATCAGCCAGGATAGGTCGCCACAACCCCCTTACAATTTTATATAAAAGAAAATAATAACTCACCCTTGGTCTGTTGATGATGACTGTACCTACATGACCTTACTGGACTTCTCCTTTGAGATCCCAACACCATAAGGCCACTTAGGCTCGTAACACCCCTGCTCTGACGCGTTGGCCAGCTCAGGACCGCTGTCATATCACCAAACACTGAAACAATAAACGATAAATCTTAAAATAGTGGCTTGGTAAATTACTCTATCCTCAACTGATCTGGTTCCCCTTAGCTAGGTGCTGGTTTGTGCTAATAAGCACTGGGTTGGCTTGATATATGATTAAAATCTAGTTATAAAAATTATCCTACTAAAAACGTAACTCCCAAGAATTATAAAGAATTTCCTTTCTCCATATTGACAACCCTGAATTTATAAATTGTTTCGATTTCTATCGATAATATTTATCTCTTTCCATTTTATAATTATTGTAATTATAAAATAAACACATTGATATAAAAAGAATTAAAGTCTAATTGAAAATATGAAAATTCCACTATAAATCTCCCAAACATGGAGAAAAACAAATTATATTGATATAAAAGAATTAATAAATCTGTATGGTACTATTTATTTATATATCTCATTGAATGGTTAAAATAAAATTATTATCATTATTATTATTATTATTATTATCAGGTAATAATATGGCATTAGCAGCGCCATTTATATTTATCCCTTCATACTCATTATTTCCATGTTATAACATAAATACATAATACATTTTACATAATAATACATTGATAATTAACACTGATACATTAATATTAATACAGTAATACATTGAAATAGTTTTATAATTACATATTTAATCTTGATTAAGATTTGCATTATAAGATATGCACTAACATTTGCATAATTTATTTGAAGTTGCATTTAAGTTAAAAAATTACAATTGCAGTTAATTCATTAATTAGACATCAATTATTATTTATTATAATTGTTAATATTTATTTCAAATTTATTATTAATATTCATACTACATTATTATTATTTCATTATTCATTTCTTACTACCTCTATACTCTGAACTTTCTACCTACCTAACTACCTAACCTTTCACCTTCTACTCATTGTTTAGTCTGGATGACTCCTATATTCACTATGCTCATTATATTTTTACTCACCTTCTTCTAACTGACCACCAAATTTACCTATCATGACACCAATATCTCAATTATAAACACCATTACTAATTTCATTTAAATCCTATGGCACCGCTCGTCTTTGCAATGGGTTGGGTGTTCCCTAACTGGCTATATACATTCATATTATTTTGCCCTTCCAAAATTCGGCAAACACTCCCTTAAACTTATGCTAATACCTGCCACAACACTATTGGTTGGCTACTCCTTATCACCTCACCCCCACTACAGAATTCATCAATAACAAATATATGTTTATACCTTTACTTTATTCACCTCTACTAATAATCACTAACTACTGTGTCCCTAAATATCTAATAATTCTCTTTGTATTATTTACTTCAAAATTCTTAACTATCTAACTCCATTTTCATTAATTAAATAACTCACCTGCTTTATCTATACCCAGGCTCTATTCCTGTTTACACATTCTACCTTGCTGTAATCATTGACAATTGTCTTATAAAATACATCTCTCACCTACTCATAACAGTACATCTCACAATTCTCAAATATATATATTCTTATTTAATCAATTATTATCCATTAGTAATTACCTTCAACACAAATTAATTAATAATTTGCTTCATAGAAACTTTTATGACAATTAATACCTTACTTCTGTTACCAAGATAGTACAACTTTCTTTTGTACTGTTTTAATTAAGTAATAAAGAATAATTACTCTTTAATTGTTATTCAATTGAAAAAAAATATTATTATTAAACATGTTAATTATTAAAATACATAATAATACATACTGGTGTACATAAAATATACCTGTAATACATCAAAATCACATAAATACATTGATACATAAATACATTTAAAACAATGAAAAATATACACTCCAACTCATTATTTTGTTATTTATCAAACTCAGTCCATAGCAGTCCAATTCAATACCACTGTTCACATATATTTAATGTTCATTACACAATTGAAACACTCTACCCTCCATCGTTGAACAACATTCTTATCTTAGGTCTATTTAATTTATTATTTAATGAATAAATTTTATGATTAGCAATATTATATTCATATTCATTTATAAAACTGTTATCAAACAAATATTTCAAGTCACGATCGAGTAGGGTTCCGTTTATCTCAGTAATATTATATGTCATTAATTGGTTATTTATTTTATAATTATCCTCATAATTTTCTACCACAGGTAAGTACTTAATACCATTATCATCATTTATTATTACTTCAATTTCATTGTTATTATAAGGTAAGTATTCATTATTTTCATCTACCTTATCTAGGCCTAACCTCCCTACCAATTCTCTGTACTTTCTATTTACTTTAAAAAATTTTATTACTTTCTTTTTCTCATAATATCTCTCTATACTTTCTTTCTTAATACATTTCTCTCCATAACACCAAATTACACTTTCTCTCTCCAAATATGCAGGGGTCCCTATCTTAAAATTATTGCACCACTTATTAGGTACACAAAAACACCAAGAAACTTTATTTGTAGACCTATCGTCTCCCAAATATAAATTGAAGGAACTCTTATCCTTATAAAAAATACGTGAAGACTTTTCTTCACCCCCTAACACAACATCAAAAGAAAATTCTACCCCCTGCACTCCTTGTACAAAAATACTTTCTCCCAACTCTCTTTCTGACTCAATACACTCAAACACTTCATTTTCACTCATAATACTTTCATTATCATTTTCTAACACCATATTCTTACTACTTGTAATATTCTTACTATCAGTAAATTCATTATTTGCATTATCATTTTTAATTAAGTTATTATTCAGTCTGCATTTTTCTGGGTTTCTAATTGATTTAAACTCTCGTCTAGTTTTTTGATTACCTTGTCAACTTTCTTAACCAGATTATCATGACCTATTTTGATTTCATTTTTAAGTTCATTGAACTTTGATATCAAAATTATCAAACTTGTCACTTTGTTTATCAAATTTGTTATTAAAACTACTTTGAATCTCTTTAATTTCGCTATTCTGCTCATCTAATATTTGTCTAATTTTAATAGTAATTGCATCATTGCACTAGTTTCATCTGGTTTACTATCCGACATAGCTGACATGGATGTAGCGACCTTCTCTGTCTCTACAGATACAGGCGTATCTGCCTCGTCAGTCCGACTAGTTCGAGTTGGTTGGACATCCATCTCACCAGTCAAATTTACATCAGCTGTACTGATTTCTATTGTAATATTATCCTTATTACTCATATTGTATTATTTTATGTTACTAAAACATATTTATTTATAACCTAAAATTTTAACCTTACCTTGCGCACGCTTTGCGTACTATAACGCTATTATCTCAGGTAATTATTTCACATACCGGTAGGTGTACTCTACATAAAATTATATTTTATGTCGAGTCCCTGTTCGGGCGCCATCTGTAACTTCTTGCTTTTTATCGTTTAATTCGTTATAATTAAAATTGTATTTTTGTATGTACTAGTAAATATCACTTGTAACATCGGGCGCCATGTTGTACAAAATAACATTACATAAATTTACGTTTCGGGCCAGAGTTCGTGCAACACGAACTAGTTTTGTGAAATAGATTACCTGAAATAAAACATACACAAAATACCATATATAAATTACTTTTATTAGTATTGAACTTGTATTTTAATACATATTGAAAAAACGATTAGACCCACATATTACGCCATGGGCGTTTTAAAAATAAATTTACCCTCCAAAATCATAACATGTATTATAGATTATATAGTATGATATGAATATGAATAATAATAAGATATGAATAATATCTTTGTCACACAACCCAGCACTTAGAAATTACCCACTCGCCCTCTCTCTCTCTCTCTCTCTCTCTCTCTCTCTCTCTCTCTCTCTCTCTCTCTCTCTCTCTCTCTCTCTCTCTCTCTTTCTGGTACAATTCTTTATTATTTTTTATGAGCTCATTTTGAAAATTAAAATTTTAAATATTTGAATTTACTTTCTGTTATTTGTAATTTTGGTCATTTAAAATTAAGTTTGATGTGAAAATAAAAATATATTGCGACAACACAAATTACTAATTTATTGGCGCATAGGATATGATAGTATGTGTATTTCAAATTACAAGTCTATATTGGAGGGTTTAAGATTATTTATTGTACAAACACAAGTTATAGTTTATATGGTATATTTGAAATGTACAGAATGTAATGTTTGATATAGAGTCTTTCTTTTAAAATGTTAAATAATGTTCATACGCAAGACGTGATACGTTACATAAGAAGACTCCCACGATGATGTTGAAGAGAAGGGCCGGTCTTTGCGGTGTAGTTGGTTCGTCAGGTGTGGCTTCCAAATGACAGACGTTTCACCAGAAACGTTTACAGCTGGGCTGGCGTCCTGTAACAGCTGGGCTGGTCCTATAACAGCTGGGCTGGTGTCCTTTAACAGCTGGGCTGGTGTCCTATAACAGCTGGGCTGGTGTCCTATAACAGCTGGGCTGATGTCCTATAACAGCTGGGCTGATGTCCTGTAACAGCTGGGCTGATGTCCTGCAATACCCACGATGAATCCGACACTTCGCACACACAATGGTACTACGGATTTTATTACTCGCAAAACTTATATAGAGTTTAAGACCAAGTAATATCTCAGGTGACAGTGAGTTTAATCAATAACGGTATATTGAACTTATACCTCTCCGGCTTCTTCAAGTGTTCTCGCGAATAACAAGGTCTACCGCGATCAGCAGACCACCCTATGAGGAAATCTTGCACTAGCACGGAAACGTCTTGATGGAACTATTGCGTAACAATTAATGATACTGTCACTGCGGAAAATCTCGCACAGTGATACAGTTACACTCACTTCTTACACACGTAATACTACAATATTAATATCGTCTGTAAAGATATAAAATCAATTGTTATGCGACACACGCGTTACTATCCCCGAAAAGTCTTAACAGATCCTTGCAAGCGGTATAATCTTGTACAAGGAATTGTATGTACCGTTCACGGTAGCAGCAGTGAAGAACTGCTTGTAAATTTTCGCACAATGCGTTAAAACACTGGTGTGTGCAAATGTACCACACACACAGTTCTGAGTCTTCCCGTTTCACTAACGACGAATAGTTTTTACAACACCTTGCAAGCGGTAGAATTCTTGTACAAGGAGTGCACGTTCCGTTCGCGGTAGATGGCGTAGAAGAACTGCCTGTGTAACGACAGGCATAAGAAAATTTCCAACCACCAGTCAGCATTCTATTGGTGGATGGAAGTCACATGGTTAGTAAAGGTGACCATGCACTTTTCATGCATTAGAGTGCATTTACCTTGTAACAGCATGCATAGCGGTAATCAGACTACTCGTATCTCATGCATGCTGCCTACATATTAATAATATACATGAACGTAAACAATAGTCCGACAGGTATAGGGATTGTAGCGATACACATGTCTCAGTTCAGTTAATGTCAAAACAACGATAATACTTAACGCACCGCCCGGGAAACGTTTCCCACTCGCGCACGCGCGCACATTTCCACTAACACAGTACATGAATAACCATAAATAATAATGCACAGTTTTTTTTAAACTAAACCCTTAACCTTACTAAATACAATTGATAACAACCAAACTTAACCATCTACCAATATAATATGAATGTCCATTGTCTGTGTAATATATGACTTGCCCCGCCAATCATGATCCTGTGATTCGTTGCAGGATTAACTCCCTCCCGCATAAAAAAAAAATTTTTTTTTTTCTTTAGTTAACAACAAAAAATAAAAAATTTTTTTTTTCAATATAACCAAAACAACTTCCTAATCCTGAAATAATAATAATACCCTCAAACTAAAATCAAATAAACATCCTCAATTAATACTAACATTTCCAACTGTCGCTTTGACAGAAGCATCAAATCAAAAGACACGTGGTAACCTTCAAACCAAAACAAACACACATGTTCTTGACACACAGATAACGACATCTAATGCAGGGTCATAGCGTACACAGACAACATTCCTTATCAAAACTAGATTATTGTTCATTCACAGAGCCATCTTACATACAACATTTAAACCTGAATTGACATATTTAAATCACTACACATTCTTACCCCTATATCCTGACATTTATTTCTGAGTTTTTTGTATAAATTTTTCTCAGTTTTGAAACGCACACGTTTACTTGGAAATACAGATTTGAATTTGTTTAATATACGCCGTAATTGCCTTATCTCGCAACCCATTAACTGAACCTTGGGGGTCGGTGAGTTACTCGTTATCTTATCTTTCGAGCGTCCCAGTCTGATAACGTGAGGTCGACAATCAACTTTAACTGGCAATAATTCTTTCTGAACTTCCAATGCAGCATGCCGTTTATTCAATTTATCAACTTCCCAAATCATATTATGTCCGAGTTTTTTAACTCCAATTACGGTCATATCTATTTCCGTTTCCTGCACATATCTTGTTATACGTGCCTGTTTTTCAACTATCTGCGACTCACACGCTGCTGATTTAACCCTTGTGTGACTTACCGGCAGAATCGGCATTTGTATAAAGTGGTTTTTACACCACTTTCGTAACTGCTTGTCCAACAGCGATATTTCTGTGCCACTGTCGGACAACCTCTCGTCGCCATAACCATTGATTTTTGCTTCGACAATAAGGTCGGTGCAATTTTCAATCCTAATATTTCCCTCATGTTTATTACTATTATCATTATTACATACTAAATTATCCCTAATTTCGGCAGGATATAGGCCATACATAACAGTTTCATTCTTATAACTAACATTTTTCATATTTGATTGATTGAACTGCTTTTCAACTAAATCATTTTCAATAACTGTTGCTAATAAGTTGGTATTAAATTGCTGAGTTGTATTTTTATGTTGTTGTGATTGCGGCTGATTTTGTGGTGTTTGACCATGAAATTGATTACGCGGCGGTTCATTATTATTTACCATAATTGTTGTCACCTTACTGTCACCAGTATCATTCACCTCTCCGTTCTCCGTAAACACCTCAGTACCTGATATACATTCATCTAGTACCTCATCATCAGGCCATGTGTCATAAATACCTGCACCGTTAGTATCCATACTAGTTCCAGGCTCTACTACTGGTTCGGAATTTTTATGTGTTATGCATACACTATCCGCATCCATGATAGCTTCAGATCCTATCATACGTTCACGGTTCTCGCATGCTATATCTGTAACACTATAAATTATCACCTCATCACAGCACTTACCTGAAGTATGTTCCAGATTAATAGTGTTGTTACTACTAATTTCATTTCTGTTATCTTCATTACAATCCGATGCAGAATCTAAATACTCGACTTTACCGAGATATGAACTACTAGGCCGTAATAAGGTGGTTTCTGTATAATCACTTTCAAGTTCACCTGCTACGCTACTGTTCTCCGTTAATCCTTCCGATGTCACATCTTGGTTAACTTCCATATTACTTTCGTTGAGAGTATGTTCCACAAGGACATTAGGTACTTCAAAATTATCACACGGTGCAATATTCTCAACGGATAAATGTACTTCAATATCAGCTGACATTTCCTGTAGCTTCGCCATCCTCTCCTCTCTGTCGGCGTCCATTTCTTCCCAAAATTCCTGCCTAATGGCTATCATCTCCTCATCCACGGCTTTCATCTCCTCGCAGCAATTATCTGAAGTATGTTCTGGACTAATAGTGTTGCTATTACTAATTTCATCTTCGTCATCTTCACTATAATTGCATGCATAATCTAATTCTCCGATCATATCGAACAATGAAATACTATGCCCTAAGCGAGTTGCCTCGTTAATATTACTTTCAATATTATCCCAGAATTTCCGCCTAACGGCTCTACTCTGCTCAGATATGGTTTTATCATCAAGTGACCTGGCCCTTAAAGCCCTTAAATATTCTATAAACTCTTTTTTATTCGACATAGTGATAAAATTAATTTAAAATTTAGTAAATTTAAATTCACTGATTTATAAGCAAAGAAAGTTATTATTATTACGACCAGATTAGAACATATGGTAACCAGTTTATATGCATACAGAAAAAGCAGTTCAAAATATCAACATGTAAATACCTTATCTAACATACAACAACTAATAATCAACCTCCAATATACTGATAAAATCTGTTCATATACGATATACAAGAGAATATGCACAATTGAAAATTTATATCCTCAGCTTTTCACATGAACAATACACATACAATTATCACGTTAATTAAATTTATACGTCGGATTTTTCCAACAAATTTTATATTCATAGACAAATATGTAATAGCGTAAATTTACCACTATTTAACGAGCCCTACGTTGCTAAGCGCCAAAATATCTCTATGCGACAACACAAATTACTAATTTATTGGCGCATAGGATATGATAGTATGTGTATTTCAAATTACAAGTCTATATTGGAGGGTTTAAGATTATTTATTGTACAAACACAAGTTATAGTTTATATGGTATATTTGAAATGTACAGAATGTAATGTTTGATATAGAGTCTTTCTTTTAAAATGTTAAATAATGTTCATACGCAAGACGTGATACGTTACATAAGAAGACTCCCACGATGATGTTGAAGAGAAGGGCCGGTCTTTGCGGTGTAGTTGGTTCGTCAGGTGTGGCTTCCAAATGACAGACGTTTCACCAGAAACGTTTACAGCTGGGCTGGCGTCCTGTAACAGCTGGGCTGGTCCTATAACAGCTGGGCTGGTGTCCTTTAACAGCTGGGCTGGTGTCCTATAACAGCTGGGCTGGTGTCCTATAACAGCTGGGCTGATGTCCTATAACAGCTGGGCTGATGTCCTGCAATACCCACGATGAATCCGACACTTCGCACACACAACGGTACTACGGATTTTATTACTCGCAAAACTTATATAGAGTTTAAGACCAAGTAATATCTCAGGTGACAGTGAGTTTAATCAATAACGGTATATTGAACTTATACCTCTCCGGCTTCTTCAAGTGTTCTCGCGAATAACAAGGTCTACCGCGATCAGCAGACCACCCTATGAGGAAATCTTGCACTAGCACGGAAACGTCTTGATGGAACTATTGCGTAACAATTAATGATACTGTCACTGCGGAAAATCTCGCACAGTGATACAGTTACACTCACTTCTTACACACGTAATACTACAATATTAATATCGTCTGTAAAGATATAAAATCAATTGTTATGCGACACACGCGTTACTATCCCCGAAAAGTCTTAACAGATCCTTGCAAGCGGTATAATCTTGTACAAGGAATTGTATGTACCGTTCACGGTAGCAGCAGTGAAGAACTGCTAGTAAATTTTCGCACAATGCGTTAAAACACTGGTGTGTGCAAATGTACCACACACACAGTTCTGAGTCTTCCCGTTTCACTAACGACGAATAGTTTTTACAACACCTTGCAAGCGGTAGAATTCTTGTACGAGGAGTGCACGTTCCGTTCGCGGTAGATGGCGTAGAAGAACTGCCTGTGTAACGACAGGCATAAGAAAATTTCCAACCACCAGTCAGCATTCTATTGGTGGATGGAAGTCACATGGTTAGTAAAGGTGACCATGCACTTTTCATGCATTAGAGTGCATTTACCTTGTAACAGCATGCATAGCGGTAATCAGACTACTCGTATCTCATGCATGCTGCCTACATATTAATAATATACATGAACGTAAACAATAGTCCGACAGGTATAGGGATTGTAGCGATACACATGTCTCAGTTCAGTTAATGTCAAAACAACGATAATACTTAACGCACCGCCCGGGAAACGTTTCCCACTCGCGCACGCGCGCACATTTCCACTAACACAGTACATGAATAACCATAAATAATAATGCACAGTTTTTTTTAAACTAAACCCTTAACCTTACTAAATACAATTGATAACAACCAAACTTAACCATCTACCAATATAATATGAATGTCCATTGTCTGTGTAATATATGACTTGCCCCGCCAATCATGATCCTGTGATTCGTTGCAATATATATGTGTTGCTGGAACGTTCTCACCAAATTTTGTAGCTGTTGTGCGTTCTCTGTTTGTGCGGTAAAACTTCGCGTACCGCGAGTTTACCGATTACACTTTCCGGTCACATTTTGAAGTACTATTACACTGTGTTTAAATAGTTGTTTAACCACAATAAGTGGTTCAAAAGTTAAAATTCACTTTGCGTGAACGATCTACCGTTCGTAAACGGTTGGCCGGCCGGCTGCGATCACTGTTGCTGATGAAATGACACCGAGTCTTTGTTACATATTTCCGAGGTGGGGTGAATCTACGTCACTCGCCCTTTGTTAAGTTGTTGACAGCATCATGTTGTTGACAAAAACAAATTCTTGGCCGCTCACGTCATCAGGGATCGTCTCTTTTATCGCAACAAATGACATACTGTTTTTTGTGATGCTTCACGGTTTTTTTCTATGAATCGGTCCAAATCCTGGCAGATATTATATAGTCCACTCACGATAAATTCATACAGGTTATTAAATGTTTGTTTAATTTTGACCAAACTAAGGAATACAATATTTATGGTTTTATATACCATATTTAGGGTAATTACAAATTGTACATAATTGTACCATTACACATTTATATAAAAATTTGTGTTTCTTCTATAATTATATTAATTATGAAAACAGAAAAGGGTTAATTATTATCGATGGGAATTGAAAAGATTTTATAATGTTAAGGGTAGTCAATGAAGAGAATGGCACTTCTATATAATTCTTGTTGATTTGAAGCAAACCCAGTGCTTCTTAACACAAACCAGCACATAGCTAAGGGGAACAGATCAGTTAGGGATATAGTATAATACCAAGCCACTATTTTAATATTTTTGATTTATTGTTTCAGTGTTTGGTGATGTTGTGACGGCGGTCCTGAGCTGGCCAGCGTGTCAGAGCAGGAGCATTACGCGCCTGTCTGGCCTTATGGTGTTGGGATCTCGAAGGAGAAGTCCAGTAAGGTCATGCAGGTACTGTCATCATCATCGGACCACGGGTGAGTTATTGTATTTCATTTCATATAAATAGTAAGGGGGTTGTGGCGTCATATCCTAGCAGATCCCTTTAGGAAGTACGAATGTGTCAATGAAAGTCTTTATGCTTCGGCATAAAATCTTTCATTGAGGTGGTTTTGTGACGGTACAATTCTGGTACCCTAATAAATTTGTCAACCTAATTATTGTATTTTTATTTTATAACAGTTTTTAATAATAATAATTTTGTTTTGTATTCCCTATAAAAGTTTTGGTGAGAATTGTCAACAACGCAATATTAAGTCAACAGGATTTATGTCGAATTCAGTGGAAAATTACAAATGTAACAAAAAACTGTTTGTCACAATAACAAGTAAACAAGACCAACCCATGATTACGTCAGACGAAAGAATGCAAGGCGCTTTGTATTGAACGAGGCTGGGCCGTTGAACAAAGAACCAGTGACGTCGTTGTTGCCCCACCTCTGCAGTACACAGTGGTGAAACTGTGTCATTTTCGTCTGGACCGTGAAGTGGGCTAGCCGGCAATTCACGGCCGGCGTATTCACTAAGGGTGGTATTACACCACCAAAATGTATTATTAACAGTGGTACATTAACAAATTTTAAGTTAAAACAGCGGCAGAGTGCGGTTTGCGAAGAATTCCAGGTGTTGATGTTTTTAACACAAAAGTGCAGCTAAGTACCAGCTACAACAATGTTTATATAAAATTTAAATATTCAAAAATAAACTAATTTTCAAAAATATATATATATGACCAAAAGTCATTAACTAACTTGGTATACCATAAATTGAAATGAGCTCATAATAATAATTGTACCAGAGAGAGAGAGAGAGAGAGAGAGAGAAAGAGTGAATGATAAGATATTAACAAGTGCTGGGTTGTGACAATATAAAGATATACATACATTTATACACATATATATATATGTTTAATATGTTTAACATTTTAATATTATGTATTTTGGAGGGCTTGTGAAATGTAAGGGGAAATTTAACTTGAAGAATTTAATTATGCCACATGGCGGACAGTAGCGTGTTTGTTTTACACTCACATTCATTTGTACATGATTAAAAAATAAAAGGTAATTTCAATGGTAACAAACAGAAACACGAGTGAATTATTTCAGGTAATACGTTCCTCAACTCTGGTTCGTATAACACGAATTCTGACCTTAGGTAAGCATACATATTTGTTTGTTGTATTTCAGTTGGCAACATGGCGCCCGGTAGTAAAATTACATCAGATTAAATATAACCAGTTAATTAATTATTGTAATTAAAGACAATAATTACAATGAAAAGTAAAATTATAAGTACTTTTTATTATTAAATACTATTATAGTATTTTATTTATTAAGTACGGCCCTATTATTTTTAGTCCCAGTCATCATCCTCATTTTCTTCAAAGTTCATCTTCACTACTGCTACTTGAATCAGATTCATAACTGGAGTCTTTATCTGAGTCCGATGTGTCTGATAAGCATGTTCAAGGTGGTATTGTATAGCGGATTGGATTTAAAGTTCAGCTGGTCATTCAATACAAAACCACGACTGTTTATGTTTGTGTATCCTCTGTAAATTTCAAACTCCTCCAAGGCATTCATGATTCGATCCTTTTCACAAATATGTAGTGGTTCCAAGTTAGACTTGAAACCCGTGTAATTGTGGTTGTGTGAGACTAAATGTTGAGCATAGTTAGACTTTATGTTGACGGAATTAAGATATTTTTAATTGTTAAGTGTATGTTCAAAGAAACATTTAAGAAAACCCCTCCCTGTTTGACTGATGTAAAAACAATTGCAGTCATTACATGATAGTTTATAGATGAGTTTATAGATGCCTGTTTTCTTTTCTAAAGGTGTATGTTTATGCCGTCTAAGTGTTTAATTTACTATTATTAGTTCTAAATGTTATGGAATATCTGTCATTGTTTAATAGTCAAGTCAAAATGCTTAGCATGAAATCTGTGTATGTGAATGATATAAAGGTTCTTTGTGCATCACCACGTGTTACTTGGCGGTTAGGTTTTTCATTTTTATGTTTCATCAGCAGTCGATCAATGGTTGAGCTGTTGTAACAATTAGCAACAGTGATATATTTTATTGTATTTAACTACTTACTGAAATCATTTTCATCAAGAGAGGTACGGTTAGAACTTGTGAATAAAGCTATTATAAGCTCCCATTTTTTGTGAGAAGGTGTGGTGGGAGTCAGCATTGTGGTTGTATCAGTGGTTGTTGGACCTGCTATATCAGATAGAGGCGAACAACCACTCAGTGGTCAATTAAATGTGATCAGGTGGCGGCGCACCTACTGACGCGTATACAGTGCATAATGATATTGGATTTTCAACTAATGACGACCTCCTATGAGTGATTTTTTTATGTTCTTTGTAATATCCTCTTTATCATCTAATTCAAATCACTCGTGATTTTGAATGTTAAAAAAAATAACTTTGAAGAAAAAAGTATTTCAAAAAAAACTTTTGTTTATAATATCTTGGTTTTGTAAGCTTCACATTCATTCTTAAGGCTTTCACAGCCGGCGTCCACATAGTTAACAAACATTATTAGGCCGGGCTGTTATTTTGTGTTGACAGACGTTTCGAGCCAACCAACAGTGAGCCAAATTTATTTCCAAATTCAGGCACATTTAAAATGTGATTTCAAATATTTAGTCATAGATTGAGTTTAGTTTGCAGTCACGTTAGATTCTTACATATGTATATTTGCAAAGAGTAATTTGATAAGTTAGTTATGTTTCCCTGTCATAGTTATCGAGTATAGTGAGGCCCAGTATCCTCTGATCTATCATAGTCTTATTATTATTGTGTAAATTATTCTTTGTTACTCTAATAAATAATTTTGGTATTTTAAAGTAGTTTATGCATCATTCTTTAAAATCATATACGCATTTTTCACAGTTTAATAAAAAAAAACTTAAAAGTATAAGTTTACCTCAACCATGTCTGTATTAATAACAGCACTATTTAATGAAAAAAAGTTACATATTAATCCTTTTAATGACTGAAATCATGAAAGCTTACAAACGCTAATATACTAAGTATTATAATAACAATACTAATAATGAAAATGATAATATAAGTACAGTAAACCCTCTATTATCGGACCTCGATTTAACGGACTTCGGATTTAACGGACAGAATTTAACAGACCAAAAAAAAAAAATAAAAAAAAAAAAAAAATAAAAAAAAAGCATGAAAATGTTTTGTTTTTAGGCTTTTGAAACGTATAATGTGCATAAACTGCAGACTCTCCTGTTCTGGCGATGTTGCTTGGCTATCGCAGCATTCTTTCGTTTCTTGTTTTGAAACACGCAAATTTTCTCATCTCCAATTGTATTTGATGAGAACGGAGATAAGAATTAGATAAGAATTCATTTAATTCTTCACGATCCCCGTCTTTGCGTTGTCGTTGACGCAGGCCAGTGGTGGCACTAACGAAACGGGGCCCCCCCGCGAAACTAATTAGGGGGCCCTATAAAAATGGTTAAATTTTGTATACGTAATAGGGGTAAACACTCAAATGAGTTTCTATTTACGTGAGTTTCACAACAATGGTTTGTGAATACTTTCTCGTCTATCACAAAGCGTTTGCAATTTGCAAAGGACGATTTACACGTGTACAAACTCTTAAAATTCATTGTTGCTAAGTAGACAAAGTTCTATACAAACTATAAAAAAACCAAAATAAAAAGAATGATTTATTTTTACGTCAAAGATCTAAATTCAGACTATGAAAAAGTACCACACAAAGAGTGTTAAAAATTTATTATTTAAAAACGAATATCAAAGTAACATTCTAGCTTTTTTCAAACATTTAAATTAGTTTGTAACTGAATTTGTAAAATTCTTGAATATACTCTATACAAGTTCTCCTTAAGTCTAATCCAATTCAATAACACTCGAACTCAAGTAATGTACAATATTTACAGATGAGGATCAACCAAAGTTCACTGTTTTCCTAAGCCTAGTCTTCTTTTTTTAATAGCTAAGAACTTTTCAACCACTTCGTTGATATTAGTTTTCTGTGTCTCTTCATGCTCAATGCGTAACAGTGTCAAGTCACTCAACCGAGTTTGGGCCATGGTACTTCTTAAGTATGACTTAATTAATTTAAGTTTTGAAAAGCTTCTTTCCGCTGTAGCTGTTGTGACAGGTATGGTTAAATAAAGCTGCAAAGCTGTAGTTAAGTCTGGGAGGCAACTCATAAGGCAGCTGTTTTCTTCAACCAGTAAATTCATCATTTCTCGAATTCTTTTCTCGTGTACAATTTCTTTGGCCATCAGAGCTTTGAAGGATATTACTTGGTCAGGCAGTGATGTGGAAAGGTCACCAGGATACACATTTACCAGAGCCTTACTTTTCTCCACTATTGTCTCTTGTGAGAAGTTTACTAAATTCTGAGGCGTCAGGAATGAAAACCTATCATCAATGCAACGCAGTCCTTCGAATCTCATTTGTAGCTGAGCTATTACAATATCTAGCGTTGCATTGAAAACTTTTACTTCAAATGATTTCACTGGGTCGTCAATTCTATGGTCAACTGATAATTCAACAAAGAAGCGTTTTACAACTCGTTTACGCTTATTTTTCATGTTACAAGTTATGTCCCATGACTGGGCCAACTGGGGCCCCCCATGAGGGTCGGGGCCCCCCCGCGCCGCGGGGTCTGCGGGGGCCTTATCGCCGCCACTGACGCAGGCGTCACACACGTTCAGTGGAAGACATCACGGCGACTAACACTGACAATATACACTGATATGCATCTTATTTCACAGTGACCAAATTTATTTATTACTAACGTCACCTGGAGCGTTACATTTTTCGATGACGTTACACATTTTGCATCACGCATTTTGTGGAATGACCCCCAGCCTAAAAACATTATCATGTTAAAAAAAAATTTTGACACGAAAAAATCACGATTAAGTTTTTGAAGTCCATGGTTGTGATTTAAATTTGGTGGTAGTTCATAACCATAGCAACGCATTTTCACTCTTGAATATTCGGCTATTTTCGTGATAATTCGTATGCACGCGCAGTTCACATTCGTACAGCGTCGCATCAGTTTATTCAGAGAATACAGCGCGTACGCTACATGTGTTTCTATAGTACGAACCTTGCACGTGTTAAATAGAGAGTCTTAACGAGTTTATACTTGCGTTGTTACAGCAAGGTCCATTACTTTATTAGTGAATTACAGCATAAGTATGTCTGGCGTTACGAAAAAATGTGTGAACTTGAGTATAAAGCAAAAGCTTGAACTAATAAGTAAACTTGAAGGTGGCGCGTCTGTTGCACATGTTTGTGAAGTGTACGTTGTAAAGAAACAAACCATTTCAGACATTCGAAAGAATAAAGATAAACTTATTCAGTTTTCGCTAAGTACAGTGTTGATAGTTCGAAGAATGAGGGAGAAAGAAAACACATTAAATTAGCCAAACACAAACAATTAGAGGATGCTGTGTACAAGTGGTTTATTCAACAACGTTCTAGTGGCGTCGTTGTTCGTAGTGTCGAGTTGCGGGCTGCTGCTGATAAACTGGCGAAACATATTGGTATCTAAAACATTATCATGTTAAAAAAAAATTTTGACACGAAAAAATCACGATTAAGTTTTTGAAGTCCATGGTTGTGATTTAAATTTGGTGGTAGTTCATAACCATAGCAACGCATTTTCACTCTTGAATATTCGGCTATTTTCGTGATAATTCGTATGCACGCGCAGTTCACATTCGTACAGCGTCGCATCAGTTTATTCAGAGAATACAGCGTGTACGCTACATGTGTTTCTATAGTACGAACCTTGCACGTGTTAAATAGAGAGTCTTAACGAGTTTATACTTGCGTTGTTACAGCAAGGTCCATTACTTTATTAGTGAATTACAGCATAAGTATGTCTGGCGTTACGAAAAAATGTGTGAACTTGAGTATAAAGCAAAAGCTTGAACTAATAAGTAAACTTGAAGGTGGCGCGTCTGTTGCACATGTTTGTGAAGTGTACGTTGTAAAGAAACAAACCATTTCAGACATTCAAAAGAATAAAGATAAACTTATTCAGTTTTCGCTAAAGTACAGTGTTGATAGTTCGAAGAATGAGGGAGAAAGAAAACACATTAAATTAGCCAAACACAAACAATTAGAGGATGCTGTGTACAAGTGGTTTATTCAACAACGTTCTAGTGGCGTCGTTGTTCGTAGTGTCGAGTTGCGGGCTGCTGCTGATAAACTGGCGAAACATATTGGTATCCAATTTCAGGCGAGTGATGGGTGGCTTTGGCGTTTTCGTAATCGGCATGGCATCACAAATAGATCAACATGTGGTGAAGCGCTGAGTGCAGACACTGAACAAGTTGAGGCTTTTCGTCAACATATAAAGGAAACGATCGAATCTGAGGGTCTCATTTTGTCTCAGGTCTACAATGCTGATGAGACTGGTCTCTACTTTCGTGCTGTGCCTGAAAATACTCTGGCACACAAACATGAAACTAGCACACCAGGCCGTAAACTCAACAAGGAGCGGCTTTCTGCCCTACTGTGTGCGAATGCTGATGGTTTGCATCGACTTACTCCAGTTATAGTCGGAAACGCAAAGAAACCTCGTGCGATAAAGAACATAATGAACCAGTTGCCAGTCATTTATGAAAGTTCAAAAAATGCTTGGTTTACCTTCAGTATTTTTTCAGACTGGTTTTTTAATCATTTTGTGCCAGAAGTGCGACGTTTTCAAGAAGAGACTATGAAAATTCCATCGCATGCAGTGAAAGCCGTCTTACTACTGGACAATGCACCGGCCCATCGCAACTCCGAGAAGTTAGTTAGCAACGACGGAAAAATAAAATGCGTCTTCCTCCCTCCGAACACCACTTCAATTTTACAGCCAATGGACCAAGGAGTCATTGTTGCCTGCAAAAGGCTGTACAAGAAGAAGTTTCTTGAAGAGGTGATGGTTGTCTTGGAGGACGAACAAGACCATGAAAACAACACGAGAGGAGCTAGAACGCTGCAAAATCTGCGTGCATACAACATCAAGTCCGCCATCTTTAATTTTGCTGCCGCATGGAAGGAGATGAAGGAAACAACATTGGCTAATGGGTGGAGACAGTTACTGAATGGGACTGAACCGGAGTACGATTTCACAGGATTTGAAACATCCGATTTCTGTGAAACCGTAAAGAAGGCTGGTGAAGACGTAAACGAGAATGACATAGAACAGTGGCTAAACTTGGACGAGGGTGATCCAGGCTACCAAATCCTGAGTCAGGAAGAGATCGCGGAATCTGTTCTACACGACGATCAAGAAGATGGAGATGATGACGATGAAGAAATATCTGTTACAGGAGGCCCTAAATTATCAGCGATAAGAAACAGCATGGACGAAATTATCGCGTACATTGGGGAGTCTTCAGATCCAGAAGTGTGTGCTTATTATGACCATTTTAGACAGTTTAGATCTTTAATAATAAAGAAGCAACATTCTAGTGGAAAACAACTGACTCTTGATGCTTTTATCCAGAATAAATAAAGGTGTGTACATAACATTGTATTTGCATGATATTAATAGTACGTATTAAAATACAGATAAGCGATGTTGTCGCTGTTACAATAGAAAACCACACTGGCAGTTTACCCGTTATTTAGAAACATGTTACTCACACCTCCTCTACTCATCCTTTGTCTTGCCGCCTACGGAAGGGTCCGAGCACGCACGCATGCGCAGGTACGTACACTTTTCTTCCTATTCATTGTTCAGTTTGCTGTTAAAACGTACGGTTGCAGTCATAAATCATAATGCCAGCGTTAACAACAGCCAGGCAAATTGCTGTTGCTTACGCAGTAAACAACTCATAGATACCAAAAGCGTTCGTCCCGCCAGAAGTCAGGTATAACTTCGAATTTCGTTAGTGCGCGAATGCAAGCCGCAGGCCAAATTAGCGACCATGTTTTTAGGAGAAAAAGTGCGGCTTGTATTCGGAACAATACCGTATTTGCATGATATTAATAGTATAAAAATTTCAAGTGTTATAGGCCTATTTGATTTAAATATATCCTCAAAAAACAAAATTTGGGATTTAACGGACACCCCTCAGCCCCAATTAGTCCGTTAAATCGAGGGTTTACTGTATTATAATTTTTGGTGTGACAGTACAAAATGGGTATAATTATTTTAATATTGTGAAATAATCCGATATATATAAACTGAACAAAATATGACTTTCGAAATTGGAATGGTATGAATCAGCCAGCGTGACGTAGGCTTTACCGTCACAAAAATAAATAAACCTAACCATATATGGGCATGAATTTTTATCAATCTGACTGACATCAGAAGAATATCACAAAATGAACACGTGTTTATAATACTGAAACGAAATCCAAGCTTCTACGATGTTCTAGAACGTTTCGATATGGCCTGGTCAATGAGGAAGGGGTACCACGTGACCAGCTCCTGTAGTATACACTGACCGATCGCCATTAGCCCAGTCTACGAACAACAGCCAAACGAAGTACTGGGTGTTGAACCCAGGCCACGGACAAAATCGATTTAGGCCTTTAAAAAGTGAAAAATGTGTTTAAAACCAGTATAAATAAATCTCTGCAAGTGTCAGTGTAATTGAAAAAGTTAATTAACAGTTTTCGTGAGTGTTGGAGCAAAAAAGTTTTGAACGAGCCATGGTGCAACACGTGGAATAACTGCTACAGCTAAGTACTTACAACTAGATCGGCTGACCGACAATTAATAACCATCTACCTACTATTACATTGTTCTATTCAGAGAAATGAGGTTTCAAATATAAAAGGGGGGTTTGAAATGAATGAGAGATAGAGAGTGAACGCGAAGTACTGGTTAGCCTTCCTTAAAGTTAAGTAAATTTAATTTGATATAATAATGATTATGTATGTTCACTGGGGTGTGATTTATTAATCACCAAGTAAATAGGGGAACACCCTTTGAATTTATAAAATGCAAATAAATAATAATTTCAATTTCACCATGATCACGTATCTAATATAGTTATTGCACCGAAACCTAGTCTGTTTCCATCATCAAAATCTTGCCTAATCGAATCTTAGAATCTTCTGAGACAAGAGAAACAAAGTGTTTAAATTAAGTAAGCATCATTTAATGCCCAAAAAATGAGATGGTTTGCATATGTTAACCGCAAATATGCTGGCGACCCTGGAATCTATTGATGAAATGTAAGGTAGGTGCGAGAGTTAAATCGCTAAGGTAGGTAATATTTTGGGCAGGTATATTTGAAAAAGTTATTGTCCTTTACATTGGTTCAGTATTTTCTGGCTTGGAAGGGAAAGAAAGTTGACTCCTGTGGTATATGTAGTTATCTGTGGTAAAATGTGATTTTCAATTAATGAGAAATCAACTTGGGAACATATTGTTTATAGAATGAAAAATATCTATCTTTAGTAATTTCTAAAAAATTTTTTAACAGAATTTTTTGTTACTGGTTACAGAATCAGAACCAGTAAGATTTGGTTGTGTGAATCTTTGGTTATGTACACATTGGAAATATGTAGAGTGTTCATCACACTTTAAGCAGAAGCAGATGTAACGGGGCAAATAAAACAGAGGGTGTTAATTCATAATAATTGTAACAATCTGTGGCCAACTAGGCTAGGCAACATTTTAGATCACCAAAAGCTTGACTTGTTTGAACACCCGGTAGTCAGTCTGGTACCAAGCAGTGCGAGGTATAAAAGCCATTATAATGTTGGAATGTGTACGAGCGCGCGTGTGCCACCCTTAGTGACGTAAAAGTCACGCACAGGATTTCCTTACCACCTTTCACGAGATGACGAGAAAAGCGCGTCCCAATCCGGTATCAAGTTGGTGGTCGTGGAGAGTCCGATAGCCATTTTTGGACGCCGGCAGTCGACAAAAGATCTCGCAACCGCGCGGGTGTGTTAACGCGCGGTTGGGTAAATAGGGCTCAAGCATAATTAACGTCGGCCGACAAAATGTTATAATATGTAATCTAAAATAGTAGTGAACTACTGAATTTATCATACAACTACAGTGATAAACTTATAAACATTTAACATAAAAATTCGGAGTGACCAGTGAAATAGCGAATAACACTTGGCGGTGGTGAAACCGTTTGGAACGTCTTCGAAATGGCTAAGTACCAATAATAACTAATCAACTAATTTTCATAAACATGTCAATCAAACATTTCAACACCGAAGAAATAAAGATTTAAAGAGCTCATTAAATACCTTTTTAAAGAGTCATGTTGGTAAAATGGCCTCCAGTAAATAGCTGTTTGGTGTATAAAAATGGTAAGTAAAAAGTAAAGAAAGTAAATAATATTACACAGAGTCCTTGCTATTTGCCACCTCTAGATAATGAGAGAGGGGGAGACTATTTCGTGGTCCCCACCTATGTATTTTCCTCTAGTAAATATCTCCATACATGCAAACACAAAGGCTAAGTGGCTGAGTGTTACATCTTTTATCCCTACAATTTGGCTTCACTGAACTGCCAATGCAGTTTTCATTGTGACTGCAGTGACAGTGTTTTAACTGTATTCTGTGTGCATTTAGTGTTTTTGTACTTTACCCCATATAGGACCAATATGGAAACTAAAGATACTCACCGAACTACAAAAAAACCTCTTCATTTAAAATTTTTTTGCAAATTTGAATCACATGTACAATACAGTAACTGAAAGAAATGAAATCTATCTTTATTTTTTTAATAGAAAAAAAAAAAGAAAAAATCTGCATCCATCCAAATAATGGGTTGTCTTAATGACAGAAGTTTTCAGATACCACAATTAAGGAGTTTCATTGTACTTATAAATTTATATATTAATGTGTGAATGATAGGTGCGTGCGTGTGCATGGGGGGGGTGTTTCCCCGACTACAAAAACAGGGACATCCCAGTGACCCTTTCCATTTTCAACAAGATGCACATAGAATCAAGAAAGTCACCAGTAACAGAATTTGTTTTGTTTTGTAGGTATCAGCAGCGAGGTGGTTATAGGAATCAGGATGATCCAGGTCTTGTGTTGAAGATTCAGTATCCACATATATTAAAGGGTCTTAGTCAGAATACATTTTGTGATCTTTCTGTCGGTAAGAATAATACTATGCTTTCTTGAATGCATGCATCTCTATACCAGTTTGCACTTTGACATACAATCTGTATGTGGCTGTATGTGTTTGATTCAAATCAAGTATTTGCAACTCATTTGTCAGTCAGATTTTTTGTCATATATAATGAATGATATATTCAGAGTATTTGATATAAAGATTTAATAAAATTAAATAAATTCAATCAATTTGCTTGTAGGAATAATCACTTATAAATGAGTTGGCTCTGATATGGTTAGATTGATTGTGGCCATACATAGGCCCATTTGATTTTTGGTGTCTGAATACTGAGTCTTGACTTTATTCAAGATTGTGGCAAAGTGTATTTGGGACCATAATGAGGTTAAAAGTCTTATAATTTTGGGAATTATATTTATTTGTCAATGACACTGTGGTCTGCTTTCAGAAATGAAAAGTAGTGAGAATTATTGTTGATATCTTGATTCATCTTACTAGTTCTAGGCACAAGCCTTTTGGGCTAGACTTTTGTAAATAAAACCACCCTTGTAAGATAAAAATTTCATACACCCCTGAAATTTTTTTATTTGATTGACAACCTTTTAAGATATTGTCTGTCCTGTTAAATTTATGTAAGTGCTTTAAAAGGTGATTTATGTAAGGCTACTAAGCAGCCTTAGAAGAAACAATTATTTTAAAATAAAAAAGTGGTATGGGCTGATAACGTTTGCTGGTAAAAAAGGTAGGCATTTTCTTTCTCAAATGTATAATGGAGTGCTAGCAGGAGTATTTATCTTGTTCTTTTTGTGAACGGAAAATCACAATCTGAAAAAAAAACTATATATGGATAGAGAGGGTGTTAATTTAGTGTCATTTTTTAGACCCTATTTACCATGTACGTTAGTGGTTTTCGCTGTGCAGGAGGTGGTCTCAGAATAAGTATCTGAGATAGCTGAAATCCCTCAGACCCAATGCGATGTATTTCTGATTCTCAGTTTTACCACCAAGTATGTCACACATTAGTATAGGCAAAATGTTTGGTATTAACAACACCAAAGATTAAGATAGTGAAAGATGGTTGTCAACCAAGGTGTTGTTATTCAAGTTCTTACCATGCAAGTGTGTGAGTGAAAGAATTTCTGTCACTCACAGATTGGGTGGTGACAATCCGCAAACAACTGCCTGCCACTTCTGAAGAATTTTCCATGGAGGACTTTGGGTGGAGTTTGGGGGACATTGGAAACTGTGCAAGTACAGGTTTGTCAGTCATTACAGTTTGTGGTCAATTTACTGTCCTGAAAGTATTACCACATATGGAAATTATATCTATGAAGTGTGGAGAAAGACCCTGTAGTACATGATATATGTTGACACGGTACATTAAAAATCAAGACTGCAGCATACTTGGAACAATGAAGCTCTTTCAAATAAGGAGTTGACTTATAAGCAGGTACAGTAAATGTAGTTCATTAACTGATCCCTGAACACTGTAAATTAGACAGAATGTTTAAAAATTGTGCAGTTCCCACTCATTCCTCAAGTTATTAGGTTACAAAGTTAAACAATGCTCAAATTAAAGATGTTATAAAGAGAATAAATATTTCATCTATTTCAGATTTGTCAAACGAATAAAACTTCTTTTGCGTTCAGGCAAAATAAATGTTCCTTAACTCCTAGCAAGTTGCATGTAGTGGAATGTGGTTTTATAGCATAATGTGGCAATAACTTATGCTGCTTACTACTTGAGATGTCAATACAGAAATTACATTAAACAAAATATAAGTTTAGCTATTAAATCAGGAGAACATCGTTAAATACTTCCTTGAAAAATGGCATCCAGATTTCAAATAATTAATCAAATTCTTGATTATAAAAAAAGTGACTTGGAATCTTTCTCTCACTTTGAAGGAAGATTGTTTGATAAACATGAAGATGCTCTTTATTAAGCCACAATGATGAATGATAGAAAAAATTTAGAAAGCCATCCAAATTTATCACTGGTTAACAATCAGAGAGCTTGGCTGTGATTTCAGTATCTTATTCGGATCAGTTCTAACCATTTTGACTGTTCATTTGGGCATGAGGAGAGTGGCAGTAAAGTTTGTTTCAAAACTGTTGACAGATGAGCTTGATTTGCTAGAATGTGCTGAATCTGATGCGAAATGTGGGTCTGTGGCTATGATCTGGAGACAAAGATTCAATCTTCGTAATGGAATGCATCTGGTTCTCTGCAACACAAGAAAGTGTAGCAAGTTCACACCCAGGTTAAGGTGATGCTGGTGATGGTTTTTTTTTTTTTTTGTCACGCGTATGCATCAGTGGAACAAACTACAATGAAAGAGTACTACATTGGAGTTTTTTTGCAGTTTGCGAGATGGTTGTGCATGGAAAAAGACCTCGTTCCAAACTTGGGGCAGCTGGAAACTGCATCAATGCATTCACCCCTTATACAACAGGTTTTAGCCAAATCGGCATCCCAGTAGTTCAGCAACCTCCATACTAACCTGACCTAGCCCCATGGGACTTCTTCCTATTCATAGAGATACAACTTTTGCCCAATGGTTAATGTTTTGAAGATGTAAAAGAAATAACTGCCAAGTAGATATAGATGATTACAAAACAAGACTTCAGAGATGTTTCCAGAAATGGCAGGAATGGTGGAGACACTGTGGATTCAGAAGGAACCTGCTTTGAAGAAAATTAGTGTCTTGTATCTGTAAACTGTATATATTTTTATTAATTTTATCAGTCTCAATAGTAACTAATCAAAAATCATATATAATTTTCAAAACCTTCTATTACACAAAATTGTGTAGTATTTATTGTGCTCATACTTTGTATGTAATTCTCTGAGTTCAGGCCACAAATATGTACAACATGGCAATAATAAAAACATTTCTAGAAACGAATTAAATATTAAGATATTTTTTAATTTTTCCTGAAAAATTAAAGTTTGTGATTATAAATTAATTTTTGTAATATACAAAAATGTTTAAGAAGTTTGCTTTTAAACATACCACAAAATACATTATCACACAACATGTACTTGTGCTGTACACTGAATAATATAAGTAAAACAGTTTATCTTGGTCTGACCAGGACAAAATAAAAACAAAATTAAAAATAATCTTATAAGCATTACAAAAGTTTCTGATATTTATATGAAGAACGTATTTTTCATGTATATTATAAAAAACTGTATTTCATATTGTGTAGTGCACCAGCATGCATAATGAAAAATCACTGTATCTCCCTCAAATAGAGTATAATTGTATCAAAACAAATATAATTTAAAGAAAATTGTAGTAGCTTCAAAAAAAAAAAGATAATATGATTTCAGTAAAATGCATGTTTAGAAAGTTGTTTAGAATTGCCTGCTTCAACTCCCACTCCCTCCTCATCAGTAGCATGGCATCCATGTAACCGCTGTTGCCAGCAGAAATAAGAGAAAATAATACTAATTATATCACAGAATAAATACTTTAGTTATTGAATAATTTGAAATCTGAACAATATTAGTAGGGAAACTTGAAGAAAAGCGTAGCATTGCTTTCGAACTGCTGGGCACTTGCACCATCTTGTGTTGCCAGCTCAGAAATCGGCAGTGTTTTACTGCTCGTGTGTTTGACCTCGTAGTAGTTGTCACTGTACAAACTGGAGCGACACACACACACACACACACACACACACACACACACACACACACACACACACACACACACACACACACACACACACACACACACACACACACACACACACACACACACACACACACACACACACACACACACGTCCCTCCAGTGTTGTGTTGCCGCTGTATAAACCGGCAAACTGCTCAGTTAGCACCTATGTTCGTTTTTGGAACTGACATGCAGCAGATACTATGTACCTATTTGTGTTGTTCATTTAAAGATGTGTTTTTCTGTTTGTCTTTATTATTTTTAATTCAATTATTTGTTTTCGATTTATTCTGTGTGAGAATAATGAGAGTCAGATCCCGTTGAACCAGAATCCTCTTCTTCTCCCAGCGAATGATAGAAAATGCTCTAAAAAACACTTGGCACAAGAAAAAATTCAAATTAATTGTTAGGTTAAGTTTTAGGTTTATCACAGCCAGCAACAGGTGTTATGTACCCACAGCATGCCACTGCTCCCCATAGAGTATATTCTACCCTACTCAAGTCTATAGACTTACAGGAATCTCTTAAAGTAAGTACTTTTTACAGAGTTCTAATAACACTAAAAATGTGTTTACTTGGATTCTGGCTCTGAAACTGCAGACATCATAAACTGCAGATATACTTTTTTTAAATATTATGTTTATTATAAACCACAGAATAGCGTCTTTCAAAATAAAGACATCCATCCACCATAATTAAATGTTAAGAGTATTGAGGCCAAACTTAGGTAATTTTTATCATACGAGTTTCTGACAGGTCTCAGTTTGAAGAGAATTCAGTAATATTCTAAAATATAAGGTTTTGTGCACTTTTTTTTTTAGTAAATCAACATTAAAAGTTGAAGCAAAGAGAACAGAATACCATTTCCAAAATGTCTAAATTGTTTGTAATATATCTAAAATTATTAGGAATTACTAAAACGTCAGATTTGTGTTCTTAATAAATACAGTGGAACCCCACTGATCCGAACTAATTGGAACCAATTCCTGTTCGGATTGGCATAAATTCGGATTAACCGGGTTATAGGTTATACAGTACTGTATATTATAAATATAAATTGTATAACGTGTATAAACAGTACCACATTCGTGCCCACAATCAAAGTACTGTACTAATTACTGATCTTGCAATCTCTCTTTTATACTATAAAAATACAGTGAATACAAGTTAAATATTCCATTGGCTACTGTTAATTCCAATACAATACGTGACACGCTTCAATGAACGACACTGAACAACTATAGAGACAGTGCAGGGACAGTGATGGGCGGGCGGCGAGATGACACAATAAGATTACTTACGATTCCGATGAAAATGAAGAAGCAGATGATCCTGTGCCACAGATCTCACACGCCGAAGCAGCAAGAGCTTTTGAACTATCGTCAGCCTATGTAGAGCAGCACGTCAATGCTACACCGGCAGACGTCTTATTTTTGAGGCGCTGGCGGAACATCGCGGCGTCTGCTGCATTTACAGCTTTGCATCAGAGAAAAATGACTGATTTTGTACAACACCTTAAGTAGTGTCTAGTTATGTAGTGTACATTTATTGTAGTTTTTTGTGTTTTATATACTTTTACTGGCACTAAACTGTAAGTACCAATATGTTTTTCCATTCATTTTACAGACGCTAATTTCTTGATAACGTAATTCAGAACTTTATTTTGCCATATATTTAAAACAATCTAAAGTACTTAGTTTTAATAAAAATTTCACTAAAAATGCATTAGTGTATATTTATTTAAGCTTTTTATGTACAAATTATATTGATATTCCAGTTATTTTGTTGTATTTTTTTATTTCTTTGTCCAATTTTTAGACGCTTTTTTCAAACTACCGGTTCGGAATAAGCGGGTTTTCGGACTAGCGGGGTTCCACTGTATAATGAAAATTGTATACTCATGAAAGTATTTTGAAAGATACTTCATCATGTTAATTTTTATGCCTTCATCCCCTAATCTGAGGATATTTTCCCAATATTTTTGCAAAATTTTTGGTGTATGTGAGGTACTTTATTTTTAAGTAATATCAGCAAAAACTGCTTTTTCTTTGTGAATTAAGAAAAACCTATTACCTTAGCTATTGATGTTTATTTTTTGAAAAAGACTGGAAAAGATAAAAGACTTCATTACGAAAACTATTAATAGGCCTTTTTAAAATTTATAGTGTTGTTTTTACTTTTTGTTTGTCTTTTATCACAGAATGGTAGACACTAAGTTTTAGTGATTTCAAGCTGTTTGCACTCTTCCATCAAAAATTTTGTTATTTTTAATGTGTAGATTGATTCCCTCAATTCAAAGCTCTTTTGTAGCGAAAAATTGCTGTACAGTTTTGTGTGTTAAATTACCTGTAATTTGGTGTTGCAGTCAAATTAAAAGTTGTCCCAACAAGTTTTTTAGATTTAAGAAGTGGTTCCCATAATTTCTTCCATAAAGCATGGCCGTGAACAAGGAATATCATCTGGAAGTAATAAAACATCTTTGCGTGACCATCAGAAAAAAATTGTTGGAGATAAAACTGATGGATGCTTCATACTGACAATACACCTGTGACAATACACCTGCACACACATTGCTATTACTCTGTTAGTTTTAGGGGAAAAATGAAACAACAGTTCGTCCACATTCTCCTTACTTACTGATCTAACACCAGTAGACTTTTTTCTATTCCCCTACATTAAATACAAGGTTGACAGGCTGATATTTTCAATTAATTGACCACTAAAGGACAATTCACTAATGAAACTGTTCCGAATGAAGAGTTCCAGAAATGTTTTGAAGGATGGTTCATGTTTTACATCAGTGGTGTGTTTCGTGCTGTTCAGTTCATCTGCAGTCGTCTGATAATGATAATAAAATCTGTCAGGATGTTGACACAGATGGTTAAACAATTGTATCTGCTTATTGACCAAAACTCATAAAACCTTTTATCACTTATTGATTCAGGGTCACTACTAAATTAAAACTTGTAGAGATAGTTCATGGATATCTAGATATAACCTTAAGCTTTGTTGGTTAAAGTCACTGACTTGTGGTAATGTTTGATATGTTGCAGGAGACAAAGTAACAGTGATATCGTGTCTTATTAACCAGATTCTGACCTTCTCAGCTGTTCGGGATTCTGTTGATGAGTGCCTTGAAAAGGTCAAGCAAGGAAGGATAGAACTTAGAAGCCTACAGGCAGCTGACATCAAGCGAGAAAAAGAAGCTATTTTGAAGTATATAATAATTATTATTTTATATTTAATAACATATTTATTATGTCCCATATTTAGTAGACTACATATACGTAGTTCATTTCAAGTATGCATCAATCGAGTTTGCAAATAAACTTATGTTCAAATAAAGGAGACCAAATTTTGGAATTTCATAGCTGCACAATATCTGAAATAAAAAATAAATAAATACACTGCTCAGTCCTCATTAATTTTTCTACCTGACTATATATATTTTTTGTGTGGAGTGTTTGTTATTATATAGTGTAGTGAAATCAGGAAAAAGTACAGCTTTTTCCTTCTTTCTGACAGGAGCATACGCTTTATAGAGCTGCTGTCAGTAAAAAAGTTTATGTATTATTAATTTTTTCTTATATCATGATATTTTGTTACCTGAAAATGCTACAGGTGAAAATTATAATTTGTTTAAAGAAAAATATTAATGAGAAATAATTTTATAATACAGTACTGTCAAGAATATGTAACTGTTGGTTATGTTTTAATCTACAGGTATTTTAAACAAAATACATGCCATGAGAGGACAAAATATATTTACGCATGCTTAAAAATAGATATCTCCTCATGCTTATATTTAGCAGCACTTTAAATGTTGTTGGTTCACACATATTTTTACTAATTAAAGCATATTAGTTATAAATTTTTAAACTCGATGTTCTAAATTGAAGTACTATGTACAAGAATGTAGAAACTTGCTGTACTGAAAGGTATAAGAGGCTTGCCAGATGTTTTTTATTGCTTTCATTTTCACTTTCAAAAATATGTCAAGCATTCACTATAACAGCCGAACTTTTGATGTTATGCGGTCCTTGATATAACATTCATTTTTCATGGTCTTGACTAATTTCCCATATAAACAATATAAAACAAACCTTGAATTTATGCTCTGTTTAGGCGCACAACAGTTGATGTAATGCTGTTTTTGCTGGCTGATGGAAAGACATTTTCCAAGGTTACAGTGCACTTCATTTGAATAATTGCACAAAACACTTAAATTTCAAGTGTATGTATTTGGAGACAGATGCTTACTTTATATGGCAGTGGGTGTGCGTGTAGCATACTTTGACCTTGGAAACACATACATTCGATTTGTTAGGTTATCATACAATGGGTACATGCTGTTTTGATTTGATGTCAATAGTTCATGCTAACACACACAATCTTTAAACTTTTAAGATTCCTGTGTTTTGTGTAACTTCACTCTAACAGATAAGTCATTATTACTAGTACTGTATTATTTTATAGTTAAATATAGTGTCCTTTAAATACTTTTAAAAATTCATTTTATAATTTTTTAAGGCAGAGAGTCTACACAATGTATAACACAGTGGAAATTTTGGTCGCTGTGCTAAAAGGGGCTTCTGTATAAATGGCAGCGGTTTTTGTCTTTCATTCACTTTTTGTGTCATAAATTAACTGCTATATTCATTCATATAATTTTCGCTCTTCCAAAATTTTTGCACGTGTGTTTTGTATCTTTTTTAATTCTCCCATAATTTTCTTCATAGTGTTAAATTCAATTAGAAAACAGGAGTTCTTGAAAAATGATCAATTATCATATAATGGAAGGTGAGCTTATGCTTTCAGTTACCTCAGCTCCCTGACTTTGAACAGCTGTGATAAGTAAATGTATTTCTTCAAGTTCACCATGTGCTGACTTCTCTGTAACTGTCATGCAGCCTAATCATGCTGTACTTCTTCCGGCATACTTCATCCAACCAGTACATTTAAACTGTACAAGCATCATTTGTATGTCATGAGTTTCATGTCAAAGTGTTCAAATAGATGAGATAGACTTTGTACGAACTTACTCTCTTTGTGCTATTTGCACTTTCAGACAGTGAAAAGAAACAATGGAACTGCGGGTGCCAGATACGGTTTTTGCTTGTAATAGACAGAATTCTTGTTGTTGTTGAGAGTTAGGTAACTTTTCTTTTTTTAACAGATAGAATATTTTATCAATTCTAAATTGGCAAAACTCCAAAAGTTTTTTTACAGAAGTGATTGTATTGCCAGGACCAAGTTGCAAACTTTCCCTTGTTATGAACCGCCTAACTGTCCCTCCTATGCCATCACATGGAGACTTTCCATGATTGGTGGCAAAAAAAGACCAACAAACTTATAAGTTTCTGGTGGTGGCATAGATTTAAAAGTTTTTACAGTTCTTGTATTGCCCAACAGATCCATCACTGAAATAGTGCACACTTTGTACTTGGGGGAAATTTTTTGTTCAAGAATTGAGTAACAATTTTTTGGGTTTCATAAACAAAAACATCATGTTCCAAATCATTGGAAAAAGTACACAAGTCTGATACTACAAGATCTTTTCTGGGTTCCTCAAGTGTAAATTACCACTGAATGTAGGGAACAGCTATCTCGAGTCCAGTGATAGCTTTGCACTTCATCCTGTACAGCATAAGAATTTTCACAAAAATTGATAAAACAATAGCTTCAGTTGGCTGAAGTGTTAAGTTCTTTCAGATAATTTGATTGAGATTTTGTAATAAAAGAATGGGGGAGAAGTTTTTCAAGACTCTCAACAAGAGGATTCAAATATTCATCAGTTGAAACTCTGAATGTAACCTGTTGTGTTCTGTCAGTAGTTACCCATGCACTGTATTAGAGATGTCATTCAGGATTGAATGAATCATTTAGGTGATCGACTGATCGAATCGATCTTTTAATTGATGAGTTGGATAGTAATATCGTATCTGAGATAGTTCACACAATCCCTGCTATATGCCTCTCGACGACTTTCTAATCAATCTCAGTCAGTAGGTGATTCGATCAGTTGACAATTCAATCAGTTGATGATTCGATCAGTTGGTTTATGTGTATCATTTCGATCTCACTCATTTCAATCACTTACTGATTCAGTCAGTGATTGAGTTACCGCAGGAAGTTTCCAGTAGACATCTCTGGCTTTCATTTCAATCTCAACGTGGTCATTTCGCTCAGTTACCTAAGTTACCCTCATGTGTGGTTCGAAACTCGATCTTTTAGTGATTCAGTACAGAACAGCTTGGCGCGCCTGATGGGTTAGGAGTAAATGTAAATATTTATTAAAGGACTGGTGGCTTTAATTTCCTTCTTTCTTTTTGGAGCGGACAGTATTTAACTAATTTAAGAAGTTACTTAACAGTTTTGTATTTGATTGTGACAGATCAAATCTGTGTAAACAACTGATTACTGCAAATTATCGTCCCCCTCACAAGACACTAATATTATTTTAATATAATAAACGTTAAACAAGCGTTTTAATTCAGTGTTGAATTATAATTAATTAATTATAATTATTAAATTATTTAGTAACATATTTATCTTGTTAATAATGTAATACGGCAATATTCAATTTTTCAGCAGACATACTTTATAAACTGTAAAAATGCGTGCACAACTAACCTCTAACAGTGTGCTAGTAAGTATATGAAAACAGAGCGGATGAATAAAGTACTGCTTTAAAAGTAAGCGTTACAAGCAAACGTTATTTGTAACGGTTACTTATTTGGAATGGTTTCGTTTGTAACTGCTACCTTCAGATACTGGTTTAGCACACCTCTGCTTTTGTTTTCGTCTCGACCACTTACTGATTCGATCAGTGATTGAGTTACTGTAAGCAGACTCCGGTAGATGCCTCTGGCATTTTGGTCATTTCATTCAATTTCGACTCGAGCAGTCGCCTTTTTTTGTTTGTTTTCAGCAATAGCAGCAATACATGTTTGTTTTTAATTTCAAAAATATTTCTTTCGGGGTGTGTGTGTAATCATTCATGTATCAGAAATTTATATAATAACTGAAATAATGTAGTCCTGTTAGCGTATCTAATATAACTGAATTTTTATAACAACTTTATTGACTTAATTAAGAAGTTAAGTGAACTCACTTAATAGTGATCAAATGATAGAATCTTAAAGATTGAATCATTTCACTGATTGAGATGTACTGATCGAGTTCACAAAAGTGATCGAATTCGCCCATCTCTGCACTGTATGGTACTTCATCTTCTGGGTCCCATTCTTCAAATCTGTCTCAACATATATTTTTAGGTTGTCATAGCATACATTCTCTGTTGTCCTTTGAACAGACCAAGTAATCCATTAAATCATTATGTGTTTTCTTTATAGCACATGCATGCAGAAGTAGTGTTAAATTTAAAAACAGCATACAATTCGTTGAGGTTACAAAGCAGTAATCTTTTTTGGATCTGAATATTTTTGGATATAGGGGAAGTCTGTGTAATTTGGACCACTTAAAAATTTCTTATGTGCAAGGTTGGTCACCCCCCTTGGCTGAGTGTAGGTGGTCTGCATGGCTCAGGGTAACTCTCTTTGCAAATTGTTTTGCTATTAGATTCAAGATTGAGGAGAGAAAAGAGAAATTTATTGCTCACATTCCTTAAAAAGAGTGCGATTGTGACATAGAGTGGTGTGAAGGTACAGTTAGAGTTTACAGAGTGTTTGGCTTGTTCTCGTACTGACAAAATATTAAGCTAAGCTCAGTTGAAGTTTCATAAATCTGTTTAAAATAGTTGTTATAATATTTATTTAAAAACATAATCTTTACATAATGTGTAATTTGGACCGCCAGTACGTGTGTAATTTGGTCCGCTGAACTGGTAGACTAATGCTGGTTTTCAGTATCTAAGTGACGTAAATCTTCTTTGAGGGCTCATTTCACTGTAAGCTCATGCATCATGTTGTACAGAGTATTGAAAAACTTAAATCAGTCTCTGATGGTCCTCTTTCTGTCATTAAACATGGTGTTTTTATGGGGTCCCTGCTATCGCGTTCCAATCACAAAATGCAGCCATTGGATACCTCTTTTTTTAAACTAGTCAATACTTACACGTCTTCTGCTATATTCACTATATTGAGAGAAAATCTGGAACCCGTCTGAACACCTGATACACAGCACATTGATTTCTTAGTGGGCATGGTGGCATTTCCAAGGGCTGCGACAATGGAAATTGCTATGAAAGGTTTCAGACGCAGTGGTCTTTGGCTAGTTGGCAGAAATGTATTCTCTGAGAAAGATTTTGCACCATCTTTGTTACTGACCAGCCAATGGAAAATTTACTCACAGTTTCAGAGACATCTCGAAACGTAAAACCATATAATAATTGAAGAGATCCTTTCCCTGAAACGGACATATTTTTTCAAGTAGTGACCATCAGTCCACTGTCTTCAACATCAGGAACAGGGCCAATAACAAATGCAACAAAGAAATATACTGTTACGACATCACAGAACAGTATATGTGTTTATCGAATGTTCCAGAAGAATCTCGCTCTAATGTGTGTGGCACGTGATTGTCGGCGCATTTGCTAGACTGCCAGAAGCAGAACGCACTGTGTCAAGGCCGCAATTAATTACGCTGTAGTAGAGATAGTGCGTAGTTAGGAATGTTCTCGTCTGTGAGCGGGGGTATAAATACAGGCGGCAGCGGCCTTAGTATTCAGTATAGTGGCAATATACCGGTTTGGCTCGAATATAAGACGGCCTCACATATAAGACGACCCTAGATTTTTGAAGGTGTTTTACAGGGAAAAAAAGGGCCTGCATATAAGACGACACTGAATTTTTTAAGGTGGATGAGAAAGACAATTAAATGGTCTACATATCATACCTTGAAGTCACACTAAGTAAATATGGCTATTTTACATTAAAGGTAAAATTGTAAGTGTTAAAGTACCTTACTGTTTTTAGTTCCAGTCATCATCCTCATTCTTCTTCTCCAAATTCATCTTCAGAATTGGTACTGGAATCTCATTCATAACTGGAGTCTTTCCACAAAATGTCATCCTCACTCCCATCCATGCTATTAGAAACACATTTTTTAAACCCCTTTACAATGGATTCACTTTTGATTTTTCCGCAGGCTGTGATTATCCACTGGGCCATTAACTGTATGCTGGGTTTCTTCAGCTTGCCTGTCAGAGTCAATGCATGATTTCCATTAATGAACCAGTCACTATAGTTCTTCCGTAAATAGTCCTTAAATGGTTTATTAACAACCACATTTAAAACTTGAAGCTGAAAAGTCATTTCCCCAGGGATTATAACAAGATCAGTATTCATTTCTGCAATCAGCTTCTGTATTTTCTCACTTGTGTGACCATGAAAGAACTACCTCTCTGCCCTAGTGAAGTGCCTGCTCGACGTCCCCAAACAACCTTAAGCCAATCTGCCATGAGTTCTTCAGTCATCCATCCCATTTCCTGTGCTCTAAAATTAATCTCAGCTGGTAATTGTTCCTGTCAGAAGCATTTTACTCCTAGCATCACTAATGCGTGACGTTTTGTTGCCTGTAGATTTAATTATAACTGATTTTGCACCCTTTCTGTCCACAGTAACATTTTACGGCATATCGAAAAACACTGGTGTTTGGTCAGCATTTGCCATTTTACCAAGCAGGTAATTGTGGGCTTTCCTCAGTTCTATAATATATCGCTGATAAGCGATCAGTTTGTCAGTATAATCTGTAGGTAGGTGTTGCGCTAGGGTTGTGCGATGCCGTAAATACAGACCCGAACGCCGCATCATGTGTTTACACCAGCCCAAGCTTGCTTTAAATTCAATTATTGGAATTTTCAACTCGTGTACCACTCCAGTGCCTTCATTCTAATAACTTCCCGGGATATTGGATACCCTTGGTTTCATTTCTGTTCAACATGCCAACAACGCCCTCTGTTTAACACTATGCTTTACTTGTGGATTGGCCATGAATATTATAACATCGCCAAAATCAGATCAGTTTTGATAACAATAAGTATGTAAAAAATGCTAAATAATACTATATTTTAATAAATAAATAATGCGGAGGGAAAAAAAATATAAAATGTAATTAAGAAAGAAGGAGAAAGAGTATTAAACCAAAAGTGATTAATAAAGAAACTCAACTACTAGACTGACAGACAAACGACATTGACCCAGCCCCAGAGATTGGCCAGCTACGAACCAAAATAGAAGTGAACAAGATGAGGAGTGAAGGAGACGAAAAATGAAAACAAAGAGAGAACAAACCAACGAAGAAAACAAAATGAAACACGTCAAGAAAACCCAGACAAGGAATAAAAAATAGAAAAGGGAGAAATAATGTAATCAAAAATAATAAAGAAAATGAAACCGGTTGAGAACCAAAATAATTAATGAATGTTAGTATTGATTGAATGACAATTGTAAATAGTCAGTAATAAAAAACGATAGCTAAAAATACACTAGCCAAAGAGTTAGGAATACATGTAAGTTGTTAATAAAGAAAGACATGATATTAATAATTATATATAATATGTGTAGAGAAAGAGAGTAAAATAGTGAGAAGTAAACGGAAGTTAACCTAGTGAAAGTGAATTTACCCTAAAGTGAAATGATAGGAAAAGAAACACTAAGTAAATTATAATGAACACAAAATAATTTAAAAGTGCAAGTGATAAATAAATAAAAATATTGTCAGTAATAAAAATAGTAAGAATAGAGAAAGCTAAGATAAAGACTTAGTAAAAATAACCAATGTTTAAGATTTAATAGTGAACAATAACATTTAAGAAAGTTATTATGAATAATATTGAAAATAAAACATTGATTCAGTAATAATGAACACTGAAGAGTGATATTAACTGTAGTAATTATGAAATAATATTATTATAGAACTTAAGAATGTATTGTAGAATTTAAAGGTGAGAATCACAAGAAAAAGTAATAAGATGATGTTAACATGGAAGGGAAAGCAAAGAGTTTTATAAAATAAGTATACAATAACCATAAGTAAATACCCATGTTATAAGGGGAGAGTAATGAAACAAGTTCAATAGAGGTGAGATTGTTTATCACCCGAACAATAAATCAGAAGTAATGAATTGTACACCAGTACAATAATAAGTGTTAATTAATTGTATAAACAATTGTTTGTGAATAGGAGATGGATTGGGTAATTATCCCAAACATAGACCTAAATATTATATGTTATAGAATGAAAAGGTAGTAATTAATAGCCATATTATTGACATTGGCAGAGAAATTAAAAAATAAGGAAAGAAAACAATGTTTGAGTTATAAAAGAGAAAACTGTTAGTAAATAATTAGCAAGAAATATTGAATAACATAGTTGTTTCACACAAAAATCACACAAAGACTGAACCAAAACACCTCCATAGATAATAAACCTAATTCTAAAAAACAAAATAACGATCTAGGACAAAATGAGATATAATGTGTATGAAACAATCAAAAACCAGTAATGGCTACTTAGGCTTGAAACAGGCCTAACGGTCAAACATAAACAAATACTAATTGTATGAAAATAGCCAAGTAATTAACAAATCCAAGGTGACTAATTAACCAAGGATGAATGGTAAATGTTATTAAAAACAAAATATTAAAATAAGGAGTTATATAAACAGAGAAATGTAATTAGTAAATATTAAATTAATTGTAAACATAGAAAACATGAAAAAACCCAATATTGTGGGATACCAAAGTAATCTTTGTGAGAAAATACAAATGACAGTGCTAATTATTAATACTTAAGAAGGAAGATAATGGAAGGAAGAAAGTCAGAAGATATAGGAAGATTTGAAAAGAATTCAAATTTTGATAACAATGGATTTATGTCAAGCTAACCCAATCAGAATAATTTGGTAACCATGGAAACAACGGTTGAAGACGAAATTACCGTTGAATATCATTACTCAGAAAGTGACGCTCAGGTAAAACAGACGCCAGAATTCAGAACAACATATTTTCTTATTTAAAATGTTTTAAAAGTAAACTAAATTATCAAAATTGAACGAGAAGGAGGCTGACTATCACTGAACTCAATTACCTGATGGAGAAGACGTTTTATTTCAAGACGAAGTGAATAAATGAATCTAAATACTTTGAAAAAGATGCCCGAAGCACGAATAAACGAAAACTGAAATATATTGCGGCCAAATTCCTTCAGTCCAGACCAACAGAGTAATCACATGCTACAAAGCTGTTAAGTATCCAATTAAATTATCTCAACTTCCGAAATAACGCACTTTGAATATTTCTCACTATATTCTGAAATACCACTGAATCAATTTTATTCTCTTTCAAAGATTAAATAAAAATATTAAGACACTGAAAATTTGTTAAATTATAAAGCTAACCTAGTATGAATGTGTTGCGCACTGGAAGCTCTTGAAGTTCTTGAGTTGTTCCAAAGACGCTATGTAGAAAGGGCTGGGTTTGAAACGTAATGAAGTGGACTGTAATTCTGTTGTATAATATGCATTTATTGAAACGTTAAAGTTTAGAAGCCAATGTCGACACGTGCGGATGTTTAAGGGCCATAACGCCCGTTAATTTAGTTTTGATAAAGGTCAAGATCCATTTAAGTTAGACGAAAGTCGTCTGAGTAAATTAGCGAAAACTGTACATGAAGATAATTGGAAATGATCAAGAATCCGCGGCTGGAAGAGAGATTTTTAACGAGAGTACCGCTCGGAGTCTAATTGGAAACTAGACATAACTTGTCCACTGACAGTCCGTTTGACTGCTGGCAGTGCTTGATAAGCAAGTGACGTCATCCGCGCGTGTCGCATTGCAGTGGTTACTACACACAGATAATAAACACAGTACAAAGTTTGAACATACTGCCCGCTCAAAATCGGGACGATTTTGAAATTTAAATTAATTGGGAACAGTATATTGCAAAATATTATCAATGTTATATATATAAACAATACATAATATACTTAAAGGGCTTATGCATTAAATTGACCCTTGGATTAAAGTAACTCACTTCTAACATAAAATCTGTAGAAAACAAAATTCATTAAGCTGCTAACAGAAAAGCTCAAAGTCAAAACAAAACAATTTCTGTGCTAGAAAAGGTACAAAATAAAAAATCATGATAAAAACGAGTGTTTGCATAACTAAACATGATCTCTCTTGAAGCATAAACATATGGATATGAAATACATACTGTATATTTAAACTTACAAAAACGTAAGTGACAAACCTTAATTTATATAAGAGAAACCATCTTGAACACTGCTTCATATATAATAATACAAATAATAAGAACATAACAATGTATATGTACATAATGTTATCATAATGACATCAAAGTTCAATGGTACATGGAGATATGGTAGACATATCCAATGTAAAAATGCATAACATGAGTTTCGAGTATACATAATACATAAAGACTGACATAATAATTAAAGGTACATAATAGTATAATAAAGATCACAAAATTCAGTAATACATGACATTGAAAAATACAATACATACAATAATTGGTACAATAATAATTTTCAAAGTTGAATATATAATCATATAACAATACATAATTGATAGCACAATGAAAACGCAGTCACTGTTACAATAATAGCTATCAGAACTTAGTAATAATTACAACGCTAATGATACAATTAACTTGTATGATCGCCCCGGGAATTTTCCGGGTGAATTCCAGGCAATGTGACAAGTTCACAATCCTAGTACGTCTCGTATGGCACGCATACGACTAGTTTGTTGCCACCGGAAGGGGGCATAATTTGTGGATGGGTCGGCGTAAGATACCTAGCGCGGTGCGAACTTCTGCGACGCGTACTAAGGAATCTTGACCCGCAAAAACATTAGTAATTACCCCACGCTTCCACTGAAGTGGGGGAGAATTATCATCCAAAATGAGGACAAGCTGTCTGACATTAAAATTCCTTAACGCCGTGCGCCATTTGTTGCGCTGCTGCAGCTGGTGCAGATAATCCCTAGACCATCGTTTCCAGATGGTCTGCGTAAATTTTTGGAGCAGAAGCCATCTGCCCAAATGACTAGTATTGCTTTGGGTATAGTCGGGTTCCAGAAGAGCAGTCAGTGGAGCACCGACCAAGAAATGAGCGTGAGTTAAGGGTTCAGGGTCTCTAGCATCGTCGGACACAGCACATAAAGGGCGTGAATTAAGGCAATCCTCAATTTGAGAGAGAAGAGTAGAGTATTCCTCAAAATTCAAGATCGTACCGCCTATTACGCGACGCAAATGATATTTAACACTCTTCACACCGCTTTCCCACAAACCACCGAAATGAGGGGCTGAAGGAGGGATAAAGGACGACTTGATACCACGAAGACCGCAAAACTCCTGAGAAGATTGCTCAACTCCCTTTGAATTTAAAAATTTGTACAAATCGTATAAGGTTGTGGTTGGCACGACGAAAATTCGTACCATTATCTGAAAATATCTGCGCGGGAATACCTCTGCGCGCGATGAACCTTTTTAAAGCCGCTATAAAGGAGTTGGAGGTGAGATCTGACACCAATTCTAAATGGATGGCCTTTGTGCTCATGCATATGAATAACGCGATGTATGCCTTGGACGTGGACTTTGAGCGCTGCCCGCCGTGGCGTAAAAGTACAGGACCGGCATAGTCCATGGCCAACTGGGAAAATGGCCTTGCAGGCGTGATAGAAGGGGGTAACTGACCTAAAAGTTGATTCGCGCCTCTAGCACAGAGACGGAAACAAATGATACACTTGTGTATTACTGAGCGGATATAAGATTTGTCGTGAATGATCCAATATTTCTGTCTGAGCGAAGCTTGAGTTGATTGCACCCCAGAGTGCAACAAACGGGTATGTTCATACTCAATTATTAATCTCGTGAGATGAGAGTGCGGGTGCAAAATTATTTGGTGTTTGCTCGCGTAGTTAAGTGGGGAGAATTGTAAGCGTCCACCCACTCTTAAAATACCTGAGTCATCCAGGAAGGGGTTGAGTGCAAGAATTTTACTGCTGCGAGGAAGGCAACGATGTGCCTCAAGTTCCTTAACTTCCATGCCGAAGTGCAACTGCTGAGATTGCTGAACAAAAAACAAAAGTGTGTTATGCAACTCTTGAGCAGACAAAAAGGATGTGACCCTGTCAACAACCGGGAGCCTAGAGTTGCGAATAAATCGGCGGCAATATGCGAAGACTCGAATGAGTCTTGTAAGGGATGAATAATTTTCAACATAGCTATGGGTGGCAGAGGCGACAATCAGTGATGTTTGGACCTGCTTACTACGTTCCTGCTCAAGGTCGGGGTAAGTACAGGGAACATGAATGTCGAAGGCGCTAATGGGCCATGACGCTGACTCATGGGCTAACCAGGACGGACCATGCCACCATTGAGTATGACAGTGCAAGCTGCAAGGGAGGCAACCGCGTGATAAAATGTCGGCAGGGTTGTCATGTGATAATACATGATGCCAAGTTCCCGTACTGCTAACAAGACGCTGTATTTCTGCGACACGGTTGGCCACAAATACCTTCCAGCGGGAAGATTGTTGATGTATCCAATGTAACGCTATCATCGAGTCCGAATAGAGATATAGTCCGTCAAAATTGTAGTTGACGGCGTTTAAAACCTTAGAAGTTAATTGCGCCAGCAATAAACAAGCACAAAGTTCAAGCCGGGGTAGCGTTATCTGTTTCAGCGGAGCGACCCTAGATTTAGCACACAGCAAGTTTGACGATATGGCGCCGTTCGAATAGACCGGTCGCACATAAATACAACACGCGTAACCTTTAGCCGAGGCGTCGGCGAATCCGTGAAGCTGTAATGAACTAATTTGATAATTGTTCAGACTCTTAACCAACCTCGTAATCTTAAAATGAGTGTCGGAAACTAATTGAGAGTAGAGTTCCTGCCATTGATTGGCTAATGACCCAGCCAGGGGTTCGTCCCAACTTGTGCCCGCCAACCACAACTGTTGTACGAAATGTTTGCACCAAAATGTAATGGGGCCAATAAGACCCAGCGGGTCGTAAATCCCAGCAACGACCGACAACACGCTTCTTTTGTTGAAGACGGTTGAATTATCATCACCCCGAACAGTATATAAAAAATTATCGTTGTCAACGTTTCATTGGATTCCCAATGTACGCACGTTTTGACCTTTGCTGAAGTCATGGGATACTTGGGCGCGAAGGGCCATAATCTTAGGGTGGTTAGAAAACCACTTATGTAACGTGAAACCATACCTTTTTAGCAACTTCATGATCTCGAATTTCATTTTAGCTAACACGTTTGGATCATCCGAACCCGTTATAAGATCATCTACATAAAAATCATTGGCGATGGCTACACAAGCCATAGGGTATTCGGATTTATTTTCGTAGGCTATCTGCGCCACACAACGTGTAGGAAGGAAGGAAGCACTAGCAGTTCCATACGTAACCGTCCTTAAAGTGTAATGTTGTAGTTCCTTATGAGGCGCGTCACGCCAAACGATGCGCTGCAAGTTTGAATCCTTTGGGTTAACCATACTTTGACGATACATCTTTTCTACGTCTGCCATAAGTACGTATCGGTGGGTACGGAACCGAACCATCATCAAGAACAGATCCTGCTGGATTGTAGGACTGACCATTAGAGTATCGTTGAGGGACAGATTATTTGTGGTTTTAGCGGAGCCGTCAAAGACCACACGCAACTTAGTGGTTAGGCTGGAGCCCTTGAGGACTGCGTGATGGGGCAAATAAAAAATATCTGATTTGTCAAGCGACAAATCGTAATCATTAAGTGGAGACATATGACCAAGCTTCAAGTATTCACTCATGAACTCGCTATAGTCCTTGTAAAGGATAGGGTTCTGCTTGAACTTGGAGTCTAGCGATTGGAACCTGCGGATAGCTCCGCGGAGAGAATCTCCCAAATGAGATTTATCTGACTTGCGGGGCAGGGATACCACGAATCTCCCTTCGCGGTTGCGGATAGTGTTTTTCACAAAATGTTTTCCACACGGCGAGTCCTCAGAGCAGGGTTCGCGACTAGAGACCTCCTCCAACTTCCAGAACTCTTTTAGTTGCGAGGAAACCTGACTATCATCCTTACAGACCATAAAGGACGAAACTGTTTTAGTTATGTCGACATTGAAGGGTAAATTACCGGCTAGAATAAATTCTAACTTAGTCTCCTGAATTATAGGAAAGTGCGGTCCGCGCATAAATTTAATAGGTTCGATTAATTGGAGATATTATTGAGCGCCGAGTAGTACATCGACTTGCAACGAGCAGTGTAGGTGAGGATCAGCCAAGAATACGTGCTTGGGTAAATTCAAAGAGGCGAGATCGAACGATTCCGCCGGTAAATCATTAGTTATACTGGGTAGTACGGCACAATGCACGTTTAACGTAAAGGGTTTATAGCGAGAATGTAGCCTTACCTTTGTACTGAAGTCAGCCTTGGAGAGTGAGTTGTTTATACCTGTTATGGGCAATTGCGATTTAACCAATTGAAGGCCCATTCTACGGGAGAAATCCATTATGCAAAAGTTTGCTTGTGAGCCGGAATCCAATAGAATTCTAACGGGGAATTTTCTACCGGCCTTATTAGTGGTCGTACAGACAGCAGTGGATAACAATATTGATTTATTAGTTTGCAACTTTAGTGAGCATTGGTTATTGATGGAAGATCCGTCGTTGTTGGGGATATGAATCATGGTGTGGTGACGCCTTGCACATTTTTTACAAGAAAATTTTGATGGGCATTTCGAACTTTCGTGACCCGGACGAAGGCAATTTAAACAAAGCTTGTTTTTTATCATGACGTTTTTTCTTTCAGGGACCGAAAGCGATGAGAATTGTAAGCAGTCAATAATTCTGTGTTTACCGTTACATAGTCTACATAAATTATTTCCGATATGAGAATGGAATGCCCCCCTTGGAGCGCTTATTGGTTTAACTGCCTTGCGATAAGGAGTCTTATCGCTGTTATTTAACTTGCTCGTTGAGGTAGTTGCGCTATCAAGATTTTGTAGCAATTTTGTGTGTGAGTTTAGGAAATTCATAAAATTATTAAAATCAGGGAATTTATGTTCCGACAAGCTCTCTTTCCACAACCGGAAAGTGTAACTATCAAGTTTTTTAGCTAAGTAGTGCACAGCAATGACTTCGAACGTGTTAACTGGCAAGTTGAGATTATTTAATGCATTGATATTGGCTGAGATTTCATCAATGAATCTAGATATGCTAGCTTGGGATTCTTGTTGAACCAATGGTACGTCCAGGACATTCCCGACATGGTGGGTGGAGACAATTAGCTTACTGTCATATCTATTCTTCAACAGATCGATAGCCACCGTATAATTCTCATGAGTGATTGGTAATGACTTTATTACGTTAAGCGCCTCGGCAGATAATGACGAGTGCAAATAGTGAAGTTTTTGTATGTCCGTCAGATCGGCTCTGACGTGAATTAGTTCAAGAAAAATATGATAATAATGCTGCCACTGAATAATCGAATCCCGCAAACCGAGGTAATTTGATCGGTTCCAACTGAATGGGGGGTGTTTTAAGATGCTTACTTTCAGCATTAATTAAGGGTTTCTGGTTCACATGTTCAGCTTGCTCTAGCAGGTGTTGCAGTTTACACTCTATGTTACAAAGATCGTCTTCAGTTTGTACCCTATCACTCGTTAAAGCAAAGTCCGCTTCCTCGGATTCGATTTGGGATTGAATCTCATCGTATTTGGTGGATAATTCCATCAAATGCCGAAGTTTTATTTTCAGCGCATGATGATCGCTGGTTTCCAAATCGAAGTTGTCCGCGAAAGTATTTACGCGGGATATCGAAGCTTTAATGGTGCCTCGTTTTTTTATTAAAGCCTTTACATCTGCCATTATTACGATTTAAAAACTACTTTGGAATAATTTGAGCGCAGTGCATGTGAACCATAAACTTAAATTTTGATAAATCTGAATACGTTGCGGTAGCTAGCGATCGTTATGTATATGAACATAATACTTGCTAGAACATATGCTTACTCTCTCTAATAATCAAACATTGTTGGCAATTAAAAATTATTAAAATTATGAATTTAAATGATAATAATGCATATATTTTTATTTTTGATGTTTGAACTCACAATGAACTGCCAACCACTTACTAATGTGTTTTGTATAATGATGGTGTGTGTTTACACAAAGGTGTTAAAAAATAACTTTTAAATGTAAAATATTGCTTGAAACGTTAAATATAAGTAAAAGGTTCATAGTCACGTGGACGTTGATCCAGACATGCTGAAGCTGACTTCGATCCCGCTGCTCGATCCTGTTAGGAGCTGTTGCACCTCCTGTCTCTACTGGTCAGATGACGCCTCATGTTGTAGCCCTCCATAATTTAAAGCTGTGGAACTTTTTGATGTAGAATCACAAATGCTGTCCTGCCGTGTCCCGTCGTCTCTGGTTTACTGCTCTGCCGAATCTTGTCGTGTTGATTGTGATGTAATTTTGAAAGTTTATAGAGGCACGCAACTGTCAGCAATTCAAAGTTGAGAATGTTGGGGCTTGAACGAAACGCCATTTGGGCCCATTAAATGAAATATTAATTTCATGTGGACAAAGTAAGAAATCCGGTTCGGTTGGACCAAAAATGTTGCGCACTGGAAGCTCTTGAAGTTCTTGAGTTGTTCCAAAGACGCTATGTAGAAAGGGCTGGGTTTGAAACGTAATGAAGTGGACTGTAATTCTGTTGTATAATATGCATTTATTGAAACGTTAAAGTTTAGAAGCCAATGTCGACACGTGCGGATGTTTAAGGGCCATAACGCCCGTTAATTTAGTTTTGATAAAGGTCAAGATCCATTTAAGTTAGACAAAAGTCGTCTGAGTAAATTAGCGAAAACTGTACATGAAGATAATTGGAAATGATCCAGAATCCGCGGCTGGAAGAGAGATTTTTAACGAGAGTACTGCTCGGAGTCTAATTGGAAACTAAACATAACTTGTCCACTGACAGTCCGTTTGACTGCTGGCAGCGCTTGATAAGCAAGTGACGTCATCCGCGCGTGTCGCATTGCAGTGGTTACTACACACAGATAATAAACACAGTACAAAGTTTGAACAGAATGTACGAACCTTTCAAACACTTCTACTACACGTCAACAAACCATTTATAGTTACACGTTACAATATTTAAGTAGGACCACATTGTAAGGTTGTGTATTTTTTATTATTGTAATTGCATCTGAGCCTTTCATCGTGATCAAAAGAATCCATACGATTTGAATGAAATTATTTGTTGACTTATTTGGTAGAACGACATACTGTATGTTAATCACGTTCAAAATCGATTGTAAAACCCAGAGAGAAAAAGTCTCATAAAGAAATAACTGGTGCAAAATTATATAAGAAATTAATTATAGCTTGTGTCTATGAAAACAGTAATATCAAATCGCTAATACATCAATACTGTGTATGTAAAAATGTATTTTTTCAGTAGGAAAGTGTATTTTTAAAATTATAATTCACAGCGAACGTCTCTGACGTGATAACTAGCACTCAAGCAGCGAATACGGTAACTGCTGGCTCGATCATACAACTCGAGAAACGGCGGGACAAATTGAATCCTTCACTCCGTCTGAGCAGAATCGCTGATAATAAGACATTTTAATTGTTTTAAACAAACAATTTGGCGCCACCCGGGAATTATACACTCCTAGTGAACCTCAGATCGGGGACTACGATACCTGGTTATCCGTACGTTCGTTACGGACTCAAGCATCGTAAGTTACGTTACCGTGAGAGGACGAATTGGTAAGACACACATACACAAGTTACACTTTGACACACTTCAACATTTTACAGAGAGATAATAACGACGACGGCGCACGCGTTACATTATAAATTGACGCATCCAACGTGTGGCAAAATAACACGGGACACGCTACATTATAATATTCACTTTGTTGACTTAACCTTAGGCCCCTTTTATGCATCCGATTTATATCGTATGATAACCTACAATAAAAACTCGTACATTATACAGAACAACAGAAACACATGGGCCGTTTCTGTGCACTGTCGTACGATAAATTTATCGTTCCATACTAAAAAACATATTGCAGTGTCCTAGGAAATGCATCCGATAAATATCGGACGAGTTGTTTAGATATACGAGCCATAAAGGTTTCGTTTATGCACGCGAGTTTTTTTCGTATGACTTTCAGATATCAGTGCTGCCAACCTTCCTGCCTAGCGTCATCGAGGCCAGTTATGTCAAGTAATCAGTTGTATTCACGCCGTGGTGTGATTTTATTAATTTTTTTGTAAATATTGGAGACATTAATACAGAAAGGCTAACTGACGAAATCCACAACAGGATAGCACTATGGGATCCCACTTCCGAAGCTTATAAAAACAAACTGATAAGCGTTATACAACACGCAAGGATGTATTTTTGGTTCTGATGATGGCAACACTGAAAGAGTTTGTTCACACCCACTTACCATATTTTTGACGCACGATAAAAATCGGAGTCAACTGGGATGCAAAACGTATGGTACGATTTGAATCAGATGCATAAAAGGGGCTTTAAAGTGAACAACATTTAATGTCTGACACAATATAGTACTTCAGCGCAATGGTGAATGTATGCTTGGGAATTTCACCTTGAGCTCATTATAAAACGCGCGTGTTGATTCACGTAACGCACATGGCAAAAGCCTGTGCAGCTGGCGAGTGTTACAAAATACGCTAGCCACTTAATACGAAATTTTTAAATGTTCGGTTGTGCATATAAGACGAGTATGGTTTTTGGAAGGCCATTTTAAGGAAAAAATCATCGTGTTATATTCGGGCCAATACTGTATTTACAGTGCGGTTCGAGTTTATTGGTGGGTGATTACAAATGATTATCGGACAATATTACTGTGTGCGTTTAAGTGGTTATTAGTTAAGTGTTGTGTTTTATAATCGGACGGTATATTGTAATACAATTGTGTTTTAATATTAGTTGACATTTATTTGCACGTGAACAATTTCTATTTGATTTATTATAAGAGACTGTGTTGTTAATTACGTACTGTTTAACTGTGAAAATTAAAGCTGGAGATTAGTGAATTAATTAGTGTCTTGTATTTTGTTTCCACTGTACCTACGATGATCAAGTAGACCGTCGTAACATTGGTGTCAGAACTGGGATAAAACGGTTAACAGTGGAATCAGTGGACACTTTGTACAAGACGAGTGTAATTTGTAATTAATCGGAAACAATGGATGCCAGTCAGATGATGGGAAATTTCCAGGCGCTGCTGTTGCAAGCAGAGAAAAGACGCCGAAAGGAGACGGAAGAAGCAGAAAAACGACAGGATGAGAAACGCAGACAGGAAGCGGAAGAAGCAGGAAAATGACAGGATAAAAAACGCAGGCAGGAAAGAGAAGAGGCTGAGGAACGTCAGAAAGCACTAATGTTAGAAACAGAAGAAAGACAAAAAGAAGAACAGAAGCGTGAAACAGAAGACATCAAGGAGTTAATACAGGAGCAAAAGCAGACACAAGAACAAACTGCTGCAGAGTTGGGTCTCCTACGAGGTGAGCTTAATAAGCAAGTTACTAAAATATCGGAGGTACAAAAATCAATGACATTAAAAATAGGTGAAGTAAAAAAAAATGTTTCGAGTGTTGAAGAATCGATGTCCTACAAAAATATCTGACGTAGGAGAATCCATGTCAAATAAAATAGCTAAAGTAGAAAAATCTGTCTTGACTGTGGAAGAAGCTATGTCAAGAAAAATATCTGCAGTAGAAAACTCAATGGCAAACATAAGAGAACAAATTAAAAATGAAATTCAGCACTTGATAAAGATACAACCAAAGAAAATTTCTGAACAGACTGTACCAATAATAAAGACAGAAAACGACACTGAAAATGAGTCATTAGAGAAAGTAACTTTGCCTGCAGTAGGGACAGTTCATGTCAATGCTCCAACCTTTGACGGAAGCCGCACTTTGCGACGTATTTATGCCAATTCGAAACTGCTGCATGCGCAAATAATAGGACAGAGAAAGACAAGGCTGTTTCACTCGTTCTTGCATTAAAAGGACTTGCGGCAGAATTACTACAGAAAGTGCCACCTGACAGCCAAAACACCTATGCCGAATTGATAAAAGCTCTGGAATTACGGTATGGTGATAAACATTTGCGAGACGTGTACTGCACCCAGTAGAGAGCAAGGCGACAGCATGCTGGGGAGAGCCTTCAAGAGTTTGAAGCAAGTATCGACAGACTAATCAGACTGGCCTATCCTTAAGCCCCAGAAGATTTTCAAACGAGTTTTGCGATGCAGACATTTACTGCCGGTGTCTGAGGTAACGAACTACAGCAAGTGTTACAAATGGCAAGACACCAGAACAGTGCGGACGCACTGGTACATGGTTTGCAATTTGAGGCCACCAAATCAGCGTCTGGATGGACAAGTCATAAAGTGTGCGCTAAAAGATCGCGACGGCACAGACGATGAGGAAGAAGAACAAGGAACAGAGACTCAATGGTCGGCACTACAGAATAAAGTAAGAAAGGATGGAAGACCGAAGTGTTATTGATGTGGGAAACCTGGACATCTACAACTGGATTGTCGAGTTAGAGTTCAGCAGCAGGGAACCGAGCAGTAGTCGGTACAACGGGGTGTGTGCTGACTAACTGGAGGAATGAAGCCCCTAGACAATATGCAATTTCTACACTTCAGAAAAACAGTGGGAGCTTGGTAGTTACCGGATTTGTTCAAGAAAGGCCAACCTCGATTACAGTTGACACAGGCGCAACAGTTTCTATTGTGCGTCACGGCGTGGTGAAAGATCTCAAGTCAATCTGGTGCTCTTGCAGCTTGCAAACAGCTACTGGGTGGCCTGTAAAAGTGTATGGAAAAGTGGAGATACACCTACGCCTCAGTCGACTTGAGTTTAATCATCAAGTACTTGTTGCAGACATTGTGGATGAAGCCATTCTTGGTGTGGACGTTATGAATGCATACGGATTCATAGTAGACTTCAAAAACAATGTCTTGAGAATCGGAGGAGAAGAGGTAATGCTGACATCAGAAAAATCGATGGACATCATAAACCAAGTGGCCATAACTGTTCCGCTAAACTCCAAAAAGATCATCATGGTTAGAACCGAGGTAGATACTAGAGGCAACCAGTGCTCTGTATTAGAACCCCAGGTAGTCAGCACACCGGGCATACTAATTGCCAGAAGTTTAGTAAAACCTGACGAAACCGGAAATGTACCTATTAGAGTGGCGAATATTCTGGATCAAGCTGTCACTTTACAAAGCAATACGCTTCTAGGCAAATTGACCCCTGTGGCCTGGGTAGCCGGAATGGCGCAACGAAGATCCAGTGCTTCGGATAATTCCAAATTACCAGAGGAACTGTAGGAATTATTGAACAGATCTTCTAACGACCTCTCAAGTGGTGAGGTAAAAGAACTCAGACTTTTTTTACATGAATTCAAAGTTCTTTTGCAGTTCGGGGACAGTCACTGGGAAGAAACTCTCTTGTACAACATCACATCAATACCGGGGACACAACGCCGATACACGAACCTCCTCGAAGGCCTCCATTATCTAAGCAAGAGGAAATGTCTCAGTTAGAACAGGATATGTTGACAGAGGGAATAATCGAACCTACGTCAAGTGCTTGGTCTTCTCTGGTAGTGCTGGTAGCGAAGAAGGATGGTGGATTGCGTTTCTGCATAGACTACCGGAGGTTAAATGTCATTACAAAGAAAGACTGCTATCCATTACCTCGCATTGACGATACACTCGACACGTCCGGAGCACAGTGGTTTTCCACATTGGACCTGATGAGTGGATATTGTGGGTCTTCATCAAGAAGACAAGGAAAAGACCGTTTTCTCGGCACCAAGTGGCTTATTCCAATTTAACGTCATGCCATTTGGACTCTGTAATGCACCAGCAACATTTGAAAGATTAATGGACCTGGTACTCCGAGGCCTGACATGGTAAACTTGCCTTGTTTATTTAGACAATGTCATAGTCATCGGGAAGACTTTTTTTCAAAGACCATTTGGAAAACCTTCAGAAGTTTCTAACTGGAATTCATGGTGCCCAACTGCAGCTGAGCCCGAAGAAGTGTTCTCTATTCCAGAAGAAAGTACAGTATCTGGGCCATCTGGTTTCGGCAGTGGGTGTTAGTATGGATCCTAATAAAGTAGACACCGTAAGAAACTGGCCAGTGCTGAAGAGTAAACACGAAGTTCGGAGTTTCCTGGGGTTATGCTCATAATACAAACGCTTTCCGAAAGGCTTCGCTACTATTGCTAAACCATTGCATGAGCTAACAGAAAATAAACGAAACTTCCAGTGGTCGAGAGAGAGTGATCAAGCATTTAGGACTTTGAAGATTTCATTATGTTCACAGCCAATTCTCGCTTTTCCAGCTTTCGAAGGGAAGTACATCGTAGACACAGACGCAAGCAATACTGGTCTAGGAGCAGTTTTGTCTCAAGTGCAGAACGGTGAAGAACGAGTAATAGCGTATTACAGCAAGACGTTTTCTAAACCAGAGAGAAATTATTGTGTTACAAGGAGAGAGTTGTTGGCAATTGTCAGAGCTTTGGAGCAATTCCATAAATACCTCTATGGGAGAGAGTTTTCACTACGTACCGACCATGCCGCGCTTGCATGGCTCTTAAGATATAAAAATCCGGAAGGATAGTTGGCAAGGTGACTCGAACGTCTGCAAGAGAACAACTTCAAGGTACAACACCGGCAGGGGCGCCTACATGATAATGGAGATGGCTTATCACGAAGACCGTGCCCGGAAGACTGCCGACATTGCCACAAAAAGGAAGAACAAAACTCAAGCGAACATGTTCAAGCCATCACTGTAGATTTCCTGCCAGACGGCTGGACAACACGGGACTGTCGACAAGAACAGACGACTGATGAAGAAATCGGACAGATCTTGATAGCAAAAGAGGAAGGTCGCCGCCCGGATTGGCAAGATATTGATATAACCCACGTAATGTGGGTGTGGTACAAATATATCTTATACAACTCCGTAAATTATTTATTTATTTATGTAAAATTTTCTTCCTCAGTATTAATCTTCAGTCCCACTGTTGGGCTAACCAATTTGATATAAAACAATTGGTCTATTACGGTTTCGGGATTATCGTTATTTCAGCCCCAACGTTGCCGGCGTCAATTTGATATAAAACAAGTTAAATGAGAATTGTTGTTCTTATTGAATTATATTATGTTCTTATGGGGTTTAATTAAGCTCCACGTTGGTATGCGCCAATTTGTAACAACAAACCGATGTTACTGTGTAACGAGTGTAATACTATCACGGGTTTCTCGTTAATGCAGCCCCGTGTAATTAACCAATCTGTTATTAATGAAAATATTTATTATGTAGTCTTATAGGTGACCTCCTGCAACTCAATATTAATAGAAAAACTTTATTTATTATATCGTTATTGCAACTTTTATGTAGACCAAAGCACTGTGTTAATCAATTACTAAATGTTTACTCGATGATAATTCTATATTACATGCATTTTAGTTAATAATTTGATAATTCTCTCCAACCCTATTCAGTCCGTATTATTTAAATTAAATCAAAAGTAGCGAAGGAAACACGCTAGTTCGTCAATCCCCCGTTCTATCAGCTGTCTACTGCAAGCGCTGTTATTCGTAATTGGCCCACACTTATAGGTTAACTTGTTTCACCTGAAAGTTAATCGCCTTCTTTACCTGTAAATTACTCCCCCATCAAAATACAATACCTATTCTACAATAATATAAAACCTCATTACATACAAGAAGGATTCTTTATTTGTATTACTGCCAACAGTGCTCTTTACGGTTATATGACCGTTATATCGATTGTGCAATGTTGAATCGATATGACAATGGATTGGTCCTGTTTAATACAATTTAAATATAATTTTATTTATCTCTTATCCCAGGGTACGTGTGATTCTTTTAATGATTAGTAAGGCCAGGTAATGCAAAATTAAGGTTACTAAGTATTACAAATTGTTATTAATTCTTAGTGTATAAAATTAAATATAAGCTGGTGTTACCGTACAAGGCGACTCTCAAGATAGCTGTGTCTGTTTACAAACGCTGGAAGACTTACAGTTGAGGTTACTTTGGTCTAGAAAATGTGTCCGGAGTCTTAATAAAATGGAGAGGTGATGTCCCGGAGGGCAACAGGAACTCTTCTATTCTTCGTTCTTCTCCGCGATCCTTGTGGTTGTCGGTCCTGGTGGAATTGGTGTCGTGTTATAATTTCCTTTTGTGAAAGTGAGGTTTATGTCGCCAGTAATAAAGGTTCTTGTGTATATTTTGTCTATAATTCCATTAATTCAGACTTCTTATTCCGTCAATAAGTATCCTAGTTAAATGGGACACTGGGTTCATCACTAATTCCAACGGAATGATCTTGAAGAGTGAAATAATAATTCCGTTACCCTTTGGAGGTGTATAAGTATATTTCTCGGAATTTAATTCATGAATTGTTCATCAGTTTGGTTTGAAGGAATTGGTTTTGATACTTTAATTTATTAATTTTAATTCGTTTTATTTTAATTTATTTCTTTTCTTTTAAATTTGTCTACTGATCTGAACTCAATAGCATATAACAATCGAATAATGAAAATCAACAAGTCTCTTTACATTTTAGTTACCCTAACAACCATTACTTTCTGTCATTGGATAATATTTGATATCCTAGAGCCAGAATTAGAAAATATTACTACTCCTTTTTAATAAAATACTCCATGCTTGGAATTATACCAAATTACATAAAACTTTCACTCAATCTACCTTATTAAACCGTATATATTTTACTATAGTTTCATCTGACTGGACTTATTAAAAAGGTATTAATTTCCTTTTACAAATATTAAATTTAGGCCTATAGGTTTTCTTACAACTGTTATAATATTGTTTTGCTTTTAACTTAATTTTTCTTTACCTGACCTACTGTACAAATAGTCACTGGTTTATGGCCACTTACATTAATTTTAATTTCCTGGTTTTAATTCATTATATTATTTAGTTCATCATTGAACCCTTCATTATTTTTTAACATAACTATAAGAACTACTTGCCAACTTTTTAACACTTATTGCCTTCTTGGCCAAGTTTACAAACATTATTTCAAACATCTTCATTAATCAATTACAGTAAATACATTTAACATAATATAATACCTAACACATGGACTTATACTTGATTATCTAAAGACAATTTTAACATAAATGAAAGTAGTACCACTGACTAAGTACTTCTATAAAACAACAGCTCCACTCTTACTATCCACAAAACATAAAATAAATATCCCGTAAACACTATATCATGCTACAGTACAACACCAAGTACATTTTGCAACACGTTAAATATTAATTTGAATAGTATTTTATACTTAATTCCTACACATTAAACTCTTTCCATTTGACACAATGTTTATGTTTTACATTTCATATTATTCATTACATTTTTTAGATTTAGGTACACTTTAGATGTTTTAATTACTTAGTAACCTTACTGTGTACCTCTAATGCATTCTTCAGGTGAGATGGGCCCTCTTGCATTTAATTATTACAGGCTTTGGGTATTGTTCTAAACCATATTTACATAGTTTTTTATGTAACGTTGGGGACCTCAAATCTGTTACGTTACATAACACTCCCCCTTCGAAAGAAGTTTATTTTGGCTCAATGTAGTTTAGTAAAAATAAACTTATAGTTCGTCCCTGATCAGGTTGTCTTTTTACTCAAAATATTTTTTTATTTCCATTTGGTTATAGGTACCCTTCACTCTGTTATTTATTGGGTCAGATACCACGTATGTATTGTTCAGATTGTCCTGGCTTATTACAAAATGTCCAACATATAACAACAATTTTTTTTCTATTCCTTCAGAACTGCTTGGTTGCTGACGGTTTCTTATTAAAATTTTTTCGCCGATGGTGTATTTAATGATGTTTTTTCGGGTAGCATCCTGTTTTTTCGTTCTGGTTTCCATCATACTCTGTATTTCCCTTCTCACTGCTGGTTTTAGGGATTGAGGTATGGGATATGATTTCCCGTATTCTTTATTTCAGAATTCCTACTCCTTTATTTATATATGAAATTATCCGTTGTATTACCATTATTTCTTCTTTCCTTCTTAAAATCAATTATTTCCCAAGTTTAAATCTTACTTCTATAATCATTCTTGTGACATTCTTTATTAATTATACATTTTGGATCTGGTTTTATTTATTTATCTATATTTATTTGTGAGTTTTCCCTCTAATATTGAATTTTCCTAAACCTCCCTAACATTATAACTGGAATTGAATCGGTGGTGCTCTATCGGCTTACCAAATACCGTCGTCCGTTACATACTTTCTGAGATCAGAGGAACATCATCTCTGCCCAGTTAAATGATTGCTGGAATATTCTACAGTCAATCTTCATTAATAAACCTCGCAAGGTAGTCATCATGTGACCTTCAATAAAATAATTAATAATAATAATACTCTAGGGATTATTCACTGTACTTTAACTCGGATCATATTATTTCTTCATATTAATTCTTCCTTCTATTATACACTTCTCCTCTCCAATACTTGGCTATTTTATTGACATTTATTAATTGGCTTTCTTACGGATAATTCTTAAATATTTGTTTTTTACTTCCATATTCCTTAAGGAATGGAAGTATGGTGATTTTTTCTTTTATATTAGTTTAAAGTAATTTCTTCTGAATTATATAGTAAGGTGTTCTTACTTATTTTTTGAATTTTGCTGTTTTCTTTTTGTGTTCGTATATACCCTTCCAATCCCAGCAGCGAGGGGTTACTGTATACTTCCACTGCTGTACTTAGTTTTCCACCCTATCCTGCGGACGATCGTCCCTAGCAGTTGTTCCTGGGTTGCCATCATCGGGTCTAAACTCTCTATGGTTTTCTTGGTGTCTAGGTAGATCCTCCTCTCGACTTCTATTACCGGGTTGATTTCGTTGGTCGTTGTTTGTACGGTTGTTATTCCAATAATCTCTCCCATTATCAAAATTCCTGCGGCCTGCGCTGTATCGGTTATTATTATAATTATTATAATGATTGTCTTGGTAATGATTGTTGTGATAATGATTATTTATAAACTGGTCATTCACCCTTCGGTGATAATTATTGTGGTTAAATCGATTTGTTCCTGGGCGCGACTCTTGATTTGACTCCTCCCTTCTATTGTTGGAATATTCACTTTGCCGTCGGGACCTTTGATAATAGTCTTCCATTTCGTAACTGGCCAACAAGGTTTCCATTGCTCCTACTGTCTTCACTTGTCCACTGCGTCTGGCACGAACTATTTCTTCTTCAAAATGGTAAGATAATTTATTTACCAAACATTCCTCTGGTATTCGTGGTTCCAAATGACGCGCCAAACACACCTTTCCCAAAAAGTAAGTAGTTGGTGACTGCTCTTGATTAAAATTGAATCTCCCGTTGGTAATGTTATCCCTAATCATGTTCTGTACGGAATCCGACCAGTATTTTGACCTAAAAGTCCTTTTAAACTCTTCATAATTACTAGTTTCATTCCGGACCGCTGACCACCAATTATCATTTATACTTTTAAAACAATCATCTAACAAACTTTTTATTACGTTCCATCGGGTCACCTTAATCCTACTAAACCATTCATCTATTCTCTCCAGAAATTCTATGGGATTTCCCGTATAAATTTTAAAATTGATATTTTCTTTTTGCTCAGGGGTTATGTGATGTGCCAGATACATTGGTCGATTTTGTAAAACTTCTATTGACTCTTTTATATTAATCAATTCCTGATTTTTTATATTTTCGACAGTTTCTTTATTTTGATCCACTTGGGTTTTTATTTGTGTTATCTCGTTATTTACTATTTCAATTCTCCCAGCTATATTAATTTGCACTTCATCCAATTTTTCTTGGGTTTCTAATTGTACTTCCTTTATCCTAGTTTTGTTATTATTTTCCCCTTGATTAATTTTGGCCTTTACTTCCACTGCAAGTTGTATGATGGTTTCATCTGTCTTTTCCAGACCCACCTTAATTTCAGTTATTTGCTGTCTTACTTCCTCCTCATAATTATCTACCCTTTTATTAAGTGTTTCATTGACATTTGTAACCCTTTCATTGATGACTTCCCTCAACGCTTGGTTTTGTTCATTTATCATTTGCCTCAACTCCTTATTACTGTTTTCAATTTTCTCGTCTATCTGTTTGTGATTTTCCTGAATCTGCCTCAAGCTCTCATCATTCCTGTCAAACCTTTCATTAATTTGGTTTAAGCTTTCATTTATCAGCCGGTTATTCTCATCATTTTCCTCTTTATTTTTGTCAAAGTTCTCATTCATTAGTTTGATTAAGTTCTCACTCAAAATTTCGTTTTGTTTCTTTGAGTTTTCATTAATACTGTGTATTTTATTTTCCAGCCTTTCTGATTTTGGTTTATACTGTCTATTTTATTTTCTAGCTTTTCTGAATTTTGTTTATTATCCTCTTTAATTTGTCTTAAACTCTCATTAGTTTCCTCCTTGGTTTGCTTTGGGTTTTCCTCCTGTTTCCTAAATTGTTCGGCCATAAATTTCATCATATCTTGCCAATTTGGTTCTTCTCTGGCTACCGTTTTATCTGGTTGGTCCCCTTGGGCATCCTCTTTATTGCTCGCCTGTTGTTCCATTTCGGTGTCTGTAACTACCTCTGTTTCTTCTTCCCGTATATCTTCTTCTGTTTCTTGCTCCTTCTCCATCCTTGTAGAAACACCTCTAGTATGCATTCCTGTGCCTCTAATCGTTGCCTGCTCCAGTTAAGTAATAATTAAGTCGATTTTTTACTTAACTAAAGCCCACTCGTTGAGCGCCAATTCGATATATAACCCACGTTATGTGGGTGTGTTACAAATATATCTTATACAGCTCTGTAAATTATTTATTTATTTATGTAAAATTTTCTTCCTCAGTATTAATCTTCAGTCCCACTGTTCGGCTAACCAATTTGATATAAAACAATTGGTCTATTACGGTTTCGGGATTATCGTTATTTCAGCCCCAACGTTGCCGGCATCAATTTGATATAAAACAAGTTAAATGAGAATTGTTGTTCTTATTGAATTATATTATGTTCTTACGGGGTTTAATTAAGCTCCACGTTGGTATGCGCCAATTTGTAACAACAAACCGATGTTACTGTGTAACGAGTGTAATACTATCACGGGTTTCTCGTTAATGCAGCCCCATGTAATTAACCAATCTGTTATTAATGAAAATATTTATTATGTAGTCTTATAGGTGACCTGCTGCAACTCAATATTAATAGAAAAACTTTATTTATTATATTGTTATTGCAACTTTTATGTAGACCAAAGCACTGTGTTAATCAATTACTAAATGTTTACTCGATGATAATTCTATATTACATGCATTTTAGTTAATAATTTGATAATTCTCTCCAACCCTATTCAGTCCGTATTATTTAAATTAAATCAAAAGTAGCGAAGGAAACACGCTAGTTCGTCAATCCCCCGTTCTATCAGCTGTCTACTGCAAGCGCTGTTATTCGTAATTGGCCCACACTTATAGGTTAACTTGTTTCACCTGAAAGTTAATCGCCTTCTTTACCTGTAAATTAATCCCCCATCAAAATACAATACCTATTCTACAATAATATAAAACCTCATTACATACAAGAAGGATTCTTTATTTGTATTACTGCCAACAGTGCTCTTTACGGTTATATGACTGTTATATCGATTGTACAATGTTGAATCGATATGACAATGGATTGGTCCTGTTTAATACAATTTAAATATAATTTTATTTATCTCTTATCCCAGGGTACATGTGATTCTTTTAACGATTAGTAAGGGCAGGTAATGCAAAATTAAGGTTACTAAGTATTACAAATTGTTATTAATTCTTAGTGTATAAAATTAAATATAAGCTGGTGTTACCGTACAAGGCGACTCTCAAGATAGCTGTGTCTGTTTACAAACGCTGGAAGACTTACAGTTGAGGTTACTTTGGTCTAGAAAATGTGTCCGGATTCTTAATAAAATGGAGAGGTGATGTCCCGGAGGGCAACGGGAACTCTTCTATTCTTCGTTCTTCTCCGCGATCCTTGTGGTTGTCGGTCCTGGTGGAATTGGTGTCGTGTTATAATTTCCTTTTGTGAAAGTGAGGTTTATGTTGCCAGTAATAAAGGTTCTTGTGTATATTTTGTCTATAATTCCATTAATTCAGACTTCTTATTCCATCAATAAGTATCCTGGTTAAATGGGACACTGGGTTCATCACTAATTCCAACGGAATTACCTTGAAGAGTGAAATAATAATTCCGTTACCCTTTGGAGGTGTATAAGTATATTTCTCGGAATTTAATTCATGAATTGTTCATCAGTTTGGTTTGAAGGAATTGGTTTTGATACTTTAATTTATTAATTTTAATTCGTTTTATTTTAATTTATTTCTTTTCTTTTAAATTTGTCTACTGATCTGAACTCAATAGCATATAACAATCGAATAATGAAAATCAACAAGTCTCTTTACATTTTAGTTACCCTAACAACCATTACTTTCTGTCATTGGATAATATTTGATATCCTAGAGCCAGAATTAGAAAATATTACTACTCCTTTTTAATAAAATACTCCATGCTTGGAATTATACCAAATTACATAAAACTTTCACTCAATCTACCTTATTAAACCGTATATATTTTACTATAGTTTCATCTGACTGGACTTATTAAAAAGGTATTAATTTCCTTTTACAAATATTAAATTTAGGCCTATAGGTTTTCTTACAACTGTTATAATATTGTTTTGCTTTTAACTTAATTTTTCTTTACCTGACCTACTGTACAAATAGTCACTGGTTTATGGCCACTTACATTAATTTTAATTTCCTGGTTTTAATTCATTATATTATTTAGTTCATCTTTGAACCCTTCATTATTTTTTAACATAACTATAAGAACTACTTGCCAACTTTTTAACACTTATTGCCTTCTTGGCCAAGTTTACAAACATTATTTCAAACATCTTCATTAATCAATTACAGTAAATACATTTAACATAATATAATACCTAACACATGGACTTATACTTGATTATCTAAAGACAATTTTAACATAAATGAAAGTAGTACCACTGACTAAGTACTTCTATAAAACAACAGCTCCACTCTTACTATCCACAAAACATAAAATAAATATCCTGTAAACACTATATCATGCTACAGTACAACACCAAGTACATTTTGCAACACGTTAAATATTAATTTGAATAGTATTTTATACTTAATTCCTACACATTAAACTCTTCCCATTTGACACAATGTTTATGTTTTACATTTCATATTATTCATTACATTTTTTAGATTTAGGTACACTTTAGATGTTTTAATTACTTAGTAACCTTACTGTGTACCTCTAATGCATTCTTCAGGTGAGATGGGCCCTCTTGCATTTAATTATTACAGGCTTTGGGTATTGTTCTAAACCATATTTACATAGTTTTTTATGTAACGTTGGGGACCTCAAATCTGTTACGTTACAATATCTGCCAAGGTTCCAAAGTGCTGAAGGGCTTGGGAAAGTGCAGCTGGACGAGACGTGGTCATGCAGTTGATAGTTCCCCGAAGTAAAGTGCAGTCTGTTTTGATGGAGATGCATGATGGAACATCTGGAGCCCATCTTGGCATTAACAAAACCCTTGACAAAATACGGAAGTGATTCTATTGGCTTCATCTTCGCCACGACGTAGAGGAATGGGTTCAGACATGTGAAATATGTGCTGCAAGCAAGGGTCCACAAACCAGCAGCAGGGGAAAAATGAGACAGTATAACGTTAGATTGCCTTTCGATAGAATTGCCATAGATATTGCTGGACCATTCCCAGTTACTGAAGATGGAAACCGGTACATCATGGTTGTAGGGGACTACTTTACTAAGTGGGTGGAAGCCTACGCAATTCCAAATCAGGAGGTTACCACTGTGGCAAAGGAGTTAGTTCACAACTTCTGTTGTCGTTATGGAGCACTTATGGAAATCCATACGGATCAAGGGAGAAATTTCGAATCAGAAGTTTTTAAAGAATTATGCCGTCTAATCGGAATTCGAAAGACCAGGACAACGCCTCTGCATCCTCAGTCTGACGGGATGGTTGAGAGATTTAATAGGACACTTGAGCAACATCTTTCGAAGGTTGTTGACGAGAACCAAACAGACTGGGACCAATGTATACCACTATTCCTCATGGCGTATAGATCATCAGTACACGATACAACAGGCATGACTCCAGCAAAATTGGTGTTTGGGCGGGAGATTGGTCTTCCTGGCGTTTGATGTTCGGATCACCTGAGACTCAGTCCCAAGAGCCACAGAACTATTCCTCGCAATTAGAAAACCAACTGCGAGAAATGAACCGCTTGATAAGAGGACGGCTGAAGATTGCCAGTGATAAAATGAAAACTGTATGACATTCGCAGCAATAGTGTGGGTTTCCAAGAAGGAGATCAGGTCTGGTTGGTCAACCCAAAGCGCCGTCGTGGTCGCTCACCTAAGCTTCAGTCTAACTGGGAAGGACCCTACACTGTGAAAAAAAGAATCAACCATGTTTATCAGATTCAACAGGAAGGACAGCGAAAGTTCAAGGTCGTCCACCTAGATCGCCTGGCTTCAGAGACGGTTTACCAGTTCAGGACGAACAGGCTTAAGGAGGGGGCATTGTTACGACATCACAGAACAGTCTACATGTTTATCGAATGTTCCAGAAGAATCTCGCTCTAATGTGTGTGGGATACGCGATTGTCAGCACATTTGCTAGACTGTGACAGAAGCAGCACGGCCTGTGTCAGAGCTGCAATTAATTATGCTGTAGTAGAGATAATGCGTAGTTAGGAATGTTCTCGTCTATAGGCGGCAGCGGCCTTAGTATTCAGTATAGTGGCGATATATTTTCAGTGCGGTTCGAGTTTATTGTCGCGCGATTACAAATGATTATCGGACGATATTACTGTGTGCATTCAAGTGGTTATTAGCTAAGTGTTGTGTTTTATAATTGAACGGTATATTGTAATACAATTATGTTTTAATATTAGTTGACATTTATTTGCATGTGAACAATTTTTATTTGATTTGTTATAAGAGACTGTGTTGTTAATTACGAACTGTTTAACTGTGAAAATTAAAGATGGTGATTAGTGACTTAATTGGTGTCTTCTATTTTGTTTCCACTGTGCCTACGACGATCAAGTATACCGTCGTAACAGTACTGTGTCTGGTGTGCTGTCAACTGGGATAACACACAAGGATTCTTTAAAGAGGCCTACGCCTATCTTCAGCCTGTTCTACCGAAGAAGAAAAGCCTGTTTATCACAGAATGAAGAGGTTACAAACGTATTGCCTTGTGCGTGGTAAGTGCTACGATGATGACTGGATTCAGTGCAATAGTTGCAAAAAGAGGGCGCATTAAAATTTTGCCAATATAAGTGATATATATTTGTATTATTGTGCCATATGTAAAAAAGTGACATTAAAATTGCTTATGATAATACTTATCTGTGTATTGTAAAAACGTACTTCAGAAAATAGTTTAAAAGTGCATTATATGAGTTTATAAGTACCAGTTCAAATTACCGACTTCCTGGTCCAAATTACACGCAAACACATTTTGATATAAAAACTCTTATGACATAATTTACACAGGTGAAATTAAAATTTTTTTTAGTCCAAAGTACTTAGTACAGAATAATAAATTTCGTACATAAAATTTGTAATGTTTTCGTTAGAGATAACGATGTTATACCGGTTTGAAGTTAAGTGGTCCAAATTACACGGACTTCCCCTACTAACTTTATCTTTCTTACCAGGCATGATACGAGAATACTCATCATTTTGATAAAAATTTGTTAACCAAGTCAGCTGTTCTTTTGTCTAGTAATTTCCCTTTCCTTGGATCGGGTAAAGCAATAATACCTTTCTCTCTAAATAATTCCCTTGCTTTACAAACAGTATATTCACCAACATGGAATTCTTCTAAATTTGTTTTCTTATTCCAGGAAAAAGGAGCAAGTGTTTAAAGCTGAACGAGTAATTGGTCTCTAATTTCTGCTTAATCAAACTGACAAGCCTATTCATGACATTAACCTTTTCTTGAATATCCTTGGAAATTTTTTCAGCTTCATTTTCTCGAGAAAATCTTATTCCAAAACTTTATAAACTTTGCTTTTTAAAGTAGAACTTGCAGAATCAAATTTTCATTTCGCATAACTAGACTTACTATGTGAAGAAATTCCATGAAATTTGAATGAAGACTTTCCAATATCTGTTACGGATGTATTTACTTCCTCTAAAGCTTTTTCTTTGCTCAGTGTTTTTTCAATGTCACAAATACCATGGTAGCTGCCACTTTCTATAGCAAGCTCTTTAATCTCATCATTTTCTTTGTTAAAATGTTGGTATTTATACATTTTTCGCTTTATGCATTGCATACTTTCTGTCCAGGTATTGCCTTTGTAACTTCTGGGATGGTATTAATTTTGTCAGAAAATTCTAAAGATACTGGTCCTAGAGATTTAGTAATTTCCTCTTATGACTTTGAAAAGGATCAAAGCAAGATATTTTATAAGTTTCATACTTATTTAGGTAGTATATTTTGTGGTGTTGACAAACATTATAAAGTAGTTCAAAACTTATACCTCTTCTTAGTTGTATGAGTTTTTTTTTTTAAGTTTCGCTTAATAGCTCAAAGCTATTAAAATTTAGACTCAAAATTATTTAATAGCTCAAAATTTAGATTTTTAAATTTAGACTGTGTAACTTTTTTTATGACACTCAGTACCAAAACACTCTGATTGGAACATTTTAAATACTGAAAAAAGGAAAGAAAAATTATTTTTAATTAACACAAAATGGAATAATTACAATTATTATAAAACGTAATAAAAACACGAACACTGCCTGCACACAATAAAAATAATGTTAACTTGTTTAATACAAACTGATGTTCACTCCACCAAAGCTGATACATAATTGAGGATGGCAAATGGCAAGACAAGCGTCTACGGTTGGAAATAGCTTTATGATCGAGCCATAAATCTGGCATGATGGAGAGAGAGGCATGAGCGGGGCAGGTGTATGGTAATCTGAATCTATACTCCTACTGTTATAAACAGGTAAAGTTTGTTTCATTGCCCGAGATAACCTCAGAAACTGCTGATCTGATTTTTAAAATTCTTTCACCACCATGTTCCTTGAAGTTTGACGATTGACGATGGTTTTAGACAAATTTTAACTGATAGTTTTAACAATTTTCAAAAACAGAGCCTTCAGATGGTTCCACATCTTGAAGTTTCGTACTTAATTTGTGTGTACTGAAATTTTCGGCATGCGACAAACTTCCGTTTTATGAGAGATAGCTATATGGTGTCAGCTAGTGAAATTTAGAATTCTAAATTTTATTTTGGCTTTTGTTTGAATAAAATCCTCCTTTTAGTTTTTGAGATATTGGCGGTTTTGTAAGAAATTTACTTGGTAGGCACATGTAGCAAAGTGCAGTATAAACTATTTTTTCTTATATTGATTTCGTTAACATTACATATTACCTTAATGTAATCATATTTCAATATCAGTTATAATATTCAATTAGGCAATGTCAGAAACTCTTCAACATATTTTCACCATCTGACTTAACTTATGTATACAAAACGGTTTTACTGTTTCTAGATACCAGACATTTTAATTGATTTTTTAGTGACTAAGGGCTAACTCAAGGCGAATTTAAATATCAGTTGTGCTAATGCTAATTTTATCAAAGTCAAATGAAAATAGTAAAATTTGCATTTCTATATGTAAAAGTACTCAAACAGATTAAAATATTAATACCAGTTATAATGACAGCTGAGTAAAATAAGCATTGCTTATAAAATTTTATTTTCTTAATCTAACTCATTTCATTTGCTGTATTTTTTAACTAGATTACTACTAAGTACCTACACACACGTGCGCGCGCGCACACACACACACACACACACACACACACACACACACACACACACACACACACACACACACACGTAAATAAACCTTACTTTTGTTCTAACTTAACTAACTTTGTAAGATTTTACTAACCAGTTTTTCTTATAATTTTAAGTCGTTTTGTTATTTTTAACTGTTTTTGTTTTTTATTTTTGTATTACATTTTATTTTTAATTCACTAATTATTACTATACTACTAAGTCACTTACTAAATTACATTTATTATAGTGTGTGTAGGCGCGCGCTAGAGAGAGAGAGAGAGTTTGTACTTATGCTAAAACTATAATATCAATACATCAAATAAATTTTATCTTCAAAATAATTTCTACTGGAATTTCAAAGTCGATTTTTTTGATGATAACAATAATGTTTTTATAAACACTGGTGCGATGAGAAATAAAAATAAATCTCCTTAGGAATTTCTGAAATATATTTTATTTTGCATATTTTTCCAAGGATCACTTCATCTGATGTTAAAGAAGTAAAAGTAACTTTTTTCTTTACTATCTGAAAAGGTACGAAAATGAGTTCCTAACTTACGATAAAATACAACATTAGTAGTCCAGTGGTCATGTGCTGTAATTAATAGACTTTCGCGCTCACTTATGTCACCATCACACTACTGATATTTTAACTACATTTCATTAGCACAGTAAAATATGTTTATTACCTACAAAAATTTAGAATATCTACCAATGTTTGAATATCACTTATTTTGTACATAAATTTAACGCCAAATTTATTATATTAATGCATTCTAATAAAGAGCAACATATTCCCACAGTACCTTATTTTTGCTTCTAACACAGTAGGTGTTATCACGGGTCGTAACCTAATAATCGTAACCTATTATGTTATCACAGAATATAATTAGCGCAGTAAAATGTTCGTACTTCTTCATTAGAATTCGTACCACAATCAGCTAGGCTCCCCACCATGCCAGATTTACGGCTCGATCATAAACCTATTCCAAAGCATAGAAACTAATAATGGCAAGGGCCAACCAGACCTGAACATGTTGAATACTGCAAGCCGTTAATTCATGTTGGATCCTGCAAATTTAGTGGAGAGACAAAACAGTGTTCTTTATTTTTTGCATGTTCCATCCTGTTATACTCTTAACATAATTCTTTCTTATTAAGTTTAGTTTACCATTGTAAACTATAAAAAAGCTAACTAGTTTTTTTTTTAATTTTCAATAATGATCTGACCCTCAATAATTCTGAGTGATATTTTATTATTAGGTTTTATCAAGAGTTTCCTTATTTTCTGTTTTTGTTGAGGAAATAGGGTACATTGTTTTAACAATTTATTTTTAATAGGCTCAAGAGACCTACTTATTTACTCTTTTCTAATTTTAATTTGTAAAACATTGTAGTAAAAACTTAAAAAAGATTAAAACTATTTGATTGTTTACGTTAATTAATTTTATTTTAATTTGCAATACATTGGATAATATTTCTAAGAATAATATGTATTCATACATTTTCTTTTAAGCATGTTATTAAAATAAATTGATCATATTGTGAGTTTATTATTAAGAAACAATTGCTTTAACTGTGATCATCAAAAATATAATTTTTAAAATGTTAAGTATTTTTATCATATGAAGCAAGTAAAATACCATGATTTTATTTTCTAAGGTGATAGAAAATATCTTAAGAATTATTTTTAAAAAAAGTTTTACCTGATTATCACTCTGAATTGTAGATTTATTCTTTTGTAAAACACTGTTTTCCACAAAAGTTTACCAAAACGTAACAACAAAACAAGATTTTTTTGTGACCTAATAAATAAACATAATAGAGTATTTACTTATTTTGTCTGAAATCAGCGAAAATTCTTTTATAACACTGAAAATTTTCATAAGATTTGTGTTAAAAATAAAAGATGTAATTTTTTTATTTGAAGGTACAAATTAGTCTGGAGGCCTCAGAAAGAGTAAAAAATGGCAGTTTAACCTAAACTTGAAGTGGCTCTAAAAAATAACCAGTAAAGCTACAGAGATTAAATGTAGTGTGATTTCATATTTGTGTGGGAGGATAAAAAAGATAAGGAAAATGCAAATTTTCATCCAAATCTGAGGTGGTAGGCGTCATGACCTGATATGAAATGACCCTTTCCTAAATGCAGTTACATGTGTGGCGAAACAAAAGGATTCCTTAATAAACTTATAACAATGTTTGTTTGTAATACCATATTTTATTACCCTTTTTTTCTTTCATATTTACTCCTATTTTAAGATGCATTTTCCACTAAAAGAAGTGTGAAAAGTAAGTGAGTAAATAAGGTAATACCTCACACTAAGCTATTTTTAAATTTTTGGTTGCAGCACCAAAGGGTTTTAAAATTATGATTCTTTTTTTAATATTTATAGCAACTTGGTAGGTTAGCAAAGTTCAGTGGGTAGGTTGCAGATGATTTATCTATTTTACCATGAAAAAGTTGCTCAATTTCTTTTTGGTTGTTACCACCCTGTCTTGAATACAGTAAACTAAAATGTACAGTACTGTGAAACTCATTTTGGCCTAATCTAAAAATTTTATCTAATTTGTGTAAATTATTAGCATTCAGAAACAGTAACCAAGTCATTATTGTAAAATCATAAACAGTTCTAGTTGTTTTCAACTACACATTAGATGCTTGGAAGAACCTTGAATCTCCATAGTTTCAGAAGTTGGGTTCGTTTGTTCTTGTGTACTGCCTTACTGATTGAAATGTTGGAAGCTCAAGCCTCATTGAACTTTGGAAAACGCCATTTCTAAACCATAAGATTTTTTTTTTTACCTTGTTCCAATTGAACCTGCTCCTTCTTCAGTTTTTGTGGTGACCTTGTTATTCTTATGGATGATGTTGAAATGATGATTTATGTTTTACAAACTTCTATTTGGCTTTCTCACTGTTCTTTGTATTTCTTTAATAATTTTATTTTTTCTTGTAACTTTAAACATTTCCAGTATACCTGTTATAGAAATTATTTATTATAGTTCACTTTTTAATGCGTTCTATGTACAGTGTGATAATGGAATTATTATCAGTCTCTAAAATTATTTCATTGTTTCTATATATTCCATTTCCTGGTGGATTGTAAACTGCATGGTGGCTACAGGCTACATAATTTTTTAAGTGCAGTACTAGAACTCACAGTTGATTGGGTTGTCAATATTTTTCCTCTTTTTTGCAATCAGAAGTTTGTTAGTTAAATTACTTGTACAGTTTTAGTGCATTTTTGTTAAACCTATTGTTTTTATTAAGTTTTTCCGAGACAATGTTTATAAATTTCTATATTTAAGTAGTTACTATAAATTCTGTATATGTTAAACATATAAAATGTTTTATATATCTGTGTTTGGAATAAATCTCAAGGCACTTTTTTATTCACTACATCTATTTACTATAATTAATGAATGCTTGATGTCATAATTTTTAATATGGAAAATTTAGTTCTGATAATTCTAACTCACAACTCTGGTGCATAATACATTATTTTGTAACACTACATGCATGAATCCTATTATTGTTGCATAGTACGTGTAATACAAAAATCGTTTTTCTAAAAACTCAGCTTTAAGAATTTTTGGAAGAAATCTTCAGAAGAACTACTAAATAAAATAAAGTTTAAGATTACCAAGCTTCACCAAAATATAAGTATGATATAAACAAAGCTTTGGGGGGGGGGGGGGGCTTCACGTAAAACTCGAAACCTCGATATAAAGCTCTTTTTGCTTAGTCCAGTGAAGTGCATTATATCAAGGTTCTACTGTATTTCTTTCCCATGGTTCTTAACTGTGGAGTGTTTACAAAAACATGTTTTCTCAGGAGGCCTACTTGATTTGTCTTGACAACTAGCCCTCTGTTACTCAAGTTTTTCTTTTTTTTTTTTCATAATTATTAAAAACTCACAAAACTGTTCGTACAACACAAACTCAAAATGATGACTACAAACACAAAAACTCTCAAGACAACAGGAGTACTGACTAGAATGCCAAATGTCAGACTACAGCTCAAAGTGAATTACTTATTGCAGAAAAATAAAGTAGAGGAGTGCAAACGCCATTCAGATTGTTTTGTTTTGTCTACTCTGGAAGTACATATGCCTGATGTGTGTGCACGCGTGTACCTGTGTCTACTGTTTGTGATATTTTTTATTACACTATAACAAAGTAAAAGTTACATGTGGAGAGTATGTTTGTTATTCTCCTAGCTATCAATGTTAATGCAACCTGTTTGATGCAAGGAAAAATCATACCAATAAGTGACTGTTCAGATGGTTACAAACGTTTTAAGATTCTGCTAAATAGGAGTTTAAATATTAATTTACATAAAATAGGTAAAAATACTATATTTTTAGTATATTGGTGGACATTTAATACAATTTTTGTGTCAATTATAATGCCAAAAGTACTTTTTGAATGCACCAATTACTGAACTAACACCAGTTACAAAAAAAAAAAAAAATAATAACTTCCAACAGATTAACTATAGAAGAGTAAAAATGTGTTGCCATGCGTAGAACACAGTTATAAACAACTTCTTTATATGAAATGTTTTCTTGCATCTTCACAACAATTAGACAAATTTGATGCTTGTGATAGAAGAGTGAGATCAGGCAAATTTCGCTCAACTGTAAAATAATGAAAAATAGAATTATAAAATTGTACAGTCAAGTAGAAAAATAAACAAGAATTTCAGTGATATACTTGTTTAATTTTTGCTCAGGTACTGAGAAAATTATAAAGTTCTAAATTCAGGGCTCTCTTTTCTTTGAATAGAATATAATGATACATTCCATGTAACATGGCCAACAAATAATGTAGGATGATGCGAGTTATATCTAATTGTGCTGTCACTAGAATTGCAAGTAGTTTAAGAAAGGGCTGGTGTTTGGAACTGATTAGTGAAAGAGAACTAATGATATTTTATGACTGAAGAAGTAACATATGGTACAGCTTCATTTAATTTAACACATTGCCTACAGTTTCTCTCATAACATCTGAGCTTCCGTTGAAGGTGAGATGTTAGTAGCCAATTAAATTAATGCAGAATAAACATACTATAAATCTTTAGTTTTAAAATAAAACCTTCTAAAATCTTCTAAAATAGTTTTAAAATCTTTAGTTCTAAAACCGGCAACTGGTAACAGCTGTATTAACTTACAGATTTTGAAATTGTTGAGTAATGACATGATGTTAATTTTCCTTTGAGTTTCCTTCAAAATTTTGTATTTAAAAGAAAACTTTGATTACTTAAAAAAGTTGGTTATTAAATAGAAATGTAATGTATAGTAAAACATGAAAGCAATACATAAACTATAAAGAGACCATTTTCATCTATTTTACTATCTTTCCATTTAGCAAGTACATTTTAGTGTATGCCAGTTTTTACAGGCGTATTTGTATGGATTGTTACAGGGTTAAAGAAGGTCAATGGGATCAAAAACAGCTGGAACAGGAGAAACAAGTTCTACAACAGCGAAAACTAGAACATAGCCGTAAAGCAAGAGAGCTGACAGAAACTAATATGTTTGCCCAGGTTCTTCCACTTGGTGTTGATCGAGCGTTCAGAAGGTTCTGGATGTTTTCTTCTTTGCCTGGATTGTTTGTTGAACATGATATTGAAAATTGTGGAACATGTCTTCCAAAGTTAGTAATCGTATTAAATGAAATTGTTTTCTTTATTTGTATAAATACAGTGAACTTAACTCCTATATAAGGTGTCCTCCATGTCCAGTATTTCATGTAATTATGTTATTTTTTTCTGATGTAGAGGAACACCAGAATTGAATGTGAGTTTCAGTCGAGAGGACCCAGAAGCATACGTTAGAAGGCTGTTTGAAGAAGGCAGTAATAAGGAAAATCTAGCTGGTGATAATACTGCATGGAATTCTGGAAATCCAATCAAAAAACTGTTTGCTGAGAAAAATGGGGAAAGTCAAGATGAAAAACATTTAAAGTGTAATGGCATGTTACGTCCATTTACTTGTTCGGGTGATCAAGTTAACTGTCCTGTGCACTCACCAAACGTATCAAGAATACAGTGGGCATTTTATAAGGATGAAAATGATGTTACACGATTAATTGAATCACTAAACAAGCGTGGTATTCGTGAACAGAATCTTAGAAGGAAGTTAATTGATGCAAAAGATAAAATATTAGAGAGCATTTCACTCTGCCCAGCCTCCAAGTTGAATCCATCAGTAGTAAGTACTTTTATCATCATTGTCAGTGTACAAGCTCTAGATTTTATGGATCAGTTTGTAATTTTTTCTCTGTTTAGGTAACTACAGAAGAACCTCGGAAAGGGTTAAGAAACAATAATCGTTACGAGAATGCAAATTTAAGTTTTCCGCCAGGAACACCTTCTGATGAAATACTGGAATCTGTTTTGAGGGACTTGATAGTTGAAACTGAAGATAAGATACATAATGGATGTTTGGGATTGCTAAAGGTGAAAATTTTATCTGTGTAGAATAAGAAAAGTGATTATAAGGAAAAAATGGTGTGTAAAAATATTTTTGATGAGTGTCTTCATTTAGTAATAAAATGAACAGCATGTTCAAGAAAAGTATTTATAAAAAGATTTGTTGTTTCTATAACATTCTTGATTTATTATAGGTTCGAGATAGGATGGTATGGCGTGAAGCAGTTATGAATGGAAGTTATGATAAGCAGTGTAATAACTTGGAATGGGGAGATGCTAAATATTATGTGGTAAGCAAAAATTGTATGTATAGCAAAATTGAAAGTTAAGGGCATGGAAATGTGCGAAACGCTTACGGTCAGAGGGGAAAGGCGATGTGGTGGGAGTCGCTATGAGATGTGAGAAGAGAATTGTTGTTATCAGCGAAGGTGCAGCCAACCTATGAACATTATTTCTAATAGTAACAAAAACTCGCGACTATCAAGGTTTGTTTATAAATGTGTCACCACGAATCTCTATATCTGTGTGTGTGTGTGTGTGTGTGTGTGTGTGTGCGCGCGTGTGTGTGTGTGTGTGTGTGTGTGTGTGTGTGTGTGTGTGTGTGTGTGTGTGTGTGTCTACAGTCACACAGCTGGCATTAAAAAAAGAATTATACGTTTATTGTTTCCAACGTAAATCAAATAATAATATTGTAATTGTATTACTATACAAATCAAGCAAATGATATGTAGCCTATTACTGTTCACACATATCGAAATTTGTTGCTGTTACATATCAGAATGTTTTATAAACATATCTGTTGTTTGGTTCTGTCATTGTGTACTGCTGAAACGTAAAAAACTACAGTCTTTCTGACCGTTCTTATCGCAGTGGAATTTGCAAACTGTACACTCGACTCGCCTTAATTACTGCAGCCACTACTTAATTACACTCGACTATTTCTACAGTTTATCACTACATAAAGGAACGCGTTCTTCGTATTAATTTAATTGCAAGAATCTTTTTAATCCTGGACAACAAAAAACTGTTTATTATTACTTCCCGTGCTTGACAATGAATAACTTTCCTTTCTTTGCTAGTTAAAGGAGAAGTTTCCATTTTAACAAATCCCGTTACTGGGTGATAACACAAATAATTACGATGGGTGATAACACAAATAATTACGATAATACGTAATTACAGAATAAAAACTAACAATAGAAATTAACTAAAAAATTAAACAACTAATAAAAATGAGTGACTGTAAAACAACGATACAATTAATAATAAATTGAAATAATAATAACAAATGCAAGACTGAGATATTACGTCACATAGTAACCAATAATGTACGGATAACTAAAACATCACACGCAAGTTAGTAACACCTTCACTTGCTTACCAGCTGATTCTACGTTACCCTCCCGCCATTCACAATTTCAAAGTGGACTCGTCCATCCATAAATTGGTTTCTGTGCATATGCCCTTAACTTTCAGTTTTACTGTACAGTCATAATTCTAAAGAGTTGTTATTCGAATAGTTGATGAATGATTATAATTTTTAAAGTATTATGAATTTCTTAATTTAAAAACTTATGCAATAAAATGGTGTATATTAAATTATATAGTAAATATACTTCAAATAAGTTTTATATTTCCCATCATAGTTTAATTTCAATGCACAAATTTCATACAGTAAGTTATTAGTGTACAACATACTTTTATTTTAATAAAGTTGTGTTAGTGGTTATAATCACAAACAGAATGAACACTGTTGCACACCACTATAGAAACATTATTCCGATTAGTGCTTTCAAGTTTCACAGTTCATCTTTGAGTTTCTTTTTCAAGCATTTCTTTGAAGCTTGAAAGCGCTAATCAGAATAATTTTTCTGTAGTGGTGTGCAGAAGTGTTAATTCTGTTTGTCAACATACTTTTATTAATACTAAAAATAGTATGTGTAATGCAAAAGCATAAATATATACCAAAAATACAAATAATTTTTCATACTTTTCTCTTGTTCTGTAACGTTTTCTGTTATACTGTTTGTTGGGTAAGGTCAGTGATGATAAATGAAAATGATTGAGAAAGGCATAGTAAGTGAGTTTAAACCTTGTGCCATACACAGCTTCTAAAGACTGTCTTATGTTTTTTATTATGTAGTTTATTACATGGACAGGACCATATTTATATATATATATGCATTGTGTGCAGCTGCACAGAATGGCAAAATTTGAGGTGCAGCAAAAATTTTGGATTAAGTACTATAGGAATAATATTTAGCATAGTATATAGTATTGTCGATTTATGATCTAACACCATAAATATAAAAACAGCGACTACAGAAAAATTGTAATAGGGGTTTTGAGATTATGAAATTGTGTGATGTTGATAAATAGTGTTAAAGAATAAATAAACATAGACATTGGTATTATAAACATGGATGGTAGGAAACCATCAATCCTTTAAGAAGCATTGCATCCATACTTCATTGAAGTGAGGTTATGTCAGGCGAATTAATTGTTAGTGTTGTTAGTGCTGTATGTTATTTGTGTTCATAGTGAGGGTTTTTTTTAGTCACATGTAAAGATTCAGCAGGGTTTTTGTTCTTTTTTCACATGTCTACAACAGAAAAAATGTTGTGTAACTTTGTTCATGTATAATTAAAATGAGTGGTGCCGCATGTCGTAAGAAGGTAGAAGAAAAAGACAAAGGGAGAGCAAACTTCTTCAAGAAAATAATAGGTTAGAGTGTTATTTCGTAGCAGTGCCAAAAGAGAATACTGCAGTCATGATGGTTGTGAATGCTCAAAAGTTGGATATTACGAAAATAGAAGAGGAAATAACCGAAGTCAGACGGGAAGTTTCTGAAATTAACGAGAGGTGTGAAGAAAACCAACAAGAAATATCCAGACAAAAGTGTTGATTTTTCAAGTGAGTTTGTGAATACAGAATCTGCAAGAAACTGTGGAATAGTAATTCCAGGTAACGATCCATTGTATTGGGAAATCAGTGAACAAACAGTATTATTTAATAATAAATTATATAAACCAAACTGAAACTCACAATAAACTATTTCTCACTCTTTCTTAAAATATGGTGACAAAGTAAAACGGTTTTGTAATAAAAAATTATTTTAAAATTAAAAGACTATTAATATCTTGTTTATTCCCCCACTGTTCATCCTCCATCCATCCCCCATTTGGTGGTTCATCATTTTGAGAATTCTGCATCGCGTATAGACTGCTTATTGAAACTGAAAGACAGAGGGAATGCACTCAATAAAAGGTTAATTGGGTAGCATAAACAGGAAGCTGCCTACTGGAGAAGTATATTGAAAAGAGTTGTGTCTGTGGGGAAAGCTTCTCTAGGCTTAGCATTCCTTGGAGATGAAACATTTGGCTCCATGATAAATGGTTTATTTATTTGATGACCATATAATATTTATAGAATATGATTATTTTTTGGCTGATCAAATGTAATGTTTGGTAACTGTGGTAAAGGATCTACTTCATATTTGTCACCATCAACCTAAGAAGAATTGTCACAGCTAGTGGGAAAGTCAGTACATACAAAAATTTGATCGATTCAAAATATTTTTTTGTCATAATGGATTCTACGTCTGATTTCTCACCATGAGCCGTGAACATGGTTATTAGATATGTGATTCAAGATGGCTATTAGTTGAGAGGTTCTTATCCTTCTTAAAATGTCATCGACATCCTCATAAACAACTTTCAGAAACTCTGTCTTACATACTGTAGCAGCACATGGTTGAAATATTGATAACTGTAGAGGCCAATTGTGTGACAATGTAGGGAGCATGTCAGCAGTATATATACACAATGTGTGCACAATTATCTGGTTCTGTGCGTTCACTGACTAAAATTCTTTTAATATATGAATGCTCTTTTAATAAGGTAAAAGAACACATCTGGCAATATAGGGATGTTCGAAAGACTTGTGGTAGAAATTGTAAGTGTTACATTAAAGTATATAAATGAACCATGTTAGCTACAAAATTTCACATAACTTTTGAGATTTTTTACACATAATAATGTTTAATTTGAATGTAAATTTTATTTAAAACCAATGGAAGTGAATTTGTGTATACAGTGGTTTGTTGGATTTCCAGTGCTATGATTAGTTTCAAAATCATTATTTTTTTCAGATGAATGGGGATGCTGGTGACTATTTGAAAGTTGAAAAGGTATGATGTATGCACTATTACTTTGAATTATTTGTACAGAAAATTGAATATTATACAGTGTTTCATTTGAGTTTATGTGGTGTCTGAATATTGTACAGTTTTGTTTTCACGTGTGCCTGTAACCTGTTGTTGGATTTAAGTTTGTATTAATGCATTATTTGGATGTGCAGTGTTCTCTTTTTTTTACAACATAATAAAACAAAATCATCTGCTAAAATCATTTACTAAATTAAGAAAGAAACTGAATAGTAATGTGAAACGAAGGAACTAGGAAAGTGGCCATAGAACTACATAGTTTTACCACTTTATTGATACATAGCAAGTATAGGTGGTCTCGGTGGACAACCCAGCTTTTCGTATTTATGATGGGCGGGCGGACAGCATTCCTTAGTTATGATGGGCTCTACCAGGGCCAATTAATAATTGCATTAATAATCCAGAATCTACTTTCTTCCACATATGTAAACAAAGTAAAATGGCATAAATGGTTTCAATGCACCTTATATTCACAGTAACTGCTCTTATATAGTTTGTAAGGTCTCTTAAGCACAACGTTGTTTCCCTGTGAGACTATGTTTCTCCAACCTATAAATAGAAATCCAAGTGAGCCTCTAGCAAAAAAAAAGCAGATACAGTAGAAACAAAAATAATTAATAGTCCAGAAAAGTAAACATGCTTTCATTGATTTGGGAAATCATTAAAACTTCAGTTGTTCCTGTGAGACAGAGTAAGTGAGAATAATAGTACTTAATATAGTGCTATAATGAAAGCACCAATTTCAGTATAAATGCTTAACAAGAAAAGACTCGAGTTATCAGATACAAGAATTTTCTATGTTGGAGATAAATGAAACAGAATAGAGTAAACAATGAGATCATTTATACTGCACTGTAAAATAATGCAAGAAACAGTAGTTATTTGGTACTTACGTTTGAAAGTTTTATTTATACTTGTTTACTGGGGATAAATTTTTTTTTAATTAAGGATACACTTATAATTATTCTTAATTTTAGTGTAGTGATTTAGGTTTTCATAAATAGTAACTATATTTTTCATTTAGTTTTACTGTTTTTTTTTCCTTAAAAATAGTTTGTTTTTTGTACACATTTTCTATCCTAGTTCAATAAATTATCATCATGGTCAAACCTTCCTATTGGCAGCTCAAGGAATTTGTGAACTTTTACTATCAGTATTTTTCCAAGTTTGTTAGCACTATGGTCCCTTTAACAGTTGTTAAACTTGCACTGTTTTCATGATGTCTGTTAATGTTGAAACCATAGTTTACATCCTCATCAGCACTCATGTACTCATTAAGAGAAGTCAAAATATTTAATACAGATTAAGCAATTAAAAAGTGTACAGTGAGTTCATTTTCTTCCTATTATTCAATTTTTGAACCTCCAAATTAATCGAGGATGCTTGGAACAATATTGATTCTTGTAAGCATAATGAGATTTTTCATGCCACTCTATCAAGTTACAAGATTCCACAACATTTACTCAGAAATCTGTTTTAATAAAATGTAGGGTAAGTTAAACTATATACTATCATATTGGCCTGAATATAAGACGATGATTTTTTCTATAAAATGCCCGTCTTATATGTGCAGCCTAACATAAAAATTTTGTGTTTTTACTTGCAAAAGTGTACCATAATTTGTATGATTCGCCAGCTGTACAGGCTTGCCACATATGTAGTGTGAATTACCAGGCACATTATAATGAGTTGAAGATCAAGACATAGTGACAGAGGACACGGATGGGGAGTTGAACGAATTTATTTTGCCGAATTTGTTCGTAGAGTTTCTGCAGGACATTAGACAAACACTCCATCAACTGGGGAGATTAACAAATCTGTTTGGCTGAATTCATTCAAAGATTTTCTGCATGACTTAAAACCATTTCCCCACTCCCCTTTTAGGGAGAAATTGATGAACTGTTTGGCCAGATTTGGGCGCAGATTTTCCACCCAACTGCATGACACCTCCCCACATGCTGCTTAGCGTGTTCCCTTAATAAATTGGTTACAGATTGCTGTATGAACATTCAACTGGTACCGTTGTCTTAGGTTTGATGCCCCCTACAACCTCCAACCAGCAGAACACATGATTATCCAATTTCCTGAAAGCCAAAGATATATGCATGTGGCTACGTGTGCTTCTCCGATAAATTGGCTACCGATCGCCATATGAACGTGAGACTGGTACCATTGTCTTAGCTTTGAAACCCTCTACAACCTCCAGTGTGCCATTAAGTGTTACTGTTGACGAGAAGAATGCAAAATTGGTTATAGTTAGATCTACAGGCAATGAAAAGTCAGACATTACTGTGGTACTACAATACGTTACTGTGAAGACTTCTCCTATACGTTGTTTTGAAGAGAAAAGTGCTTCCAAAGGAAAGTTACCAGCTGGGATTGTTTTTAGAGCACAGGAAAAGGGGTGGATGACTAAAATGGAAGAATTTATGACAGATTGGTTTAAAGTTGTTTGGGAATGTCATCCAGGTATTTTTGTGGGGCAGAGAGTCATGTTAATTCTTTATGCTTTTTGTGGTCACACAACTAAGGAAATAAAGAAGCTGATTGCAGGAATGAACACTGATCTTGTTATAATCCCTGGGGTAATGACTTCTCAGTGTAAATTTCTAGACGTGGTTGTTAATAAACCATGTAAAGACCATTTACTGAAGAACTACAGCGACTGGGATTGGAAACTATGCATTGAGTCCAACAGGCAAGGTGGAGAAACCAAGCGTACAGCTACTGGCCCAGTAGATAATCATCGTGGGGGAAAATCAAAAGTGAATCCATTGTAAGGGGTTTAAAAACTGCAGTGTTTCTAATAACATGGATGGGAGTGAGGATGACTCCAGTATTGTGATTCTAATTCCAGTGGCAGTGCTGAAGATGAACTTTGACAAGAAGAAAACGAGGATGATGACTTGGACTAAAAATAATAAGACATTTTATTACTTATAATTTTACCTTTAATGTAAAATAGCCATATTTATTTTGTTTCACATCAAGATATGGTATTTAGCATAGTTTCTTATAGAAAATCTCAAAAAATTCAGAGTTGTCTTATGAGGTGCGACAATAAAGTAATGAGACTGATGTGATAAAAATTTTTACTTACTTTTTTAGTCAGCTGTAGTGTAATCACCTTGAAAGTAGTTCCCTTCTGCCTGTATACACTTACTCCAACGCTTCTGCCACTGCTGGTAACATGTCTGGAACTCTTCTTCTGGAATGTCGTCTAAGACCCTTGTCACAGCTCTTTGGACATCTTCTTTTGTTTGAAAATGGTGTCCCTTGACCGCCAATTTGACTTTTGGAAATAGAAAAAAGTCACAAGGGGCGAGATCTGGTGAATAAGGTGGCTGCGGTAGTACTGAATGCGTTTTGATGTCAAGAACTGGTGTACAGAAAGTGCACATGGGATGGCGCATTATTGTGATGAAGAATCCAATTATTGGCAATGTTTGAAGAGACCCGGAGGACTTGTTTTCGAAGTCTTTCTAGAATTTCTTTGTATAAATATTGATTTACTGTTTCTCCAGGAGGCACCCACTCTTTATGAACAATCCCTTTGGAATCAAAGAAGCACACAAGCATGCATTTCACTTTTGACTTCGACATGTGATCCCTTTGAACACCATTGCAAACTTTGACGTTTTGTCTCTGGATCATACTAGAAGAACCAACTCTCATCACCTGTGATAACACGGTTCAATAACTGTGGGTTGAGTTCCACTTGTTCCAACAAATCAGCTGCCACATTTTTCCGTGCGTCTCGCTGTTGCTCTGTGAGATTTTTGGGCACCATTTTCGTACAAATTTTTCTCATTCCCAGATCTTCAGTTATTATTTGGCGAACAGTTTCCCAATTAATATTCACTTCTTCTGCAATCATTTTCACTGATAATCTTCTATCGGCTCGTACAATTTCGTGCACCCTGTCCGTGTTGACCTCTGTCCAAGTGGTTGATGATCTTCCACTGCGGTCTTCGTCTTCACCATTCGTTCTGCCTTCAGAAAACATTTTATACCAACGAAAAACTTGAGCTCCTGACATAACCTCATTTCCAAAAGCCTTCTGAAGCTTACCGTACGTTGTCGTCGCATTCTCACCGAGTGTAACACAAAATGAAATGGCATACCATTGTGCAATATTTCGTGAGTCCATTTTCGTGACGAAAAACAAAAAAAAACACGTGTTCACTTACTACACCACTACTCAATACTGAGAGATCGCACCGATGTGCCACTTGGACTAGTAGTGGTGGGAAGATCAAGGTCAAAGATGGTGTGATTATGCAGGGTTGCCACGTCACGCACGAAAAAATCAGTCTCATTACTTTATTGTCGCACCTCGTATATGCAGGCTCTTTCTTTTCTTGTAAAACACCTTCAGAAATCTAGGGTCGTCTTATACATGAAACCGTCTGATATTCGGGCCAATACAGTATTTACAACTGTAAGTAGAGACATAAGTCCAAAGACATATAGAATTTTATCACATTCCATACTCTTTTCTGGATTACCAAAAACATGTTTGAAGCATGTATGTATTTACTACACGAAATATGTTTTTAATAAACTGTCACAAAAGTTAGTAATACAATATTATATTGTAGATTATATATATATATATATATATATATATATATATATATATATATATATATAGTAACGTAACAGAGTTGAGGTCCCCAACGTTACATAAAAATTGAATTAACTATGGTCAAGGAGCATACCCTGAATTAAGGTTGCTCAGTAATTAATGCATCTGAGAGGTACCTCAAGTCAAAAGAGGCAATAATTAATGTTGAATATAAAATACCATACCATTAATATAATAAATTGTGCTTGTTTTTATACTGTAGCATGTTAATGTTCACGGAATATTTATGTTATGTTTTGAGTATGGTAAGAGTGAACTGATGTTGTTTAATAGGAATACTTCATCAATGATTATGTTTGTATTTATGTTAAATTTGTCTTTAGACAATCAAGTACAGTTACCTGTGTTAGGCATTATACTAAGTTTTAAGTATTGTCTAAAATTGAATAATGCAGTTGTTTTAATTAATGTTTGTAAACTTGGCCAGGAGGGCAATCTGTGTTTAAGGTTTGACAAGTAGTTCTGATAATTATATTGTAAACTAATGAAGGGTTCCAAGACGAATTAATTAAGGTAATAAAATAAAAACCAGGAAGGTAAAATTAATGTAAATAACCATTAACCAGTAATTAATTGTACAGTAGGTCAGGTAAAAGAAAATTAAGTTAAAAAACCAAACAATGTTATAACAGTTGTAAGAAAACCTATAGGCCTAAATTTAATATTTGTAAAAGAAAATTAATACCTTTTTAAGAAGTCCAGTTCAATGAAACTATGGTAAAACATTTACTGTTTAAGAAGGAAGGTTAGGTGAGAATTTTGGGTAATTTAATATTATTCCAAGCATGGAGTATTTTATTGAAAAAGAGTAGTAATATTCTATAATTCTGGCTCTAGGATATCTAATTTCATCCAATGACAGAAAAAGTGGTTGTTAAGGCAACTGAAATGTACAAGAGTTGTTTATATTGAATCATTCGTTCTGATTGTTACAAGCTATTGAGTTGAGATGGGCAGATACATTTAAGAAAAATGAATAATAAATTCTGAAGAAAATATGAATCAAAATTAAAAAACCCTCTTTGAAACCTAATTCTATCATAATACTGATGAGTAATAAACTAATTAGACTTCCAAATTATAACTGAATACATTTAAAAGAGTTGAAAACCCCTCACCTCATTCACCAGGATAATTCCGCTGGATTCGGTATTAAACCGATTTCTCCTATAACCAGAAGATTAATTAAGAGAAATAAAGGCCGAAACTAACGGAATTATTGAGAAGACATACGAAGATCTCGTTTTGCAGAGTTAACCTTCACTTGCAGAAGAAGCTGGGATACTATTTTCATTCCACCGTGACCGACAACTATCAAGATCATAGGAGAAGAATAGCAGTTAGAAGAGTTCCTGAGAGCTTCCCCGGATATTACACTATCAATTTTATTAAGGGCCAAAACAAGTTTTCCTGGATGAATGTAACTTAAGCCGAACATCTTCACTGTTTACAGACGACCAGCGCCAGCTTGAGTTCTGCCAACCCGGTAAAAAACAACCTATTTTAAATTCAATATATTTAGAGTTAATAATTTTGTTTTGTAATACTGGAGTAACCTTAATTGTGCATTTTACCTGGCCTTACTAATGGTTCAAAGAATCTTACGAACCCTGGGATAAGAATTATTTATTGTTATATTTAATTTGTATGAGTCAAAGTAACTTGATCAATTGACAATCGATATATTTTTGTATAATCGATTTGATAATATTATTATTTTGGAGATAACGGTAACTGTGAAATAATAGATAAAATTAATAAAGGATCTTTATTGTATGAGATAATGTTTGAAGTTATTGCAGAATAGATACTATATGTAGTGGGTGGAATAATTTACAATAAAAGGTTGATTCAAACCCGATGAACGGCTAACCTAGAAACACGATTATTACAAATAACAGCGCTAAGTGTTTACAGCTGGTGGAACGGGAGATTGCCGAACTAGCGTGTTTTCAGTACAAAATTTGAACAGAATTTTCTAACATCGAGGGACTAGGGTTGACAAGAATACTTATTACATTCAGTTAATACACTATATATATCGCTAATCTTACCCAACTACTGAATACTAAGTTAAACCTATATCGTAGTACGATTATAAGTTAAAAGAACATAATTATAATTATATTTGCCTAATAATATATTTTCAGGAGGTTTCATCGGTAACAACCGAATAGATATATTCATTAATAAATAAATAATTAAAAACACCAGAGAACGTGTTTTATTACAAATTGACGCTCACAACGTGGGGCATCATCTTCTTCTATGAACATAGTAATTTGCAGTTTATTACAAATTGGCGAACCCAACAGTGGGGCTTTCACACATCCTCAAATATAATTAAACACACTAGAGATCACCGGTTTATTACAAATTGGCGCATACCAACGTGGAGCTTGGTCAAACCGCGAAACCTAAAATAAATTTTATTGATCACGATTAACTGGTTTATTACAATATATATATATATATATATATATTTCAATCACTTTCTGCTACAGTCCGTTTCTTGATGTATATAATACTATAATACTTATAACTATTTTACCTCAAGATATATTTTTTCCTTTAGGAACATGTTTCGGGAGATCCTGTTCTCCCATCTTCAGCCTTCGCCATCTTGCTTCTGGTGCAGTATTTGTGTGTTGGCTTCTGGATGTTATTAAGGTGGTTTGTTGGTCTTTGGTCCTTCAATGTTGCATTATTGTGTGTGGTTGTGGTATCTGTTTTTGTATTTTGTGTATTTTCGATGTTGAGTGATTTGAATATTGTGTCATGTTTTGTATTGATTTGTATTTGTTCTGGTATTAATTTGTTTTGTGTTTTATGTTTGTAAATCTGTAAATTTTCCCAAATGTTCATTATGGTGCCTTTGTGTGGTATATGTTTTATTAGTGTTACATTGGTTATGTCTGGGAATTCATGTCCTGTGTTTATTGCATGTGTGGCTAAATTGGATTTATATATATTTGGTTTTTTGTATGCATTTAGGTGTTCAAAATAACGTTTTTTCAGCTGTTTTTTTGTTTGTCCTATATAACATTTATTGCAATCTTGGCATTCAATTTTGTATATACCGTTGGTTGAATGCCAAGATTGCAATAAATGTTATATAGGACAAACAAAAAAACAGCTGAAGAAACGTTATTTTGAACACCTAAATGCATACAAAAAACCAAATATATATAAATCCAATTTAGCCACACATGCAATAAACACAGGACATGAATTCCCAGACATAAACAATGTAACACTAATAAAACATATACCACACAAAGGCACCATAATGAACATTTGGGAAAATTTACAGATTTACAAACATAAAACACAAAACAAATTAATACCAGAACAAATACAAATCAATACAAAACATGACACAATATTCAAAGCACTCAACATCGAAAATACACAAAATACAAAAACAGATACCACAACCACACACAATAATGCAACATTGAAGGACCAAAGACCAACAAACCACCTTAATAACATCCAGAAGCCAACACAAAAATACTGCACCAGAAGCAAGATGGCGAAGGCTGAAGATGGGAGAACAGGATCTCCCGAAACATGTTCCTAAAGGAAAAAATATATCTTGAGGTAAAATAGTTATAAGTATTATAGTAATATATATATATATATATATATATATATATATATATATTTATAATATGTAATATTTATGTTAAGCAGTATTTTACATTAACAGTTTTTCACATTAAACAGTTTCCACTGTATTACTAATTAGTATTGGATTAATTATTTTAAGTGAAAAGTTATTGATTTGTTAGAAAATATAAAAATAAGTGTAACATTCAGTTAGCCTGGCATTACTGGAAAGAAGATGAAGCCCACAGCACATTCAGCAATTTAAATTAATGCACTAACAACAATAATGATAATAATAATAAGTATTATTTTTACTACTAGTAATACAGTATTATACTTTTTTTAGAATAGATGTGGTTATTGTTATTTTCATCATAATATATCCAACATTCATCAGGTAACCAGGTTCTAGACAAATCTGATGTAAAGGTATTCTCAAGAACATATTGTGGTCATAATTTGGAGCCTGTCTGCAGTATTAAGTTTATGCATGTTTAATGTGTGTAAAGTGAAAAAAATGTACACACATGCTGACAAAACACCATTTATGAAAATCTTGAATATTTATAGTATGTCTTTTCTAGAAGGAAGCTGCAAACAACATTCCAGGAGAGGATATGAAAACTGAAGGTAAGACTTCGGGAAAATATGTTTGAAGTAATTATTTCGTGGGATGTTTGAAATCTGAATTTTTAAATGAAAGTCGTTTGTTTATTTTTTTTAAGATGAAGAAAGTCGCCCAGGAACTCCATCTTCAGAGTCAAGTTTTAACAGTAAAGAATCAAACCGTTACTTTGGACATGAAAACATTATGCAGCGCCCAGTAATACGTGATCTTGCCTCAGCAATTTTACAGCTTGAACAAAGTGTGGAACTTAAGTACTTGAAACTGCCATTAGGTAATAAAATTATATGAGTGTTTGTTTTTTCCCTGAAGTGCATTATTGTCAGTTTAAAATGCTTAAACTTTGTTAGGGTAAGGTAAATTTCAGTGTATTGAGTCTTTATTTTTGAATTCAGATTTCATATAAGGCTTACTTGTATACAGTTAGTTTAATTACTGTTGATATAATGGTAACAATTCAGGAGCTTGGAGAGCAAGGGCGAATATAAATTTTTTTTTTTTTTAAGGAATCCTATTTTCTGATATGTTGATATGTTAAGAACACGGTAATACTACCATCACATCTATATTCACCCTTAGTATTTTGTAAATAGTATTGAAATGTATGGACTGCATAAAACCTGCCGAAAGCTTAGTGCTGTAATATTGGAGGAGTAAGGGCAAATATACTGCACGGTGCCACACGTCTGCATGATCTTTTGCTTAGGTTCGCCCTTTCTCCACCGCGCTTAGTCATACTAAGTCTATGAAAAGTTTGGGTCAGTGTGAGTCGGTATTTTGATGTGATTAGTTTGTTCTTTCTTATACTGCATACGTTATTCCTTTGTTACTCCATTAGTGTCTTATAATAGTTGTTCTTCCCATATGTCAGCAGAAAATATGTTGCTGCTGTGTATGTGTTTTCAGTCGTTGAGAAGTCAACAGTTTATCTGTTCCCTATTGTTTGTATCGCATTGAGTGGGCAATCATTTTATGTATGTTAATCATAAATGTACATTGTTTCTATTTTTGTGTTTTAGTTTTCTTTCATTTTTTTAAAAACACTTTCAATAATGCATACTAATCATTATGTAATTTTAATTTCAAGGAATATGTTAGATTCTACATGTTTTACACAGTAGTATGTAATTTGCTAAGAATTTGATATTAATTCATAGTGCTAACTATAGTAGTTATCAACATTTTGAATTTTCATTCGATTAATTTAAATTTTAGAATCTTAAAATTTTGTTGTTTTTACATTATTATTTGTAATTAGTTGTATTATTATTTGATGATTTTTACTTAACCTTTAACCAAATTATTTGTAATTTTACTTATCGTTAATTATTTATAAATAAAAGTGTAAAATAATCGGAATCTATGTTCTATAATACTGAAATACATATTCACCCTTTCTATCCTGAGAGTATTCACAAACTTTAAACACGATTTCCCAACACCATGATTTTCATATTCGCCCTTTCTACTCCCAGCTCCTGAATTGTATAATGGTAGCATGATAACCTAATATGCTTCTGTCCTATCTGTTGTGATTGTCAGTTCTGTTTGCTTGTGAACACAGCTTCTTTATCCCTTTCAAAATAAATTTGATGTCTTCAACGCGGTGTGCACCGGCCGTATATGTTCCGTTCACGTTTGTGTTTTTATGTGTTCCTTTATTTATTTTATTTTAATGTATTGACGACCTTCTATGGAGTGAAGCACCTGATGATGAGACATATGTCATGAAACGCGTCGTAGCAACAAAAAAAGTAAGTCACTGACGGAACTATTAACGTAAGTTTTTGAATATAATTTCAAGTGACTTGGATACTTGTGAAAAAAGAATCTTAAAATAAATTTGACCTGAATGTGATACTAACATCACAACTGAAACCTCACTTTGTAGAATATTTTTGCTTTTCCATTTTAATTTAGTGACTTGTAAGACATTTAAGAAACTAGAAATTTTTAGAGATCATTTTGGGCTTGCTTCTCTGTATAAAATGTATTGTAATATACGGTGTTAGAACACAGGCTATGTCTCAGATAATTTTTAATATGAGTGGTCGAAAAGTCATCCAGGATAGGGGGGATCTGCATGCCAAAAGAAATAGAGAATAAAATGTTTTTTATCTTTTGTGATCTAATTTATGTATTTATATTGCACTGTATTTTTGGTTGCATGCACTACATTTTAACTATCCTTTATTTCTTATGTGTTACTTGTACACATTATTAAGAAATCTGTATATTTTTATGTCCACCAGTATGTTTTTTTTTTGCATATCCGTGGGAGGGAGGTACATACAAGCACATACATGATACATTCTTGCAAGAGTTTATAAAATATTACTATGAAAATTCAACTGAAATTAATGTTGAGATTTGTTTGAAATTATAAAAGTGAGTGAATATTGTACACTGTGTAAGATTTTCAATGCACAGGTGAAAATTCGTGTATGTATAGTAATGTGTTTTTGTTCATATACAAATTAAAGGAAAAATTATTTTTTTAAGTGAATGATGGAGATTATTGTTTATCGTAAATTTTATGGTACCAAAAGTCACACATTTCGTATGTCTCTACCACAAGCTTTTCCCAATCTGATTGTCAAATAATGTATTTGACTTAGTCTTCATCATTGTTTTTGAATTCTGTCAAGTACTTACATGTCTTTGCTGATATCTTTACAAGCATACAGAGATGCTGATGCTACATCTCATCCACTTTAATTAAAATTGTTGTTAACTGTTCTGTTGGCTGTGTGATATAAAAATCATACAGTACAGCAATATGTTTCACACCATATGTATAGAATAATGTGCATCTCCAAAGATCGAATATTTAAGCTTTAAACATTGTGAATTGTCAGTGAACATTGCATTTAGAAAATTGACAGTTACTTCTAACAACAGAAAGTTTGTAAAGTAGTGAAAACACACAAACACATGAGATATCATCATCAGCAGCAGCAACATTCTTCTGCCTATTGCTGAGTGAATGCTACCCCAGTCTTTTTACATTTGTTTCTCATCTGAGAAATTCCTATCCACCGTAGTATTAGCAAGGTAATGCATCTATCTTGCAAAGAACCAAAATTGTGTCCTGTTTTATGTGTTTAGGGTTCCAATCTAGCAACCTTCATGACTATTTGTGCCATCTTCTTGCCCAGCCTGCCCTTCTCAGTTTGTTTTGAATAGTTCTACAGAAATTTTGTCTACTCTAGTTTAGTCATGTATACATTTGTTTCCCTGTCATACCCTTATTATACTCCTTTCTGTACATCTCTGTGCAGTCCACAGTTTTTATCATTTTCCTGGTCATTATCCATGTCCCTGATCCGTAAGTAAATGCACGAAGTATTAACTTGTTAAAAACGTTCCTTTTGAATCGCAACCTATCAATTTTAATTCAGCCTTATGTTTACAAAATCCTACTGAAAATGTTTCTGTCTATTGTTATATTTATTGACGGTATATTAAAACATTTCCATTGTTATATGTTTTGCCTACTTTCCCAATTTTGGTTTGTGGAGTAAATCTGTGATGTGGGTGCTCTGTGTGAACAGGTCAATATATATTTCAAACTTCATTTAAATGCCAACTCATTAAACATTGTACCCACCAGACATATGGGATGTGGGAGGGACTAATGTTTAAGATTGTCAACTACTTGTTTTAACTGGCTTCTGCTTTAATTGTACATTTTATTTAATAACAAAAATAACATTTATGTTTTAATCTTAAGTGGTTCTCTCTCACTAGACAAAATTGCATGAAACAGTACCGTCTTGTCTGGCACAGACTAATTCACTGACTTTTTTTGTATACAATTCATACCAATGCGTGTATGACAAAATACACAGCTTGAAATTTTGAATTTTTTTTAACATTTACACAATAAGGAAATGAAGTGCTAATAGCTTACAAATCTTCAGTTTCTGTTTATATACATTTCCTTCCAGTCACACCCTTTTTAAATGGCACTTGATACAAAAAAAAAATACTACAACATTGTATAAAATATTGTGTAAGTTTAAAAGCGAAAACATATTGTTAACTGGGCAAAGTTGTATATTCATTATATTTTGTGAAGATACATAAACATATCAAGCCTGAAGGGATGCAAACTTCCATAACTGGGATGATCAAGTGTCCCAGAAATCTGGGATTAATCCTGAATTGTAAAACTTGTCCCAGTGTCCTGGGAATGAGTACTATAAAACAAGGCTTCTCAAAGTGTGTTGCAACCCCATATGAGGTCACATAATTAAATTTGGGGGTCGCAGAAATTTTAGGAGAATTAAAAAATTCTTGGACATGCAACGAACGAAAATTAATTCAAAACCAGTTTGGCAACACTACATGTATAATATGTCTGTGAGTTTATGATAATGAAAGAGCACTTGTGCCATCTCGCCAACTGTGACTGGTCATTGTACCTCCACTGTTTGATCTATCATTCTGCTGTGGCGTCCACTTGTATAGTTGAGACTATTGCATATACTGAATTATAGTGTTTTATTGTAATTTGGGGGTCGCAGAAATTTTAGGAGAATTAAAAAATTCTTGGACATGCAACGAACGAAAATTAATTCAAAACCAGTTTGGCAACACTACATGTATAATATGTCTGTGAGTTTATGATAATGAAAGAGCACTTGTGCCATCTCGCCAACTGTGACTGGTCATTGTACCTCCACTGTTTGATCTATCATTCTGCTGTGGCGTCCACTTGTATAGTTGAGACTATTGCATATACTGAATTATAGTGTTTTATTGTAAAACTATGAGGTCACATAATTAAATTTGGGGGTCGCAGAAATTTTAGGAGAATTAAAAAATTCTTGGACATGCAGCGAACGAAAATTAATTCAAAACCAGTTTGGCAACACTACATGTATAATATGTCTGTGAGTTTATGATAATGAAAGAGCACTTGTGCCATCTCGCCAACTGTGACTGGTCATTGTACCTCCACTGTTTGATCTATCATTCTGTTGTGGCCTCCACTTGTATAGTTGAGACTATTGCATATACTGAATTATAGTGTTTTATTGTAAAACTGTTCTACTGTTTTTCCTTGACAGGAAAGTATAAAATTAACAGGTCCTTTCAACTGTGGGTAGAGTGGGGGGAATTGGGTGGTAGGGGTAATTGGGTGGTAACATTTTTGAAATTAAAAAAAAAACGTAATACCAATAAATTTAAGTTTTAATCACACTAAAATTATTGTTATATGTTTGTCTATCATAAAAATATGGATTAAATTTAAAAAAACAAAATTACAAAAAAATTTTTTTTTCAACCCTTACAATTTCACTTTGTTCAAACCTAGATCTTAGGTTTGTCCCACGTTTATTAAAAACTCAGTGACACTGTAATTTTATAAAGAATATACTTAATTTTATTATTTTATGAAAGATCAAGGTATAGGCTACATTTTGTGTGATTTTTTAAGCATACCTAGGGGGTAAGGGGAGGGGGAGAAAATATTACCTCCCAATTACCCCGTAGATGGGGAAATGGGTTGTAAATTTAAACTCAATATTTTTCATTAAAAATGTGAAAGAAAGGTGTGAAAATGGTATAACAGTGTGTTACAGGATAAAATTTAGTTGAATTTTGTCTATTATGATTTTTTTTGAGATACCTCCATTACCCCATGATGGGGTAATTGGGTGGTATTTGGAGGGAATTTTTCTTTGTGTTTTACCCATCTGTTATTGTTTTACCAGCTGATTGATAAGTGTTTATTTTCAGGTTATGTTAGTAAAGTGTGAGTGAAGAGTTTATTGACTTTGAAAATGCCTCGTACTTATATTAAAAAGACATTAGAAAAGCCAAAGTATGATCTGGAAGTGTTGAAAGCAGCAGTTGAAGCTGTAAAAAATGGATCCAGCATTCTTCAAAGACTTATAGTGTTCCTGAAAGTACAATTAGAAACAGGATCAAAAGAAAGTCAGAATCAGAAAAACAAGGACCAGGAAGAAAACAATTGATTCCAAAACACATAGAAGATGAAATTGCGTCTCATATAATTTTTTTGAGTGACATTCAACAACCTCTAACAAGAGCAGAAACTGCATCAGTAGTCCAGGAGTATTTTAAGGTAAATAAGTTACCAAACCCTTTTTCTCAAAACAATGATGGACCTGGAAAAGAGTGGATGATGGGTTTCCTTCATAGACATCCAGAAATGAGCAAGCATAAAGCGCAGCCTTTACAGAAGGCTAGAGCACAATGTGCAACCCGTGAATCCTTTCAAAAGTTCTTTGATACATTGGGAGACATTGTTAAGAAACATAACATTGTCAACCCACAGCAGATTATAAATTTAGATGAAACAGGCTATTCCTCTAGTATAGGAAGTAATGTGTTAGCAAAAAAGGGAGCAAAATGTGTTTCCCAAATCCAAGGGGGCAGCAGAAAAGAAACTTTTTCTGTAGTTGAAACGGTTTCTGCTGATGGACAAATATTTCCTCCATTTGTCATTTACAAAAGCAAAAATTTGTATGACAAGTGGTGTTTAAATGGACCAGAAAATGCTGCTTATGTTTCATCTGAAAATGGGTGCCAGGAAAAGAAAACATTCCTTTGTTACTTTGAAAAACTAGTGGAATGGACAAAAGATTGGCCAAAACCGCTGTTAGTTATTTATGATGGACATAAGAGTCATATCCAGTTTAAAATAAGCAAACTTGCTTTGGGAAATAAGATCCACATTTTATCACTTCCAGCCCACAGTTCAGATAAATTACAGCCTCTCAACGTTGGCGTTTTCGGTCCAGCTAAGAAAGTTTGGCTGTCAGTAAAACGGGATTTTGGTAGGAAAACGAACTTTAAAAGTATCAGTAAAGAAGATTTCCCTCCACTAATGAAAGAGCTAAGAACAAGGGATGGGTTTAAAAAGGAAAATGTCATTTCTGGATTTTGGTCAAGTGGAATATGGGCATTAAATATTGAAGAAACATTGAAAAAGTTGCCACCAATTCAACAAAGACCTATTTCTACCTCCAATATGCCAGCATCAGAGACTCAAGAACAATCTGATAGGCCAGCAGCAGAGACTCAATCAAGACTCAAGTTTCTAGCCGATTCAGCGGATTTATAGCGGATTCTAGCCCTGCTCGTGATGAATCAACATCACAGGATGAAAACGCTTTACTTGCAGAACCACAAACTTATGGCCCACCAGAACAATTGGTAGTTCCAGCAAACTCTCCTGTTACACCTGCGTTGACACCAAGGCCAGATGAAAACAACCACGACATTGAATCGTTCAGGCAAATCCTCCTAAAATGCTTGACACCCCTTGAATGTAAACAGGGTTCTTCAAAGAAAAGATGGACCTTTAACAAAATGGCCTTAACCCAAAAAGATATTATGGACCAACTAGAAGTTTTTGAAAAGAAAGAGGAAGAGAAAAGATTGAAGAAAGAAAACAAGAAAGAAGAAAAGATCAAAAAGAAAGACATCTTAAACAAAAAACAACAACAGAAGACAAAAGACAGTAAGCCTAAAAATAAGGAAACAAAAGTATCAAAAGTGAAACACATCAAGAAAATACTTAAAAGAAGCTACAATTACTCAGAATCAAGCACATCTGAAGATGATGTTTCCTTCATATCTGACACATCTGATGATTTGGTGATATCAGATGATTCGAATGGATTCACCAGCAATGTGGTCAGTCGTGGATCAGACCGAAGTTTACCATCTACGTCTAATCGTACCCAAATGAGTGAAAATCCCCCTAAAGTGAACTCTAAGCAGGAAACCCCCCCCCCAAACAAAGTGACTATGTAGCCGCAGTGTATGAAAAGGAATGGTTTTTAGAGTTTGCACTTGGAGTACAAGAAATTGACGAGAACGGAACAAAACTTAAGTAGGCCTACTTCAATCTTCGGTTTACGGAGAAAAAAAGCGACAATAAATTTATTTGGCCCCCAAAGAATGATGAGATTTTTGTGCCAGAAGAGGACATTTTGTGTACTGTTGAACCACCAGTGCCTGTAAGCAGCAGGCATTTGGGCCTTAAAAATGTTGACTACAAAAAAGTAAAGAAACTGTTCTTAGAGTACTTGGTTTAAGTTAAATCGTAACAAAAAATGTTAAAAATGTCGTGAAGAAATAAGTGGAAAGCTGATTTAACAAGATTAATGCAATAGTCTATAGTTACTGTTTTCACTGGTAAATCTTATCAATCTCTCATTACAACCTAATTAAAAACAGAACTGATTTCAGTAAAAAAAATTGCCTTTTTTTTCCTGGTTTTCATTGTAAAAGTTTTCCGCATATTGAGCTCAAACCTTACGAAAACTGTAATTAGTGAATTACGATGACAACTGTATTAAAGTTGTCATAGGCAACAAGTTCAGAACATAAAAATAAACAACAGTCGCTTTTTCCTAGCCGCAAAAGAAATTTTTTGCACGTTATGCCCACGAAATTTTGTCAGACGCCACCCACCCTCACTAACGTGGGTGGCGTCTGACCCTCACTAACTAATAAAAACTTAATCAGTAACAAAAATTATTTTACACTTGTAAAGCGAGCAAAAATCGCGATTATTTTTAAACTTTTAGGCCTTTCTCAAAAACCTTCAGTGTTTCTAAAAATTTTATATTGATTTTTTTTGTTAATATAGCATCCAAAGTAACTAATGTCATATGCCTTTTGAACCCAACAACAACAGTTTTGTATTTTTATTAGTTTATAAAAAATGTGCAAAGTTTACGAGAAAAAACTGTAAACACCCTATTATTTCATTAAAAAATTTTGTAGAAAAATAAATTTGTGTGAAAGATGCCGTTTAAGACTATCTTATTAACACCCAATTACCCCATTATTTTAACATGCACTTAAATAAAGATTCTTGATATACCTCCCAATTATCCCATGTGGGGTAATTGGGTGGTAAATTTATTTATTTTTTTAAATTATATTAGGAGGTATGTAAATTTTTTAAAGTTATATAAAAAGGTGACTACATGAGTTTTATGAATAAAAAACTTAATTTCAAAAATTAAAATTTTTGAAGAAAATATTAGGTTTTTTCCAAACATACCTCTCAATTCACCCACTCTACCCCTATATAAAATGCATTCTTTATGAAACGCTCTGTTTGGCTGTTGTAAACAGAAACAATAATCAGAAAATGTTGAAAACATTTCTTTTCAAACAGATTTAATTTCATAAATTGGAGCTAGTATTTATTCCAAGAAGACTATATCGCATGTGTGTTACAGATAATTATGGTTTCTATATTATTTTAAAAGTAAAAAATTGGTATTTATAATGGTTTCAGTATTCTTTCATTTTTTATTTTAGTTACATTAAGTTTCTAAACACAATAACAAAAAAATTGCAAGTGAATACCTTAATTAATTGCGAGGGTAGTTTTTACAAAATTAAGTTCGTTGTTTTTAAAGGGGTCCTTGGGTCGAATTACCATGAAATTTTCTTTTAAAGAACATAATTTCTATATGGGGACAAATGGGGCCAATTGTACACCTCATCGTTTTTGAGGTCCTTAAAAGGACCATTTGGCGAGGACGCTAACTCATTTGCATATGCTGCCCGAGCTGCGCTGTGATGTTCGGCGGCTGCGTCCACTGTTCCGGGCGTACTACAGTCCTCTTCTTTCGACAGCGGTATGTAGAACCCGCTGCTGTCCCAGTCGATGTCCATCACTGGTTCTCCAGCCTTCTTCCTTTTTCTTCTAGCTGGCGTCGTGACAAACAATCGTTAAATGAATTTTGGCCTGGGATTAGGACAGAATTTCCAACACTTTCTGAAAGAGCCCTGAACTTACTTCTACAATTTTGTACTACGTATTTCTTTGAAGCGACATTTTCAGCATTAACGTTTATAAAATAAAAAAAATCAGTTAACTCTGCAAAACGTTTAACAAGTTCTACATCCGGGATTATAAAATATTCATCCAAGATTTAAATCTTTATGCAAAAATAAACAAGCATACCCAACTCATTAGTATGAATTTTAATCCATGTTAAATATTATATTCTTTAATACATGTTAAAATTATGTTCGCATGTATACCAAAGAATTAATTGCATGTTTTCGAATAAATTTTCTTTATCAGCAAATTTTTATCAGCTAATAAGATTTATTATCAGCAAATGTTTTAATTCGTATTCTTAGTTTATATACCTCTGTATACCCAGGGTTGCTAAAATATTTGCCTCGGTTAAAGGGGCTCGCCAAGTGGAAAAGTTTGAGAAGCCTTGTTGTAGAGTGTGGATTTGTTTAGGATTTTATTGATATTGTAAAGGACATGTTTTTGTTTGGTAGATGAGATGAAAAAATTAAAGATAAATAAAAATAAAAATTGATTTTTAAAAATAACTAAGTGGCAAAAAATATGAATCTTTTAGTTTCCAGTTGTGAGGGTAAAGAACAATAGGCTACTCTGAACTTCTAAAACTGTGTAACTGTTTATTTGCAATACCCTCTCACAATGTCAGCACAGAAGAATATTCCTGTATATGCCAATTCAATTCTCTGACAACAAAAGCAGGTTACAACACATTAGCTGAAATTCTTCAAGTTTCTACTTTTTTTGAAATGGACTATGATAGTTTATAACTGGATCAGTTAAAGCCTGTAACATCAAAATTGTAATATGTGCGCACTTGTATGTGTATGATAACAAACTTAATAACAATAAAATAATAATAGTTATGGAATAATATGTATAATACTAATACTATAATTACAGTTCTGTAAAATGTGAAAAATGACAGCAATAACAATATTATCTGAAAAAAATTAATTCTCTGAAAATTAATGGTGAAACTATCCTGGATTTTGACTAAGACCTACCTGAGACCTCGTAAAGCTGTGTAACAGTACATTAAAATTAGGGACTTGTAAAAAAAGTACTCTACCAGTAATGATAATTAATGTTAAGAGATTTGTAACAGGCAGTTGGGATTCATTAAAAGCATCCCAGTGAGCCAAATACTATATTCCTCGTTTTATCTTTAGAAAAAGTTATAAATTTCAGTAAACATAAATTAAAAATTTAATCATATCTTTTTTTTAATGCTAAACAGAATGAATACTTTAACATAAAATATTATTTGTTTTCAAGTTTGAACAGGTTATCATTAGAATTATTCATGTATGTTAGTATTATATGATTTCCCATTTTTATATGTGTATACATGTATATTTCAGGATTAGATGAGAAAGAAAAGGATAAAGACAGGGATCAACTCAAAAACAGACTGCGTAGAGAAAAGTGGGAATTGTCACTGATGTCCAGCACTAGTCTGCCACAGCTTTTCCTTCACTTTTCAACATTAGGTATAATGCTTCTACACAATGTTTTGTGTGTGTGCGCATGTGTGTGTGTGTGTGTGTGTGTGTGTGTGTGTGTGTGTGTGTGTGTGTGTGTGTGTGTGTGTGTGTGTGCGCGTGGTATGCAAACTTATGTGCACACACACATTGGGGGCTATTTAATAAATATAAAATGCACAAAATAATACAAAAATTGTCATACTGTTGGAATTAATAGGTGCTATGTGTGCCGAATTATAGTAAAAGTTCAGAGCAGAGGGGTGGTAGTTTAAACTTCGTTTTATAATAAGACTTGGTCAAAGTGAATAACACAAAGTTATAGGCAAACTTGGAAATCTGAATAAAGCAGAAACTTGTTCAATGTGAAAAAATGTTTGGACCTGGGAAAAGGTATATATTTTTATGTTTTTTATTGTATATAGTACGGAGTCTGTTCATCATGGAACCAGATTGCTAAATTAATTTCAGAAAAGAACCTGAATAATATGGAAATCCAGTTTTTGAAATTTATGTTTTCTGAGTATTCTACTGATATTTGTAGATGCAAAAGAAAATTTGAGCGTTTGGTATACATCTACAAAAAAGATGTATGATGACATTAAGATGTCAGTTAAGTCACTTCTGTCTTGGTAAACATCAGATGGCTCACATCAACATCCCTTATCTAAGGTAGTAGAATACATCCTGCATTACTATTTTAATAGTCAAGTGTCTTTCCTGTAGTTTATACTGCAAAAACATAATCAGAAAGAGTGAGAAAGTTTCAGAAAAATTATAGTAAAGTATCGTTTGTGACAAAAGGTTTCATACAACTAGTTATAGTTTGAGAAACATTATGTTAACCATTGTTTATAATAATGGGGTTGTAATTGATATTTGTTGTGCCCCACTTTCTATTTATATAATATGCAATTATGCTAATTTATGTAACTTAATTATGTAATTATCCAATTAGGTTAATTTGTGCCAAATTAATTGAATTTACGTGATATATTAATTACTTTGATGCTAGTGACTATGTTCATTAATGATTAGCATAATTACTGCAATGAGACTCTGATAGTTGTATAAAAAATGATAAAATTTTACTACGATTCATTCAATTGACGTTAATGTCTGTTACAAGGTAAAATTGACAATAATGAACGCATAAATACTTAGTAAAATGAACACTTATTTATTTAACATTATTCAAACAAAGAAACTTCCAATATATGGATATAAATTATGCCCTGTAAATACATTCATAAAAGAGAACACATATATATAAGAATCAAATTACAATATGAATTCAATTGCGTCGTTCGCTGAAAACACACACACACACACACACACACACACATATATATATATTACTTTAATATTTATACTAAATTTACCTCAAGATGTTTTTTCTATTTGGAACATGTTTCGAGAGTTCCTGTTCTCTCATCTTCAGCCTTCGCCATTTTGTTTCTGGTGAAGTATTTGTGTGTTGGCTGCTGGATGTTATTAAGGTTGTTTGTTGGTCTTTGGTCTTTTAAAGTTGTATTATTGTGTGTGGTTGTGGTATATGTTTTTGTATTTTGTGTATTTTCGATGTTGAGTGCTTTGAATATTGTGTCATGTTTTGTATTGATTTGTATTTGTTCTGGTATTAGGTTGTTTTGTGTTTTATGTTTGTATATCTGTAAATTTTCCCAAATGTTCATTATGGTGCCTTTGTGTGGTATATGTTTTATTAGTGATACATTGGTTATGTTTGGGAATTCGTGTCCTGTGTTTATTGCATGCGTGGCTAAATTGGATTTATATATTTCTGGTTTTTTGTATGCGTTTAGGTGTTCAAAATAACGTTTTTTCAGCTGTTTTTTTGTTTGTCCTATGTAACATTTATTGCAATCTTGGCATTCAATTTTGTATATACCATTAGTTGTTGTATTATCTTTGTTGTGTGAGCTATTTAGAATTTGTAATTTATTTTTATTAGTTTTGTATGCTATTTTTATATCTGTGTTTTTAAATAGTTTTGTCATTTTATTATTTATGTATGTGAATGTGGCCCATTTTTTGTTGTTGTTATTATTTGTGTTGTTCATTTTGATTAATTCTTAATTGTTCAGTTTTTATTTTTTATTTGATTTTATTTTCTATTTTGATCATAGTATTTTTATTGTATCCATTTTCATAACCAATTTGGTATATTATATTTCTTTCTTTGTTAGTTTCTTGTTTGTTTAGGGGTATTTTGTACATTCTGTTAAATAACGAATGAAATGCTGCCATTTTATGTTGTGGTGGGTGGTCAGAATGGTTAGGTATAATGATGTTAGTGGAAGTTGGTTTTCTATATATTGCATATTGTATGTGTTTGTTGTATCTTGTGATGGTTATGTCTAAATAGTTGATTTTGTTATGTTTTTCTTTTTCTTCTGTAAATTGTATTTTGGGATGTATGTTATTAATTTGTTTCAATATGTTCTCTGCATTTGTGTTTTTGTTATTTGATACATATAGTCCATCATCTACATATCTTATCCATATGCCATTTGGGTCATGTGTTTTTATGATATTTTGTATTTTGGTGTCTATGTGTTGTAGGAATATTTCTGCTATTATGCTTGATAATGGTGATCCCATTGCTAAACCTTCTTTCTGTTGATAAATTTTGCTATTAAATTCAAAGTAATTTTGTTTTAGTATTAGTTGGAGACTATTTTTTATTTCGGTTATATATTGTTTATTTTCATTTTGTTCTTTAAGTTTGTTTATTATTATGTCAATTGTTTCTTCTACTGGGATATTGGTGTACATGTTTGTTATGTCATATGATGTGAAAAATGTATTTTCATTTATATTTATTATTTTTAGTTTGTCTATTAATTCGTATGTATTTTTTATGTTGTGATGGTTATTTGTTAGATGGTTACTTTTTAGTTTTTGTGCTTTTATTTTTGCTATTTTGTATGTAGGAGCTTTTTTGAAATTGATTAATGGACGTATTAGGTTGTTTAATTTGTGTATTTTTATTAGGCTATTCATTTTAGGTGGTTCTGGATTATTGTTTATATATATGTCTGTTTTTATTGTTGAAAATGTTTTTAGTTGTTTTTATTAGTTTTATTGTTTATTAAGATATTTTTCTGTTGGGTTTTTATCTAGTTGTACGCATTTATAATTGTTGATGAAGTCTTCAGTTTTTTTTATGTAGTCTGCTTTATTAATGATTACTGTTGCTTGACTTTTGTCTGCTTTAGTTATTATTAAATTATTGTTCTTTACTTTATTTTTAATTTCTTTTATTGTTTTATTGTTTTTCTTTTGTTTATCTTTGTTTTTCATTTCGCTAGTGATTATTTTTTTAATTATATGTGTTGCTTCTGTTCTTTTTTCTTCTTGTATATTGTCTTTTATTAGGTTAATGGCAAATTCTGTTTCTACTATTAAATTTTCTAGATTTTTGTTTGCATTTTGGGTTATGTTAGTTTTTGACATATTGTTTAAATATTCTGTTTCTTTTTTGTTAAATTCTGTATTGCTGAGGTTAATGGTTCGAGGGTAAAATGTGTTTTTTTTTTGTTTTTTTTTTTAATGTGTTAAGTTTTTTGTTGATTGTATAAGTCTTTTTGTTTTTTTCAAATCTTATTTTATTTTCTATGTTATTGTATTTATTGTTCCAAGTGATTAGATGTAATAAACTTGTTAGCTCTAAGTGTAGTTTGTATATGTCTAGTGTTATGCTATTTTTTTACTGTATAATTGATTAATTTCGTTTTGTATCCATAGCCTTTGTGCTTGTATTATAGTTTTTTGTGCAGTCATATTTTTGTTGTTTGTGTTTATGTTGATGTATTTAGGTGTTAATTTATGTTTTTGGCATTGTCTATTGAAGTATATGTTCATGTTTGTGTTCATTAGTTGTTTTTTTCGTGTTTGAAATTTGTTTAATAATTTGGTAATGTGGTTATATGGAATTGTGGTTATGTTGTTTGTGTACATGTTAATGTATATTTATGTGAGAGATGATTTGTTATCTGTTATTTGGTAGTTGATTTCACTTAATTTGATATTCACTTCACTATTTTTTCACTATACACTTTTGTTTTTGCATTTGTTTTATAACCTCACTTTTCGTTTTTTCACTGTAGGCTTATTTACCTTGTATGGTTATATTATTTCATTACTTTCTGCTACAGTCCGTTTCTTGATGTATATAATACTTTAATATTTATACTAAATTTACCTCAAGATGTTTTTTCTATTTGGAACATGTTTCGAGAGTTCCTGTTCTCTCATCTTCAGCCTTCGCCAAAATGAACATTTGGGAAAATTTACAGATATACAAACATAAAACACAAAACAAACTAATACCAGAACAAATACAAATCAATACAAAACATGACACAATATTCACAGGGTTCATACGCGTCCTGGAAAACCTGGAATACCTGAAATTTGATAAATGTCCTGGAATACCTGGAAATGTCATGGAATTTTCTGATTTGTCATGGATTTTTGTTTTTTGTCATGGAATTTTCTTCATATTATTGCTAAGAGTTGAAAAGGATGTTTTTTCACTCACGTCCTAGAAAAATTATGTTTTCTTGTATACAAGTTAATTGACAGCAGTTCATGTGCTAAATATGGGAGGATGGTTGGGTGATCAACAGAATCAAAGAAGCTAGTTTGTCAAAATATTTCCATTTGTTTTTACCAAAAAATTCTTGCAATGGCCTCAACAACCTTTTTTCAGCAATGTTTCCTGACAGTGAAATTGCCAAAAGCTTTTCATGTGCACCAACTAAGTGTTCATACTTACTTTGTTTTGGGATTGCACAGTACTTTAAAGACAAATTGTATCAACACATTTCCAAGTGTGAATTTTTCTCGTTGTGCTTTGATGGCAGTATAAACAAGTTTATTCAAAAAGATCAAGTAGATATTATCAGGTCTTGGGATGAAGAAGCGCAGATAGTAACAAGCAGATACTTGGATTCTCAATTTCTGGGACATGCCAAAGCCGCTGATTTAGTCAAAGCTCTTCAAGGGGCCATGGAAAAATTGAATTCAGCAAAGTTGCTTCAAATAGGTATGGACGGGCCAAATGTAAATTTAAAAGCATTGAAGGATCTTATTATGAATAGAGAAACCATGTACCCTGAATACCCCCGGCTCATTGATATTGGTAGCTGTAGCATTCATACTCTTCACAGATCCTTTGAAGTTGGAGCTGAGCATACAGGTTGGGACTTAGCCACCCTCTTGAGAGCATTGTGGCAAATATTGAAAGATTCACCTGCTAGGAGAAGCGATTTCTTAGCTCTCAATGAAACTGGGTTGATGCCACTTAAATTTTGTGCTACAAGGTGGGTTGAGGATGTAGCTGTGAGTGACCGAGCCATAACAATTTGGCCTTCTGTAGTAAAGTTTATTGACTCTTATAAAGACAAACCACGGTCTGAGGTGGTATCAAAATCTTTTCAGATTGTAAAAGAGGCAACTAAAGATCCTCTAGTAGTTGCCAAGCTTAGCTTCTTTTCTTTTGTAGGCAAACAAATGCAGCCTTACCTGAAAGGTTATGAAACAGATGAGTCTATGTTACGTTTCCAAGCTATTGATGTTTTGAAATTGCTCTACAACCTCATGTCTCTATTTGTTAAGAAGGACGTTCTTGATAAAAGTAATACTGATTTTGCTCTGTGTTCAGTTGATTTTGATAAAAAAGAAAATCTGCAATTCTCTAACAAAGTTGAGACAGGGTTTGCCATCAGAGAAATCTTAAGCAAGCTTTAGAAAGAAAAGAAAGTCAATGAAAAAGAAGTGTCGGTGTTTAAGTTGGAATGCCAAATGTTTTTGAAGGCTGTAGTAAAGAAAGTAATAGACAAGAACCCCTTGAAATATCCAGTCGTCAGATTTGCCAGGCGTCTCGAACCTAAGTCAATGGTAGTAGATAAATCAAAAACCATTGAAACTTTCACAAAATTACTACAAGAACTTCAGAAAAGAAAAATTATGCTCCCAATAAACTATGATAGTGCTCTATCTGAACTGAAGCTGCTTTTTACAGAATGCCCAATAACAGAGTTCAGCAAGTTTGAAAAGTCCAAAGACAGGATAGATTCCTTCTACTATGACGTCATTGGGGCTAAGAAACAATATTCCCATTTGTGGAAGGTTATTAAGATAGTCTTAACCCTCTCCCACGGACAGGCTTTGGTTGAACGAGGGTTTTCTTCAAATAAAGAAATAGTTGTGGAAAACTTCAAAGAAGAAAGTTTGGTAGTTCTTCGATTGGTGTGTGATGAATTGAAAAGTGTTGATTTACATGAAGTTCCTATTACCAAAGAACTTCTGTCATATGCCCGATCTGCGAGAATGAGATATCAAAACTATCTAGATGACCAAAAGAAGAAAGAGGAAAAAACCAAGAAAAGAACTTCAAAAACTGAAAAATTAAAGTCTATGAAGAAAAGAAAGTTGGATCTTGAAAATGCCATTGAGACAATGACAAAAGAAGCTGATGCAGTGGCACTGAAAGCTGAAAACAAGAAAGACTTTACATTGCTGGCTAAATCAAATTCTTTTAGGTTAAAGACAACTCAAATGGCAGCTGATGTTGAAAAAATAAACAAAGAGATTATTGAGCTATCCAAAGAATGTTAAGTTGTGCAATACTGTAGCAATTTAAGTACCGGTAGCCTGATATCTCCCTCCTTTAATTAAAGACTAAAATAACGTGATGTAGTTAAGTCGTTCTAGAATAATAAGAAGGGTACCTTTAAGATATTAAGATTTTAATTAAGATGTTTTTGAATAATAAACTTTCCCTTGGCCATACCCCATCCAGAAACAAAATTTCAATGACTTGCCCATTTTATCTTTTAAAGATCTTAGTTGTTATGTATGAATATAATAATTCCTGTAATTCTTGAGTCTTTCAGTTATATGTCAGCCAAACCAGTTTCCTATTTCAACATTAAACTCAATGCAATATTCTTATATTCAAAAATTAAAAAGAAAAGTTTGTAAAGTGCATTGAAATTTTGTTTTCAACCGGCCTCTTATGGTTGGGGATATTTTATAAAAAAAATATTTTTATTTTTGACTTAAAATAGCTTGACTGATATAGATGTATCTTAGGTTTGTATATAATTATATACAATGCAAGAAACAAAACTATTTATCATTAAATCTTTGACTTTGGGTATTTTGAATGTCGCGAGTGTGTATTTTGAGTGCCGCGAGTGTCCTTGAAAATCTAGATTTTGTCATGGAAATGTCCTGGAATTGTCATGGAAAAAATATTTGTTAAACCTGTAAGAACCTTGATTCAAAGCACTCAACATCGAAAATACACAAAATACAAAAACATATACCACAACCACACACAATAATACAACTTTAAAAGACCAAAGACCAACAAACAAACTTAATAACATCCAGCAGCCAACACACAAATACTTCACCAGAAACAAAATGGCGAAGGCTGAAGATGAGAGAACAGGAACTCTCGAAACATGTTCCAAATAGAAAAAACATCTTGAGGTAAATTTAGTATAAATATTAAAGTATTATATACATCAAGAAACGGACTGTAGCAGAAAGTAATGCAAAAAAAAAATATATATATATATAGCACAATGAACATACATAAACATAAACAATCAACATATTAATCTTACACTAATGTGTTCATTTTGCCTCAGATGAATAGCTTTATTTAAATTTACCATGATAATCAATCTAAGTTCTCAAAGGGTGATTTCTTTGAAAAGAGTCAGGACAGTAGAGTTACTATAACAATAATAACATAAAGATTTACTTGTGAAATGGATTATCCAAAATTTCCATCGGCGAAACTCGTTTCCACTGATGATCCAAATGCGTAAGGATGCGTAGCTTCAATGTTATCATCACTTAACACTCGTGGATAAGATTCACTCGCGGTGCGTGTGTTCCGTTGATGTCGGTCGTTAATATGAGTATCTATAAAGTTATGTGTTGCATGAGTGCGTTCATTGTTAATTATCATGTATATATATAACTGTCTATCGTCAAACTTCTTCTTGTATCTATATACGTTAATGTGTTGTGTTTAGATTACGTGATGTATTGTTCCATTCAGTATTGTAACACTTCACACTGTGCAACGATACATTTACGTAACTCGGTAAAGCATTGACGAAAGTTCTGCGAGTCTGTTATTAAATGAAACTGTGAATAATTAACATAGTTCTTAACAAGCGGTAGCTGAGTAAAACTGAGTAACTGAAAGTTTTTAACCACTGACGTATACTGCATGATTGAGTCACTGTGGATACACTATGACTGAATAACTTGTCAATAACTAGAATGCTGTGTTAACTGATTAAAGCACTGCGTAACTGAGTTTCAGAGTAAAACTGATATACGTATATTAATTGGAAATGTATTAAGACTGAGACTGAGAAATAGAATAAGATTGAAAATTTGTATGAAGACTGCTGCTCCGCGTGCCCTGTAAACAGTTTTTATTAAGCTTCATTTACCATAATGCAATGTCCTGGCAAACACGCCTTTGGTCAACCATGATAGGTCAGATGAACTCCTACCCTTATGTAGAACTATGGTTCTCGACCTCTGATTCGTTGTTCGCGTTGCTATCATGACGACAGTCCTCTCCACCTGCGTCCTAGGAAGATGCCGGACTCTAGTTGGTTATCGGGCATCCCCTCAAGTACACGACGAAAGGGCTACGTACCATTTCCTAGAATGTAGAGCAATTCCGCGCCTGTCTATCAAGCTTTTGTCTAAGTATACTCTGGAGGTCTGCAGTTCTCATGCGAACAATACGTCGCATTTCGTTATTGTTTGACTTCCCATGACCCTTTTTCGTCAATTAGCAGCACACTGCGTGTCGTCATTTCCAAGATTCCACTCCTGTCCCTCGTCATAAATACTAGTTGTCACCAGTAAGATGTCTTCACGCTGTGCGCACATTCTAGTCCTATTAACTAGATATACACTGTTTTGTTCTCATACGGGGTGAATCCCTTTGTGTGAGTATTCCTTTCTTATTGCTGGCACGCTCCAAATTAACCTTACGGCGTGTGTTCGCTACAATTTCTCCGTATCTGGGTCACCGTACTGCATCTTTTGTCCAGTTTGTTGTGGGCTGTAAATCTCAGTTGAGTCGAGTCTGTCACAGGCGATCCTTACTTCCTATTGTAGTGTTGTGTCAGGCATACTCTCATTGTTCTTGGCAAGCGTCCAGTTGACACATCGTTAAGTTACCTCTTTATTTATTGCTTCTGGCCCGGGTTGGGGTGACTTGGCTGGTGTAACGTACTTCTTGATCAAAATTTAAAAAATTAAAATTTTTGGTCATTACATGTTGTGTGACAAGCTAAACGTTATCACACCTAACAAGAAAGCTATGTTCTGTGTGCATAAAATGATGACTCATTTTAAATCCAGAAAGATTTAGATCAATAGCATATGAATATTACACAGTTAAAATATGTTACGTAGTATTTTATTTGGATTCTTATTTTATTTTGTGCATTATGTGTTACTTACAATGTTTCATTTTTAATTTGGTATTGTTAAACTTATAGCCTGAAGGTGGAATGGTGAAACTGAAATGTGCTATTTATAAAACAGATAACTTTGCTAGGACACACGATACTGGAAAATATTTACTGTATCTAGATAAGGATATATAATGCACAACAGTGTGGCAGTAAGTAAAGCTGTTTAATGTGTGAACTGTGTAAAACAACTATAGTCGGTCAAAAGTTGACGCAGAAGTTGTTAGTGTCTAATTTTGTATTAGGCAAAAGTTTTGTCCAGTCCAGACAAACAATTTGGTCGCTAACAGTTCTGCTTTGCTGAAGTTTTACTATACAGGTAGATCCCGTTATGCGCGCTTTCGGTATCCGCGTTTTCGGATAACGCGGTTTATTTGTGAAGTTTTGAAGCGTCAAAATATTGGCTGTAATGTAAGAATATTGAGCGCTCCTTTATCCAGAACTGCTGCAAACCCATATGCAGGTTGTACAGTGTGCGTACAGCTCCATTGTGAGTGCGCAACTATCACGCGCATCTTCCTGTACTGTGACCTTGTCACTGTGTTTCCGATTGTAGGAGGACGCCAGTATTGCTTGTAAGCTTGTTGCAGTAAGGTTGGTTGTGTTATAACAAGTAAAATGTCAGATAAACGTAGAAGAAGTGTGAGTAACGAAGTGAAGAAACGTTCGAGAAAATCCCACTCATTAGAAATGAAGTTGGAAGTTCGAGCCGATGTGATAAAGGGGAACGTAACATTGACATTCAGCGTGCAATGGGACTCAGTGAATCTACGATAAGAACTATTCACAACAATGCACAATCAATTCGTAGAAGTGCTCAATCATCGACAAACCTGAGTGTTACTAGAGTGACTAAATCTCGATCAGAGGCAATGGAAAAAATGGAGAGGCCACTGGATTGAACACCATAACCTGCAGCACATGCCTCTTGTCGGAACTGCAATTCAAACGAAAGCAAGAAGCCTGTATCCGGACCTGACGAAAGATACAGAAGATGCGCCGTCTTTCTCAGCCAGTTCTGGTTGGTTCGATCGCTTCACGCAGTGTTTTGGTTTTCACAATATAAAATTAATGGGAGAGGCAGCAGCCGTCGATCATATTGCAGCGGAGGAATTTTCATGAACTCTATTTAAGAAATTCATCACTGATGGAGGCTACACACCTAAACAAGTTTTTAATCTTGACGAAACTGGTCTATTTTTGAAGCGAATGCCGAGCCGCACATTCATTTCCATTGAAGAAAAAACAGCGCCTGGTTTCAAGGCAGCCAAGGACCGATGAACTCCTCTTTTTGGAGGAAACGCGTCTGGGGATTGCAAGTTAAAACCTCTTATGATCTACCACTCACAAAATCCGAGAGCACTAAAAGGCTGTGATAAGTCGCGACTGCCAGTTCATTGGAAGTGTAATAAATAGGGATGGATGACTTCTGCAATTTTCTCCGACTATTTTACAAGAGAACTAAATGACGAGTTGAAAGCCTACTGTGAGAAAGAACACATTCCTTTCAAGATTCTCATCCTTCTTGACAATGGTTCAAGTCACCCTCCTTTTATTGCTGAATTAAGAAAAACATTCAAGTTGTATTTCTTCCTCCAAACACCACTTCCATCCTCCAACCTATGGACCAGGGCGTTATTGCCACATTTAAGGCCTACTATCTGCGTCGAACATTTGCAAAGCTTATCGGGCAGTGTGACGCCGATGACAAACTCACCATCAAGGCTTTCTGGCGTCAATTTAACATTCATATGGTGATTGGAATGATTCGAGACTCATGGAATAAAATCACACCACAATGTATGAATGGTGTCTGGAAGAAACTGTGGCCTGAAGCTGTTGAAGTTGTTTCAGAAGATGGAGTGGGAAATGACATCGGTGGTGCAACGAGAGACATAGCAGACATGGCACAACACATTGGTTTTACTGACATCGACGAAGAAAATGTGCGTGAGGTAGTGAAGTCACATGTAGAAGATCTAACCAATGAAGACTAATGATTATTGAAGAGGAGAGAATTGTAAAAGAACAGGAAGACGAGGAAATAGACGAAGTTCAACCTGAGAAGAAGCTCACAACTAAAATCATGGCTCAGGCTTTCCAGATGATCGACTCAGCCATGTCTATTTTTGAAGAGCACGATCCCGACACAATGAGCAAGTTCTCAAGTGAAGAGGGAAGTTGAACACGTGATGAAATGTTACAAAGACCTCTACAGCCAAAAGATAAAGAAGAGGACACAGTAAAATGTTTTTTATCAAACATCATGGCGTTTCCAACGACAGTCCTGCATCCAGTAAGAACCCAACTTCTGCTACGACAGTGTCACCTGGGAATTCTACCAGTTCTACCTTAATTGCAAAAGGAGGAAGACTGACCACAACTTCAACAGATTCTTTTGATGTTGACGACCCTTAAGATATTATGTAAGTGAAGAGAGACTTTAACATTTTTAATTTTTGAATACTTTTCTGTACTGTACTGTATGTTATTTCGATCATTTAAATGTATTAAAAAGCATTTTTAATAAGTTACTTAATTTTTTCATTCATGCCCTAGTGTACTTGCCCATGTAAAATATACGTCCCGATTTACGCGAATTCGGTATACACACCAGTTTTCAAAAACGTATATCCCGCGTTGGACGGTAGCGCAATGATTTTATTTTACTAGGTTGGCTAATCTGATTTATATCTCATCAACGTTCGCGTAATCGTACTTTTGACCAGTGCACATTCAGTAATCTCGGCGTTCGGTTCGCCGGACCTTTCCGTCAAGTTAGTGTCGACATTAGATGTAGGCCTTAGGCCTTACTATTTTCCATCATGGCCAACTAGCGCCACAACTTCATTCTTAACTAAATTTATTAATTATTAATTCAATATGCAGCATTAGCCAGCCTTCTTGCAATTTATTACAGCTGTAATGTGATCATTCAAATTATTAAAACTATTCGTATACAGTCCACTTCTCTTATTTCTTAATGTAATTTAATACATCCTACACAACATCTTCAATCATAATGGAAGACCAGCAGACAAATATTTAATGCAAGATACATAATTTTTGCCCGCTCGGGCTGAACAAATTAGCTCTTCCGGTCCGCACTTGCGGAACGTTACTTTTCTTAAACTGTTTCAGCCCACTTGGGCCGGGATCAGCCATATTTTTGGTCCTCCGGGCCGGATTTTCACTTAATGTCTTTTGTATCTTTTTCTGGCCATCACGGGCGGGTTAGCACATCAGCTAATGCGACCGTGGTGTGATTTGCGTCGCCATTTCGCTCGTCGTCTTCAGGCAACGTGATAGCAAGTTCCTGCCGGCTGCAGTGCCTCAAGGTGGTCATCTTGCCAGCTGTTCACCATCATCATCAAGGAGCCGACGCTGCGGGACGTCGCTGACCAGGTACCACCAGCAACAGTAATAAGGTGCATAAAAGAATGTCTGAGGAAGGCCTCAAGGTGCTGACCAGAAAGAGAGGCGGATTAAAGTCCGCGATAGTGCGGATACAATCCGCGGTAAATTCATTTGACATTAATTTAACCACAAAACATTTTTTGACTGTGAGATTAGAAAGTCTAAGAGCTTAGCCTCGAAGTACGACGAAGTACAGTCTGAGATAGAGCTTATAAGTAAAGACGTGAGCACTGCTCAGGCAGACCGAGTCGAGGTTGAGGAAATGATATACTCAACTGAGGCAAACATTTTACAACTTCTTGACACTGTTAATACTCAGACTGTGCCTTCTGTACTATCGACGCCTGTGCATTTAAAACCGATAAGTTTGCCCTGCTTCTCAGGCAACATACTTGAGTGGCAACATTTCTATTCAATTTTTAATGATCTGGTGCATTCAAGATCAGATTTAACACCAGTACAGAAACTGCATTACTTGCATTCATCGGTGAAGTGTGAACCATTAGACTTAATTAAATCATTGCCAATTTGTCAAGAGAATTATGTAATAGCGTTGAACTTGCTGTCCGATAGGTACAATAATCCATTTATATTAGCAAAATATTATGTACAGAACCTACTTCAGGTTAAGTCCACAATAAAGGACTCAGTCCAAAGCTTAGCTGAGTTTACGAATACTATAACGTCTTCTGTTAATTCGCTGGCGGCAATGAAGCTGTCTGTAAACCTATTTGAGTTTATTACTATACAATTGCTTTCCACTAAACTTGACCCTATCACTTTAAAACGTTGGAAGGAGTCTATAGACCCTGACAACTTGCCTAGTTTTCAAGACTTTACTCATTTTTTGAATTTGCGCCGACAGCTTTTAGAAAATACTATGCCAATTGAACCCGGACAGCAATTCAATAAACCTAGTGTAAAACCAAACAATAAGTTTGAGAAATGTAGTTTAAGAAATACTGCTGGCAGCAGTACTTTTAAGAGTTATCATGCTACGGCAAGGCATTATTCATGTGTGTGCTGTAAATCTGATCACCCGCTTTACATGTGTAATAATTTTCGCATATTAAGTGCCGCTGAGCGGGGGCAATTGGTGGCAAACCATAAATGTTGTATTAACTGCCTTAGAGCAGGTCATTTGATAACAAATTGTAAAAGTAAACAGGTTTGTAAAATTTGTTCAAAGGGTCACCACACCTTGCTGCACGCTAATTACGTGCCGAAATCAGCAGCTGCCAGCAGTAACTACTGCTCATTTAAATTACAGTGTAAAAACAATGTACTTTTATCCACTGCAGTTGTATATGTCATTGATCAGGCTGGCAATAGGCATAAGGCGCGCGCACTTCTTGACGCCGGGTCTCAGATCAATTTTTGTACGAAATCATTTGCGAAAAGATTGCACCTCAAACTAACCCGATCTAATATTCCGATTACAGGAATAAGCAACACAGCGTGTTGCGCTACTGACATTGTTTCTATGCGTATTATGTCTCGCTATCAGAGACATAGTTTCGAGGCCAAATTTGCCGTCTTATCTAACTTAACTCATAATCTGCCTTCAATATCGTTTGACATCAACCGGTTCCACATTCCAAATAAAATTTTTCTCGCCGACCCAGATTTTAATATATCTTCACAGATCGACATACTATTGGGGGCTCAATTTTATCTAGATTTAATATTAGCTAATAAGTACACACGCGGACCCAACTTCCCTATCATTCAGGAGACAAAACTGGGTTACGTTTTGGCCGGCAATCTGCCCAAGCACTGCCACTCCCAGGGTCCTGCTGTTTCGTTCTTGGCAAGGAACAATGACAGCCAAATCCTGCAATCTCTTGAGAGATTTTGGGAGGCAGAAACGATCCCCAGCGATACCCCTAATGGCGAGTCGGCTTGCGAAGAGCATTTTATGCGCTACACTCAGCGCAACCACGAGGGTAGATTTATAGTGTCGCTCCCATTCAAGTCTGATAATCCTCACTTAGGGGAATCCTACACAAGTGCCGAATCAAGGTTTTTAAACTTGGAGCGTCGATTCAGGCGCGATCCCAAGCTCGCTCGCGACTACGCAGACTTTATCGGGGAATACATGAAGCTTGGGCACATGACACCCATTGATCATGTCGCTATCAATTTAGGATCGTCAAATATTTATTACTTGCCTCACCATGCTGTGTTTAAACATTCTAGCTTGACCACAAAATTGCGCGTTGTCTTTGATGGTTCCTCCAAGACTACAAATGGCCTTTCGTTAAATGACCTATTATTGGTAGGCCCCAATGTTCAGCAAGATCTCTTCTCTATTCTGTTGCGGTTTCGCACACATAAGTATGTCCTGATTGCTGACATCGAAAAAATGTATCGTCAGATTCGCGTTGCTGAAGAGGACTGTCACTATCAGCGTATTTTGTGGCGTGACTCTCCCCTCGAACCACTTAAGCATTTCGCGCTGCGAACAGTAACTTACGGCACGGCTAGCGCCTCCTTTTTGGCCACACGGTGCCTTTTACAAATTGCTAGAGACAATCAAACTTCCTTTCCCCAAGCGGCTTTAGCCATCACTAACGATTTTTATGTAGACGATCTACTTACCGGTTCTGACACTATCCCCGATCTGACTAATCTGAAATCCGACCTAGGTGCGTTACTTGCTCAATATGGTTTCACGTTGCACAAATGGGCATCAAATGAACCCACAGCGGTCGCAAGTCATCACAACCTTTCACGACCCCTAAATAAACAGGACAATGTGCGTACCCTGGGCATTCTTTGGAACAACACTGCTGATTCATTTTTGTTTGATGTCAACCTATCTCCGGTTCTTCATAGCATATCCAAGAGGCAAATTCTTTCAATAATCGCCGGAATATATGATCCACTGGGTTTAATCGGACCAGTTGTCTTTTTGTATAAACACTTCATGCAGCGACTCTGGCTTTGTAAGCTTAGTTGGGATGAACCGCTTTCCAGTCAGTCACTGTCGAATTGGCATTCTTTGTGTCTCAAATTAAGTCTGATTGGTAAAATAGTGGTCCCGCGATCTATTCGTTGCAACCATCAGGCGGTTACAGTTCAGTTGCATGGTTTTTCGGATGCTTCCGAGAGAGGGTTCGGCTGTTGTGTGTATGTCCGAGTCATTTATCAAGATGCTACTGCTTCCTGTCGTCTTTTGTGTTCAAAATCTCGCGTGGCTCCCCTGCGCCAAGTGTCATTACCTCGTATCGAGCTCTGCGCTTGTTTGTTATTATCGCGACTTGTGTCTAAAATTATTCCTGCTCTTCATTCATTCATTGAGGATGTACATTTGTATTCCGATTCTATGGTGGCTCTTTACTGGATTCATGCGCAGTCTTCGCGTTGGAAAACATACGTCGCTAATAGGGTTGCTGAAATTCAGCGTCGCACTCAAACTTGTACCTGGCATCACATTGATTCGCGACGCAATCCTGCTGGTATTATTTCTAGGGGGTGTCTCCCGGACGTTTTGCGCGATTGCTCGCTTTGGTGGCACGGTCCTGGCTGTCTGTCTCAATCGTCAGAGTCTAATCCTTTCCCATCTTTCGTACCGGCCACTCCATCATCTTCGGAAGTCATCGCGGAAGAGAAAACTACACATAACCGGTCGCTAATGTCTACCCTGGCTGTTGACTTATCGTTGGACTTTTCCTCGTTACACCGGCTGACACGTGTATACGCTTACTGTTTTCGTTTCATCAGAAATGTTAGGCACTCATCTGCGGACAGGCTTTCGGGCGATCTGACCCCTGCGGAAATTCATCAGTCTCTTAATTTCTTTATAAGGCAATCTCAATCGACCCACTTCCCAGGCGAAATTAGTTGTCTTCGGAACGGATCTTCTGTTTCCATCAGAAGCAAGTTAGCCTCTCTCGACCCGTTTCTTGACGACACTGGAATGATACGCGTGGGCGGACGATTGCAGCATTCCCAGTTATCTTACGACTCGAAACATCCTATCGTACTACCCCCATCGGCGCATGTCACACGCCTTATCATCGAACGCGAACACATTCGTTTGCTTCATGCTGGTGCGCAGCTCGTGCATCATTCACTGCGTCAACGTTGGTGGATTGTTAATGCCCGGCTAGTCATCCGTTCCATTATTCGTAAGTGTCTCAAGTGCATCAGGTTTAGCGCCACACAGCAGGTTCAGAGGCTTGGCATCTTGCCATCCCCTAGAGTCACTCCTTCAAGGCCGTTTCTATTTTGCGCGGTTGATTATGGTGGTCCCTTCATGATTCGTCATGGCGGGCAGAAGTCTAGAACTCTTACTAAGGCGTACGTGTCTCTGTTTGTTTGCTTAGCAACTAGGGCTATTCACCTGGAATTGGTGTCCGACCTTATTGCCAGCGCGAGACGAGATGTGACACTATGGTTACAGCACAATGCGGCTTTATTCCGCCATTGACTTATTATTTATTACGACCATTTGGTCAACATGATTGTGATGGATTGTCACAATATTTTTGTCAATTTTGCGTCATGGCACGCTTCTGAGTATCACAGTTCTGGTGATATCTTAATATTTGTATTGTATGTTAATTTTTGTGGCATACTATGTCACACTTTCATTGATGTCATGGGGTGTACTGCATGTCTTTGGGTGGTCTTATTTATGAATGTTATTACATAATATTCGCATGTTTGCTGTCAAGTAACCATGCATTCATTTCTTTATATTGTTGCTGATAAATATGTACTATTTTGTGAATGTCTTAAATTGTTAAATTGTTTCTGTAATTTCAGTATTGTATTGTTGGCTGACATTACAATTATTTATCTTGTAATTATGCAATTATTATTGTTGTATTCACATAAATTGTGTCGATGTAAACTATTGTAAGCGTCTACCGTGTGTAACTGCCTTGTCTAATCTATTTATATTGTACTTATATTTTATTCATTTTTGTAAGTAAGCATGCACAATTCTTTATTTAAATCATGACATACACGTCATATCTGGGCTACATTCAGCATCTAGCTTGCTCACACGTTGGCATACATTGTAAATTCCTGAAACTTCAGGAATAGCGTATTTAGGTCGATACATGTCGCCCTCCTGAATATACAATGAAACATGCAACTGTAACATGTTCAACAACAATTTTATTCATGTAATGAACTTCTGTACAGGTCTACGGACCTTAGCTAGCATTAAGCTAACTCTATGACTTGCATATTATGTATTTTTCGTTCATGTTTTGTAATGTTACGTACTGCGCACTTGTGTCAGTAATATTGGTTAACCAGACTTAGTGGTACATGAAACAGCTGTTTGCCAAACCTTGGCCTACAGTCGCCTATCTGCATGCTTATCTCAAATTAGCGGCCGATTGCCGTTATCTAATCTCAATTCAAGGTTCAACTCAGCCTTGAAGCTGATTCTAATTATTAAAACTCCACTATTTCAAATTGAATTGTAAATGTATTATAATTTATTAAAGAATGTATTAAAAAATCTTTTTGATTTTTGACGGGCAGCTTATGGACGGTAGCGCGATGATTTTATTTTACTAGGTTGGCTAATCTGATTTATATCTCATCAACGTTCGCGTAATCGTACTTTTGAGCAGTGCACATTCAGTAATCTCGGCGTTCGGTTCGCCGGACCTTTCCGTCAAGTTAGTGTCGACATTAGATGTAGGCCTTAGGCCTTACTATTTTCCATCATGGCCAACTAGCGCCACAACTTCATTCTTAACTAAATTTATTAATTATTAATTCAATATGCAGCATTAGCCAGCCTTCTTGCAATTTATTACAGCTGTAATGTGATCATTCAAATTATTAAAACTATTCGTATACAGTCCACTTCTCTTATTTCTTAATGTAATTTAATACATCCTACACAACATCTTCAATCATAATGGAAGACCAGCAGACAAATATTTAATGCAAGATACATAATTTTCGCCCGCTCGGGCTGAACAAATTAGCTCTTCCGGTCCGCACTTGCGGAACGTTACTTTTCTTAAACTGTTTCGGCCCACTTGGGCCGGGATCAGCCACGCGTATAACGAGATCTACCTGTATTTTTAAATTCTTGGACTCCCTCTGATGTCATATTCTACACATCAATGGACTTCCTAACAGCATTCTCAGTGTCTTCCCTTGGTCCCTCATCCAGTACTTGTTCTAGTATACAACTTTTTCGAATTCTCCTGTTGTGTTTAAATATTATTTTAAGTAAAATTAATTTAAAAATATACAGTAGTTTTTACATAGATGCAGTTTTAATTATGATTAACTTAACGAGTAATTGTGGCAAGAAATTACTGGTTTATAAATCCTTTAATTTTAGTTACTATGAATATTTTTGTTGAAGAATAAAATTGTTTTCTTGGTCATTGTCACCTTCCTAGTTGTTTTATGTTCTTCTTCATTTCTCACTAATTGTTTCATTACCATTCAAAATCAGGTACCCCAGATCCAAGCTGCACATGATTTTAAAACACTTTTCGTTGCCGAAATGGCGTCAGTTACATACAATATATTACCAGGTTTAAAATCTGGGGTTCTTTGGATTATGAAATAAGACATAAACGTTGGTTACATTAAAAAAGTACACTACCATACCTTATACGTACTTAGAAAGTATAATATGTTTTTACAAATTGTTCGGTAGTGTCGTATTTTTGTTACAAAATTGTGCTCTTAAGCTAGGTTATATTTTGATTAGTAAAATGTTTTTATGTAAGTAAATTATGCATTAACACCTTTGAAAGAAAATAATATTTGTTCAATAGTGAGAAATTTTATCATTTAGAAAATAATTAAGGTAATTTGGTTTTTTGGGATTAAGGAATTTATTCGATACTTATCAGTTCAGATAGCGTTGATGTGTAGTCATCGGGGTAGTGGATATTCTTCAAATTTGGGCTGGTTTTAAGCTTCGAACATCTTTTTCAATCTCGTCTTGGGTTTTTGATAATTAATTTATTTAATTTGGTTCCCGGACATCGTTAATTCTATTCGTTAATCTATTCGTCTTTGGTCATTTTGGTTCACTTTCGAAACTTTTCGTAACTATTTATATTAAAAATTCAATCATTCCAATTTTGCGTGCCGCTTACCCACGCGTCGTTTTTCCGAGTCTCATATATTTAACGGAAAATAAGCCTTCAACGGCTCGTTACTATGGTAACAGCAATCCTGGGATTGGTTAATTACTCTTTCAAAGACATTGTTAAGATATTTGAATTTTTATTCAAATTTATTAAGTATTTTCCTAATGGTTTTATTCCTTTATAGTTCCTTTGGGGTAATAAATGATATCACTATTATCTTTCTTTCCTTTCAAAGTTTACAATGATACCTCATAAGGTCATATTCTGTTATACATTAACTTTAGTCTAAATATTTGACATTTGATAAATTACATATCCTTCTTAAATTAAACTTTTATAATAACATTTCTGTGTTAATATAATTTACATATAATTACTGGCCACTTACTGGTCTTAGATTAGTAAGGTTTCTTGTGAAATTGCTACAATTTACATTTGAGTGTCTTTGACAGTTAGATGTTTCCATAGCCAAGATTAGCCATGATGGTTTTTTGATGTATTTCTTTTTAAATTACATTTTGAATTCAGCCTGATGGGCTTCACTTAGTCATCATATTTGTTTGTATTTTAACTACTGTTCCACATACATTTTCATTACACATATTTTAAAATATAATAATTAGGCTTATGGACTGTAGGTTCCCTTCAGCCATATCCCCTTCATAACATTGAATCAAACTATTTTTTATAAGTTACTAGTTATTGTTAGTTCTAACATTGATTCCTTTCTTTTGTTACTACCTAAAGTGATAAACATCATCACTTCTTGCAAAATTATGAAAGTTAATTCCCCTTTCAACATGGGGTGTTTTATTCATTGTAGTTTTAATTTTAACAACAAAACTTTATTTCTATTCTACTATCTCCTCCATACCATGTTAACACAAATTGCTTTTGTCTGGGCTTTCTCCCTGAATAACATTACATGCTTCTTTTATATTTATTTGGAATATTATTTTTAATTATTTTTAGTTATATAAATGTGTACAAGGTCACTCCACTCATTGATTGTTCATCAATGTTTTATAAAGTGTTTTCTTACTTATCATTACATTTTTAATGCTTAACATACACTTTCACTTTTTTTTTTTAGGGTACTTACACTTCACTATGGCACTTCACTTTGGTTCACTGTTTGTATTGAGTGTTATTTAATGGGTAATCCCTATACTTTCTCCTATTATTTCTCACTATTTCTTTCTAGCATAATATTTATTATTAATAATATAAGGTTAGTTATTTTTTGTGAAATCTAACCTTTCTAACTGTGTTAGTGTACTTTTTCTACACTACATTACTTTACAATCGTGTTGTCTTTAAAATGGGTATATAAGTTAATTCAATTATAACAGTAATATTGGTTTCATCAATAAATAATTATTTGGGGTTTATTTACCGTATTCTATCCTTGAGTATACTATTTTTCCCTTTTTTATGTGTGTTAGTTTCCCCTTGGGTTTAATCTGTCTCCTCTTCATTCTTCCTCTTCTTCGTTATCTTCATCTTCAATAGTCTTCATCTTGGTTCGGTTCTCCTCTTCTCATCTGGTTTGCTTTCTGTTTAATTGTAGGGATCTGTTCTCTTCCTTTGATTCTTCTTTAGTTCTGGGTTCATATCTTCCTTTGTTAGTTCATAATTGTTTGGTCCATCACCTTTTTTCTTGAGTATGGTTCGTGGTTCCCTTCTTTGGTTTATGTTGTTGGGTCAATCACTTGGGTTGGGTAATATCGTCATACGTCGTGTCATAATATTTACATTTTATACATTTTTAAACATTTTATTTTATATGAAGTATTTTTATATTAAGAATTATCTTTTTTATCACTGGTACGGGATTTGGCTTAATTGTGTCGTAACATAATGCCTCTCCTCTAAAATTGATCATTTTAATAAAACACTAGCATAGTTTTTTATGAAATTATCAGTTATAGATAACCTTTTTCCCTTTCCTTCTTGTTTGTTTCTCCATTCTTCATTTCTCTTCTTACTTAATTCATTCCATTTTGTTTGGATCTGTTTTTATTCATTTCCATTGGTGCATTTTCCCTCATACACAATATTTTCCCTAACTTTTATAGTAGCTGGTTTCTCCCATTACTACTCATTTTTCTGAGACCAGAGGCACATCATCTCTGCTCAGTTTATTTTGATTGCTGGACTTTTCAACAGTCAATCTTAAATACCTTCTTTGTCAACTTGTGACTTAAATCAATAATAATAATATAATATAATAATATATTTTGGGATTGTCCACCTTGTGGTTTGTTTTTAGATCATTTTGGCTTTTTACTCATTCTTCCTTCCGCTATGCCTTAACTATATTCTATCATCTACTCATACGCTTGGTTGTTTTTATATTTATTCATATGTTAATTTCATCATATCTCACTTATTTTTCATTATTTTGTTTTCAATGCTCGTTGTGATCATTTTAATTGTCTTAGACATTTTTTATTCTTTTCTTAGTCATTCAGCAAGATTCTGCTTTAGCCATATCTGTATATTTGTTTTATACATAATCTCTCTCTCCCCTCGTACCAGTTCACATTTTTTTTTCTTAGAATACTTTTGATTCAGTATAATTTCAGGTATTTATCTCAGTAATTTGAGCTTGATTTTATTTTTTGGTTTATTTCATTCTGCATGAAATATCATTTTTTATAATTCTTTGGCAAGTTAATTGTCTTACCTTAAAGGAATGTTTGTAGCGTATTCCTTTTTAGTTATTTTTTGTTTAATTATAATAGTAAGTTTGTGATTCTTACATTTTTATTATATAGGAATGTGTGTAACTTATTCCTTATTATCTCACTTTTTACTTCATACTTCATATCTCAATCTTTTATTAGACTGTAAATTGATTTAAATTGAAAGGAATTTTTGTAACTGTTTCCTTTGTTTTTTTTTCATTATTATTAATTCTTTTTATTATTCCGCCTATATCATCTAAATAATGTAGTAAGCTGCTCTTACAATCTTTTTTGGAATTTGGAAATATTATTTCATTTCACAATGGTTTTATTCTTCTTCGTAAAACTTTTTTTTCGAAGTTTGGTTATAAACTCCCTTTATTTTTCTTGTATTGATATTGCTTATCTGGTAAGTATTATTACCATCATCTTTTGTGATGATATATGGACCGGTATATAGCAATAATAATTTCTTTGCTATACCTTCCATTGTACTTGGCAGTTCACGATTTTTAATTAATATTTTTTCTCCCTCTTTATATTTGATTATTTTGGGTTGGTTTTTTGCATATCTGGCCTTTTGTTTCTCAATCTTTTCCATTATTAGGCTGTACCATTTGTTTTTATCATACGGGTCTTCTGGGTTTTTTGGGAATTCTATTATCTCTTGGATCTCTCTATTTGGCTTCCTCTCGAACATCATTAAGTAGGGTGTACTTTCAGTAAATTGGTGATAGCTGATATTTAAAAACACTTCGGTTGAAGATAAATATTTGTACCATTCTCTCTGGTTATTATGACAATAAGTTCTCAAAATGCGTCCCATCTCTCTCAACATTCTTTCTGCTGGATTACTACTAGAGTGGTATACTGAAGTTTTATATGTTTTAATATTTAGTTTTAGTAATTCTTCTCTCCACCTTCTTCCTTTAAACTGCGTTCCATGATCGGTTATTATCATGTACGGTTTTCCAATCTCTGGCATGTATTTATTTTTAATAATATCTATTATTTTCTTTGTTGTGGCTCTGTTTATAGCATATAGTTTGGTGTACTTGGTGTAATGGTCAAGTATGATAACAATGAATTTGTATCCATGTCTTCCTCCACTACGTGGGAATGGTCCACATATGTCGAGGAACACCTCTAGTTTGGCACTTGATGTGATGGGTATAATCGTTCCATCCTTCCTTTCGTTATTGGTTTTGACCATCTGACACAATGTGCAGGTTTTTATGTTTTTATTCACTTTTCTTGCAATATTTTTTATGAACAAATCTTCCTCTAAAGCTTTTACCATTTTAATTGTTCCCATGTGGCCGTATCTCACATGGTAATCTTTGATGATTTGATTTTCTAATGATTGAGGAATTACTAGTTTCCAAGTGTCTTGGTTCTTTTTTGTTTTTATAAATAAGATATCATTGTATACACAGTAAAATTTGTTAATAATTACTTCAGACTCCATCAGTCTTTTTCTGATGTTGGATACTTTTGTATCTTGCTCTTGTTGCAACACTATTTGGTTTACAATATTTTCCAGGTCCTTCCTATCTTTCAATATATAATACACTTTTGCTATCTTCCCCTTTTCTCCTTCAAATGTCTGATTTACTACATTTATTCTGGATAATACGTCAGCCACTATGTTTTTTCGTCCTGGAATATACTCCCATTTAATGTGGTATTCTTGCAAAGCAAGTATCCATCGAGTAAGTCGGCCATGATTCAACTTACACTGTTTAAGAAACGATATTGATTTATGATCGCTTCGGACCGTGATAGGATATCCAAGTATGTTTGTCCTAAACTTGCCGCACGCGAATACTATGCTGAGCAACTCCTTTTCTGTAACATTGTAGTTATGCTCGCAACTATTTAGTATTCGGCTGGCGAAGCTAATGACCAGGTGATTGCCATCTTCGTCTTCCTGGTACAGCTCTGCGCCTAGACTTACATCACTAGCGTCACAGTTTAGGTAGAACGGTTTTTCAAAATTGGGGTGGTGTAATATAACAGAATCAACAAATTTTTGTTTAATTAATTTGAGCACTTCCTCTTGTTCCGCTCCCCATGTCCATTTTTCTTTCGAAGAGAGTTGTTTGGAGAATTTTGCTGTTAGGTGGGAGTAGTTGGTCTGAAACTTCCTATAGTAATTACATATTCCTAGGAAGGATTGCAATTGCTTTTTGTTTCTTGGTGATGGGAAATTTTGTATGGCTTCAACCTTCTCTTGGGATGGAGAGATTCCCTCCTCGGTTAGGTTGAATCCTAAGAACTTCACTTCTTTTGCAATAAACTTCGATTTGTCCAATTTAAGTGTGATATTGTTGTTAGATAATTTTTCCAATACATGTCTGACTCTTTCACAGTGTTCGTCCCAGTTTGCTGACGTGATAAGCAGGTCGCCAACGTACACTGTAGTAAATTCCAGTGCCTCTTGACCTAACACTTGGTCCATGCACTTCACGAACACTGCTACTGAATTAATGAGTCCAAATGGTAACCTTTTGAACTGGTAATTTCTACCGTCAAATATGAAAGCCATGTACTGTCTACTGTGTGGGTGCAGCTCCACCTGCCAATACCCACATACAGTATCCCAGGTGCTAATATATCTTATCATCCCATGAAATCTCTTCAGAATTTCTTCTATTTCTCCTGGTGAGGTTCGGTCATTGATAATCATCTTATTTATTTCTTGGGCGTCCAGGCAAATTCGTACCTTGCCATTTTTCTTGGGTATGGCTACTATAGGGCTGGTATATTGAGAGTGACTATACTCAATAATATCTTCAGCAATCATTCTATTTATTTCCATTCTGACTTCATTTTTCAGGGAATGTGCTATGGGATATGATTTCCTGTGGAAGTCTACCGGTTGTCGAAACTGGATTTCACACCGGTATCCTTTAACTTTTCCTGGGGTGTTTGAAAAGACATGATGATAATCGTTATAAATGGCAATTAGTTTTTTAGACTGTTGCTCACTAATTTCCTGCAGAGGCCGTTCTCTTTGGAAGGTTACGATCTCTTCCAACTTCTGTTTCCACAAGGCTTTGCGCTCCTCCTCCTCGGCCATGGTGATAAATGGTTCACTCCTCTGACAATAATAACTCTTCAGTCCTGGGTCGTGGCTCAAAGCAATTGGACTTGGTACACAATTTATAATGTTCGCGGACCAGGTTCCTTGTTCCGAAGTTAACAACACGACTCCCTTCTGCAGGTTTATTACTGCTGAATACCTTCTTAGTACATCACATCCGATAAGCATGTTGAATGGTAGCCCACTTGCCACGAGAAATATAATAGGGATGGTTGATTCTAGATTATTTAACTCCAATGATACTTGTTTTCTCACCGTTTTGTTCTGTTTACCAGTTGCGCCAATGATGATTATATTATTTATTGGCAGTGTAGGGATTGGTGTTCGAGAGTGAGCTTGAATTCGTTCTAATTCAGGCTGGTTGATTAGAGAGATATTAGACCCCGTATCCACCATGATAATGGTTATTGTGCCGTTTATTGTCGCCTTTATATGAACAATTTCACTATTATTTTGTGGTAATTGATTGGCCTCTTCTTCGAGAAGTTCTTCTCGAATATCCTTTAAATAATTGTTGTAGATTATCGTGATTACTTTGGTTTCCTTATCTGACATTGTTCGACGTATCAACCCAAGTGATTGGTCATGTGAAGGGCGTTCATACTTTTTCACTGACCCGTTTAGTTTAAAGGTGGTTGCTGGTTGACGGCCAGGTTATTTGGCTGGTCGTTCATTTCATTGTTCGTCACTTGTTGCTGGTTATTTCCATTTTGAAGTGGTTCGTGGTTCCTGCTCACTGATGGTCGATTGTTATTATCGTTGGACGTGTGGTACCATGATTCTGGGTGCCAATTCGGGTTATATCTTCGGTGGTTATTCTGCCTTCTCCCACTGATAAAATTTACATGACGTCGGCCGTCGCTTCTATTTGGATTACCCCCGGGTCCCCGGTTGTACTGGTAACTAGGATGATACCGGTTGCCGTAGTAATTATGGTCATTGGGGTGACCGTTGGTGCGTTGTTCAGGTTCCGCTCCTCTGTAATTATCATTTCGTCGGTTATTATTTGGGCTGTTTCTGTTGTTGTTTTGATTCCCTGAATGATGGTTTTGTTGGCCTCTGTTACCAGGCTGATTATTCGGAGGGTGATGCTGGGTATTTCTATTGAATGTTTGTTCTTCATTATTATGATTATTATTTCGGCCCCAGTTATTCCGATTATTGTTTTGTGGACGATTGTGTGGTCCTTGGAAATTAGTCGTATTATTATGTTCATTCCACTTGTTATACCGTTGGTTCAGGATCCGGTTTTTTCGGTATTGGCCATCATTCTCCAGGTCTTCCAATAGACTAGCCATTCCTTGAATTGTTTTTATTTGTCCTTGCCTTCGGGCCTTCTGTATTGCTTCTTCGTAATGATAACCCAGCTGTATTACCAAAGACTCCTCGGGTATCTTGGGTTCCAAATTTCTGGCTAAGCATACTTTTCCCAAAAAGTAGGATGTTAAAGTGTGTCCTCCTTGTGACTCGTATCTTCCATTACTGATATCATTGCGGACCACATTCTGTGTGGATTCGGACCAATATTTCTCCCGGAATTGTTTCTTAAACTCTTGTGTGTCATTGATCTCGGGTCGAGTGGCCGTCCACCAGTTGTCATGGGTGTCTCGGAACATTCATCGATCATACTTCTCACACTGGACCACCTGGTTTCTCTATTCTTCTCTATCAGCTCTTCTACCCGTTTGAGGAATTCTATCGGGTTCCTCCGGTAGCTGCGGAAATTAATTGTTTCTAGATTTTCACTGGTTATGAACTGTGTGTGATTATATGGTTTTTCTCTTAATGCATCTAATTCTTCCTGCATCTGTTTCTCCCGTATATTGATCCCCTGGATTTTCTCTCTGTTTTCTCTGGTCAGTCCGTCTATTTTATCTATGACGGTGTATACTTTCTCCACCCGATTGTTTACATCTATTTGTAGTTCTTGGTGCCTCTCCTCCAGTTCCTTGACCACCTCCTGTTTGTTCTTCTGGCACCCTTCGGTAAGGACTTGGTAGAATTCCGTCGCTCTCAATTTACCTTCCTCCTCAACATTACTAATTTTATTACTCAATTCTTCACAGACTTGTATCACTGTTTCGTTGGTCTCCGTTACCGTTTGCCTGATCTCCTCTCGACATTCGACTAGTAGCTTCCATTCCTCCTTGGTTTTCTCACTTTCTTCCTCGATTTTCCGTTGGAGAATATCATGATTATTTTCCATCTTTTTATTTACTATCTCCAGATCCTTCCTGATCTGTTTCTTTAGCTCTTCGCTCTTCTTTTCCAATGCCTCCTGACTTCTCTTCAAGTCTTCATGGTTGCTCTCTATTTTGTCATTCAGGAATTCTATACTCTCCTCAATTCTTCAATTCTTCACTGTTTAGGTCCAGTTTTTCCAATTTTTTAGTCAAATCTTCACTGTTTAGGTCCAGTTTTTCCAATCTTTTATTCAGATCTTCCTTATCTGACTCTCGTTTTTTATTAATTTGTCCGAATTGTTCCATCATGAACTTCAGCATGTGATCTAATTTTGTTTCTTCTGTTGGTTTGACTGGTTGGTCATTTACCATGACTTCTGCTTCTATTTCTGGTTCAGGTGGATTTGGATTTTCCAGCGGGTCCTCCTGTGGATGTTCTTCCGACAGTTCTCCAGTCGTTTCCTCAACTTCTACTTCCTCAGCTTCCTCCATTTCTTCTTGGTTTCCTTCTTGGTTTAATGCTTCCTTCCCTTTGCGCCTTGTAACCATACTGTGTCTATTCATAACCGCTGCTAGTTATTCTTTCTAGCCTCACGTTGCTGGTCGCCAATATGTAACAATATATTCTGATGGTACGTCCTTCCTTAAAACCCCGCGTTGGGTTCGTCAATGTGTAACAATATATTGAGGTCGTACCTGTTAAAATGTGTCACACTTGTTTATTTTGTGTTTTAGTGTGAATGTAGTGTGTTGCCTCACACCGGTCGTTACATAAATCGACGTCACTACTGGAGTCTGTAGCATTGTCAATATTACCAGTACAACCTACCTGTTAATTCATAGGGGTTGCGAATCCCGGGTGGCGCCAAATTGTTTCTATTAAAACAATTAAAATAGTTAAATTCGAAGATGTTACGTGTTATTAGCATGGACAGCTGGAGCGTTCGAATGGTTCCCGCCGCTATACAGGTTGCCGTCTCGACCACTCGTGATGAGCGCTAGTTGGTTATTGAATAAAGCTTGCTAACACACATATACTCTACAACGTCCTATGAAATAAAAAGATAGTAATACTCGGTACTGTGATTTTAATACAAATTTGGTCATTAATTAATATGACAAATGAATTATAAATACTTTGATAACAGATTACTCCGGCTTACAGCATGAAACACAAATATCTCAGAGTTGGCAAAATTGATTTTAAAACACTTTTCGTTGCCGAAATCGCGTCAGTTACATACAATATATTACCAGGTTTAAAATCTGGGGTTCTTTGGATTATGAAATAAGACATAAATGTTAGTTACATTAAAAAAGTACACTACCATACCTTATATGTACTTAGAAAGTATAATATGTTTTTACAAATTGTTCGGTAGTGTCGTATTTTTGTTACAAAATTGTGCTCTTAAGCGAGGTTATATTTTGATTAATAAAATGTTTTTATGTAAGTAAATTATGCATTAACACCTTTGAAAGAAAATAATATTTGTTCAATAGTGAGAAATTTTATCATTTAGAAAATAATTAAGGTAATTTGGTTTTTTGGGATTAAGGAATTTATTCGATACTTATCAGTTCAGATAGCGTTGATGTGTAGTCATCGGGGTAGTGGATATTCTTCAAATTTGGGCTGGTTTTAAGCTTCGAACATCTTTTTCAATCTCGTCTTGGGTTTTTGATAATTAATTTATTTAAATTGGTTCCCGGACATCGTTAATTCTATTCGTTAATCTATTCGTCTTTGGTCATCTTGGTTCACTTTCGAAACTTTTCGTAACTATTTATATTAAAAATTCAATCATTCCAATTTTGCGTGCAGCTTACCCACGCGTCGTTTTTTCGAGTCTCATATATTAAACGGAAAATAAGCCTTCAACGGCTCGTTACTATGGTAACAGCAATCCTGGGATTGGTTAATTACTCTATCAAAGACATTGTTAAGATATTTGAATTTTTATTCAAATTTATTAAGTATTTTCCTAATGGTTTTATTCCTTTATAGTTCCTTTGGGGTAATAAATGATATCACTATTATCTTTCTTTCCTTTCAAAGTTTACAATGATACCTCATAAGGTCATATTCTGTTATAATAATTAGGCTTATGGACTGTAGGTTCCCTTCAGCCATATCCCCTTCATAACATTGAATCAAACTATTTTTTATAAGTTACTAGTTATTGTTAGTTCTAACATTGATTCCTTTCTTTTGTTACTACCTAAAGTGATAAACATCATCACTTCTTGCAAAATTATGAAAGTTAATTCCCCTTTCAACGTGGGGTGTTTTATTCATTGTAGTCTTAATTTTAACAACAAAACTTTATTTCTATTCTACTATCTCCTCCATACCGTGTTAACACAAATTGCTTTTGTCTGGGCTTTCTCCCTGAATAACATTACAGGCTTCTTTTATATTTATTTGGAATATTATTTTTAATTATTTTTAGTTATATAAATGTGTACAAGGTCACTCCACTCATTGATTGTTCATCAATGTTTTATAAAGTGTTTTCTTACTTATCATTACATTTTTAATGCTTAACATACACTTTCACTTTTTTTTTTTTAGGGTACTTACACTTCACTATGGCACTTCACTTTGGTTCACTGTTTGTATTGAGTGTTATTTAATGGGTAATCCCTATGCTTTCTCCTATTATTTCTCACTATTTCTTTCTAGCATAATATTTATTATTAATAATATAAGGTTAGTTATTTTTTGTGAAATCTAACCTTTCTAACTGTGTTAGTGTACTTTTTCTACACTACATTACTTTACAATCGTGTTGTCTTTAAAATGGGTATATAAGTTAATTCAATTATAACAGTAATATTGGTTTCATCAATAAATAATTATTTGGGGTTTATTTACCGTATTCTATCCTTGAGTATACTATTTTTCCCTTTTTTATGTGGTTTAGTTTCCCCTTGGAGACTAAATCTGTCTCCTCTTCATTCTTCCTCTTCTTCGTTATCTTCATCTTCAATAGTCTTCATCTTGGTTCGGTTCTCCTCTTCTCATCTGGTTTGCTTTCTGTTTAATCGTAGGGATCTGTTCTCTTCCCTTGATTCTTCTTTAGTTCTGGGTTCATATCTTCCTTTGTTAGTTCATAATTGTTTGGTCCATCACCTTTTTTCTTGAGTATGGTTCGTGGTTCCCTTCTTTGTGTTTATGTTGTTGGGTCAATCACTTGGGTTGGGCAATATCGTCGTACGTCGTGTCATAATATTTACATTTTATACATTTTTAAACATTTTATTTTATATGAAGTATTTTTATATTAAGAATTATCTTTTTTATCACTGGTACGGGATTTGGCTTAATTGTGTCGTAACAATATATAAAATAACTTGTATTCAGTATACCTATGTATTACCAATTTGCCAAAAGGCTTCAACCTATGAAGGACCAAAAGGTGATTTAGGTTGTTAATTTATTTTACTTTAATGTTAACTGAATAACCTTGATTGTATAAAATAGTTGCCTATTTTATTTTAATGCTAACTGAAGGGTAGAATACAATCACTTGGGTTGTTTAAATTAATGTGTTAAAACTTATTTAGGCTAATAAGAATTATATCGTTTAAATTGACCAGGAGTCAATAATACTTAATAATAGGTCATAATAAATTGACCAACTCTACTTTTATATATTAATAATTTATTAAAAGATAGTTTTATTGTTTAAAATTGGTTTGAGTTTGACTATAATGGCCTAACATTATGGTAATATGTTTTATGTCAATCTTGTTCTTTACTTTATCAGAATCAATTCAATGGAGAATAATAACATAATGGACAATTTAATGCATGTAATAATAATAGTGTATCAAGCCACAAAGTCATGCAGTAATATTAAATTTAAACTTTGTACTATAAAGAAATACCAATTAATTGGCCAATATCAAAATAGAAATTATTGTAAATCCATCTATTAAACCATCATAGCACTGTAATAAATAGTAAAAGATGGTATAACTAATAATATCTGCTTTATTTAAATGTCAGAAGCATCATTTTAATTAATTAATGAAATTGTAATGTGATTTGAAATGTCAAAAGCTACATGAAATGGCTTATGAGATGAAATTTTATAAAATGTTAAATTAATTATTAAGACACACACCTATGCCGTGTGAGGTGTCTAAATTTTTGTCTTGTTATAAGGAATATTGTACTGTAGACTAATTTGAGATTTATTATGTAATAGACAGGGAGTAATTGTAGTTAGAAAATGTAAAATTTTGTATCTTAAATAATTAAGGTCATGTGACCTCTTAACCCGACGATTTTGACCAATGACAAATTTTGTAATTTTGGTCAAGCCCGTTGAATGTACAAGGAAATTTCTTCACTTGATTGTTAGACTCGAAAGTATAAAGGACTAATCTATGTAGCTCTGTGTAAAAAGTATGTGATAGAGTCAAGTCCAAGTAAGAAGAAAAATGAAAGTAAAATATTAACAGTGTCAAACTAGAACAAAGAAATGATAATATAATACTAAAGCAAGAAGAACGAAGACAATAATATATCTAAAAGTAAATAATAGTTATCTACAAAAGTGGTGAGACTGAACCTTGTATAATAACACTAGTAATAATTACACAACACCAGAACTAAACCACATAACACTTATTCATCAGAACCAAAGTGAAAAGACTAATTCAACACCAGTGAACAATTTATTTGACTTATTTTATTTTAAAAACTTGTTTAAAATACAGTAGAGTCTCGTTTATCCGACATTCCATATTATCCGACGTCCCAACAAAAAAAAAAAAGCATTAATCGGCAACAAGAACTGCAAGTTGCGAGCGTGAGCGTAGTCTATTTTTTGTTGCTCCCGACTCTACCACAGCTAATTAGTTACCCCGACTGTACAGTCTACACTATGACTCATGTGTCTGTCATTCGCCCCACCCTCACTCACTCACTGTCACAACTCACTACTCAGTGCAGTGTAGTTTATCATTGTATGCGGATCGGTTTATCGTCTGTTACATGCATATGTGTCTGTGTGTGTTAATTTGACAAACGTTGTTGGGTTGTTTAAAAGTTGAAATTTACGCAAGTATGGCGACGAAAAGAAAGAAAGTTGTATCGATGGAACAAAAACTTGAGGCAATCAAGAGACTGGACAAGGGAGAGACAATGCAGAAGGTAGCTGACGACTTTGGCGTTGGACGGGTAACAGTAGGAGACTGGAAAAAAAACGAATAGAAATAGAAAAATGGTGTGCATCAAGAGTTACGGAGGGTGCATTAAAAGAAAGAAAAACTATGAAAAAATGTGACTATGAAAAAGTTAGTGAAGCTTTGTATGTTTTGTTTACACAGTTCAGGGACAAAGTGTGCCTATTTCAGGGCCTATTTTACAGCAAAAGGCGTTGCATTTTCGTAATGAATTCAATGAAGGGGACCCAGATTTCACAGCAAGTGTCGGTTGGCTCGACCGATGGAAGAAACGCTACGGTATCCGTCAGTTAAGTGTCTGTGGTGAAAAACTATCATCGAATTTTGAAGAAATGGAAGCATTCAAGAAAAGATTTAAGGAATTTATTGAAACTGAAAGCCTAACTGTGATCAGATATTTAACTGTGATGAGTCAGGCCTTAATTACAAAATGTTACCTAGTAAAAGTCTTGCAGCCAGAACTGAAGCGGCAGCCCCTGGCTACAAGCGTAGTAAGGAAAGGCTGACAATTTTAGCATGCAGCAGTGCTACAGCAAACCTCAAAATGGACCTTGCAATGATTGGAAAGTCCAAAAATCCTAGAGCCTTTAAAAGAGTTTCAAAAAACGCTCTTCTTGTAAAATACTACAGTCAGAAAAGTGCATGGATGAGCAGTGCAATTTTCAAAAACTGGTTTTTTAAGGAATTCGTTCCTTCAACAGAGAAGTTTTTGAAAGAAAATAATTTACCCAGAAAAGCAGTTTTGTTGGTAGATAATGCTCTAACGCACCCTGATGCAGAGGAGCTTCAAGATGGTGACATTAAGGCAATGTTTCTGCCCCCCCAATGTAACCACCATATGCCAACCTATGGATCAGGGCGTTTTGGAAACGATAAAAAGGAACTATCGCAGGAAGCTACTGTCCACAGTGATAGAAGAAATTGAAGAAGGACAAGACATGATTGAAAAAATTAAACACATCAATGTAAAGGATGTTGCTTATTGGGTTGCAAGGGCCTGGGCTGACGTAAGGGCTCCAACAATTGCCAAATCATGGAAGAAGCTGCTAGGCGATGATGAAAGTATGGGAACGGAAAGTGTTGTAACCTATCGAGTGGCTGCTAAGCTACAACTGTTTGTTTGACGTGGTTCCAGAGGTGAAGTCAAATCATTAGAATGAACCGTTCTTCTTGAAGACAATTTATTGTGATTAGTAAAATACAACGAAAGTTTATAAGTCCCTTTATACAACTCTTCTTGACAAATATAAGTCAGTTAATTCAATTACTGTTTTATACTCTAAGTACCTTCAGTTACTAGTACTTAGTTCACAAATTAATGTAACACTTTTAGTTACTTCAAAAATTACAAAGACAAACTATTGACAACATCTGGTCTTCCGGCTCTCTAAGAACACCTTCCAACACAGATCAAAGTCAAATAAAAAATGAGAAAAGATGCGTAAGTTCTCCTGGACCCTTACACAAGCAGATCTGTCTTCTCCAGCGAATGCTGGAGTTTTTATAGTACATCATCGTGGGTGTAACTCTTAGTTTAGTGGTGGGACTGTTCCACCACTAATAATGATAATGATACATTACTATATAGATAATGATACATTACTATCACTACTGAACTGATCACACTAATAAAAACACAAACAATTCTATTTACATATTACTGTACTTTCACCGTATGATTTTACTCGATACTATATCGGTTTTTCATTATTAAGTTCTTTTCGACCTTGGTCGTAGTTTCTTTTCAAACTCTTTCAGTTCTACAATTTCATCCTCTAATTGAGTACAACCGTTTGTTGGACTCTCTCCTCTTATTGCAGTCAGGTCATGGACTGACGCTCCATACTGGTACTGCTTTACTACAATTGGTTTGGTACTTAATGTCTGTACCTGTTTAAAAGATTCCTCAAACTTCTCTTCTAACCTTTTACTACAACATCTACAAAACAATGGTAACAACCATTTTGGACAAAATCTTTTATATACATAGTATAAAATTTCTGTTGTTATTAATCCACAGATTATATACATCATTACTGAATGATGCGTTACCTTTGACTTATAAATTTCATGCATATTCTCTTCCTCGATAACTTTTCTAATTTCATTTAATCTGTAACTGGCTGCATCTAAATCGTCAGCATGCATTGCCACCGTTTTCAAATACTTTTGTAATTTTAATGTAGGTAGTTTTACATCATCTTTAACTACACTATCCAATTCGTCACAACAGTCAATTTCTATATCCACAGGTGGAATAATTGGTATTGTACCATTACTTTCATATTTAGTATTTGACAATAACATTATGCCTGAGCCATACGCTCTGCACGTTGGTGCTACATTAAAAATTCCCACATTACTTAATTGTACTGAATGTATAATGGATGGCATACCAGCCAATTTACAACTAATTGTCAATGTCTCATCCTCTGGTAAAACATAAAGCCATGAGTTTGATTTCATAATTCTTTGCCATAAAGGATTATTAATTCTAGTTATTCTCTGATCACAAATCTTTGCATCGTAATCACCTTTAAACAATTTTACTTCAAAAGATTCATGTAAATGTACTTGATAAATAGGATTTATTTGTTGACAAACAAATACGTCATTTTCTAATTTCTTACAATTATTCAATTCATTTGATTTTAAATAAATAAAATACTGTTTAACATCGTCTATACCCAAATATTCAGTTTTGGGTTGTAGGAATAGGTATTCATTATTTTTTAAATATTTTGGTAATGGTGATACCTTATACAATTCAAATAATAAATCGTTAATCAAAGGAATAACGAATACATACACTAACTTATTGTCCTTAACATATACACAAATAGAAAATAAGTCTAAGAATGAGTGAATATTGTCATCATTCACCGCAAGAGGAAATGACAGTCCTGCAGGTAATTTCCCTCTAATAGATTCTAATTCGTATTTTAGAGTTTTTAAATTAATAACAGAGGAGTGAACTTCTCCTTGTCTAGCATCAGTAATAGCTTGTAATAATTCTTTAACATCAATTTCTAATTGAGTAGCTTCAATGTGGATATATTCCACATATTCAGTCATTGCTGCCTGAAAAGTTATATTATTAAGTTTTTCATTTAATACTTTTCGAGTCAAATATTGAAAATCAATAATTTTATCAAAGCTTTCTATGATTTTACCTTGATTAATATTGTAGCGTGACAGATAAACACAAAAACGAATGGCTAAATGATCATTAAAATAATATAATAATAACATCAAATCCGAAGAAAGCATTATAATATAAAGAATTAATTCAGAGCAACAGTGCAGTACAATAATTGATATTAAAAGTATAAGTTCGTATAAAAGAAATGTTACTAGTGATGAATCATCAAAACCAGTTTAATAACTCAAGGTGAAAAAATATAACCCAGGAAGGTAAGGAGTAGATAATAGTTTCCGGAAGAGTTAAAGGTGCGTACAATCAAGCATCTATGAAAAAGTACTATGAAGAATGAGTTTAGAACTTTGAATTTAATACAAAAAATTCCAAAATAAAAGTAAGAACATCTTACTACCAAATATTTATGAGAAAAAACTTTATGGCAAAATAAAAGAAGGAATTTTGAATTTAACACAAAAAATTCTAAAATAATTGTAAGAACATCTTACTACCAAATATTATGAGAAAAAACTTTATGGCAAAAATAAAAAGAAAGAATTTTGAATTTAACACTAAAAAATCCGAAAATGAAGTAAGATCAACTTACTACCAAATATTTATGAGAAAAAACTTTATGGCAAAAATAAAAAGAAAGAATTTTGAATTTTACACTAAAAAATCCGAAAATGAAGTAAGATCAACTTACTACCAAACAATTTCGAAAGAGAAAATGTGGAAAAAAATAAAAAGAATTTTGAATTTAATACTAAAAAAAAAAATTTAAAAATGAAGTAAGACCAACTTACTATAACTAATTTTGTGAAAAAACTTTATGGTAATTAATTAAGAAGAATTTGAATTTAGAGAAATACCAAAAAAATTCAGAAATAATTGTAAGATCAACTTGCTACACACAATTTTGAAGAGAAACCATTTGGAATAATTAAAAAGGAAGAATTAGAATTTAGAATTATATATAACAAAACAAAAAATTAAAAATTAAGTATGCTTATCTTACTATAAACAATTTTGAAGGAAACAATTTTGGAAATAAATGAATTAAACAGAATTTGAATTTTGATAAAATGCCAAAACTTTGAAACAAAATAAGATCAACTTATTACAAATGATTTATGAGAAATGTTATGGAATTAAATAAAAAAAGAGTTTGAATTTTGCATAAAACTAACAACGTTCTAAAAATAAATATGTGCCATTTATAATTAAATTTAGAAGAAAATAATATGATTAATTCAGAAAAAAGAATTAAATATAATCCAGAATAAATGTGAATATCTAGCATTTGAAGGAGTAGAGAAGAAAAACAAAAAAGAGTGTGATATACAAGAGAAGGCAATAATTTGGAAACAAAGAGAAGAATCTGTTATTATAATAAAATTATAAAAAAATCCAAAAAAGAAAAATAATAAAATAATAATGAGAACAACCTAAAACTAATTACTTATGAAACGATAATGGAAACAGTTAATCAAGAAAAAGGAATACGATATTACTCAGTTCTGAAGAAGCAAAGAACAACTCATACCAAACATATGGAGAAGATGATTTTGAACAAATAATAATAATAAGACCTATATGAAATGCAAAGAGAAGTACCACATGAAATATAATATAAATGAATTAATGATAATGAATGCGAAGGCGGATTAATAACTTTCTAAGAGAAAGGAAAGAACAAAATGTTTAAATAATATGATCAAAATAACAACCTGAATATATAATATAAAGATACAAATTTAAAAATTAAATATAATAAAATAATACCATTCAAATAATGAATAAGAAAATACTATATATAAAGACCATGCTAACACTGTAATTAACCAGAAGGAAGTATAAAGAGAATTCAGATGGAGAAGGAAAAGAGTTACACTATAACTAGTAACAAGAATTATTAAGAGAAGTTTTCAACCATAATTAAAATAAATATATCAGACGAGTTAAGAGTTCAGAAAAATATATACCGTATTTTCGCGTGTACCACGCGCACCTTTTTTACCAAAAAATATTTCGTAGAAATGGGGTGCGAGTGTTACACGAGGAAACTAGCTTGCCAGTCTTCATCAGAGTGGTCATTGACCTTATGCTACCGCAATTCCTGTTCAAACCTCAGTCACTACTATGTACCGTACATCGGGCGGATATTGACCTTGACTAAAGCATTGCACAGACAACACTTTCAACCCCCACTGCAAAATAGCAGGTAGCATTTCATAGTGTTTCTAACAGTCTACTGTTAAAATTCGGTTCGTTCTGTACCGGTTTGTGAAAACGTAAGCTGTGTTTTGAAGTGTTTTACGGTATTCACCAAATGTTTATTGTGTTACGGTATTTACGTTATTCAATATCGAATTTACGGCAATCGTAATTACTACGGTATATCGTACTGTATCATTTCATTTTAAACAATTTGTCTTCGTTTGTGTTTTGTGTTCTTTTAATTTATCAAGGTGTTGTTTCGTTTTACAATGGAATGTGGGAAAAGATTGCGTTCGTTTACTGCCGGAGAGAAGTTAAAAATTATAAACGAAGCAGAGGTAATAGGAAATAGAGCAGCGGGTCGAATATACGACGTGCCGGAATCGTGTATCAGAGACTGGCGTAAGAAAAAAGAAAAATTAACGGAAACTCCTTTAAAGAAAAGAGCTTTTCGAGGTAAAGCTGCAAAATATCCTCAACTAGAAGTTAAACTTACAGCGTTTATAGATGATAAGCGTCAATATGGTTATGCTGTTTCCACAGAAATGTGCCAAATAGAGGCAATTAAGATTGCGAAGGAGCTGAATATTAACATAAATGAGTTTAAAGCAAGCAGGGGATGGCTTCAAAGGTTTTTTAAAAGAAGTAACCTTTCTGTTCGACGGAAAACAACGATATCTCAACGTTTACCAGAGGCGTACACTGATAAACTCTTGTGTTTTCAGCGTTACGTAATTCAGTTAAGAAAACTGAACAATTATCCACTATGCCAGATCGGCAACGCGGATCAAACTCCAGTTTATTTCGAGATGCCTGTGGATACGACAGTAAATAAAGTTGGTGACAAAACTGTAAAAATTCGTACAGCTGGTTGCGAGAAACAACGGTGCACTGTAATGCTTACTGTTTTAGCCGATGGAAAGAAACTGCCTCCTTATGTAATCTTGAAGCGGAAAAACCTTCCAAAAAATGAAAGTTTCCCACCAGGTTTGATAATGAAAGCTCAAGAAAAAGGGTGGATGGACAATGAGTTAGTGCTTGACTGGATAAAGCGCGTTTGGAATCGGCGACCTGGAGCATTATTAAAACGCCCAGGGATGCTTGTTATGGATAGTTTTCGTGGCCATCTGACTGACGACGTTAAGAAAGTTTTATCAGAAACAAAGACTGAACAAGTGATTATTCCAGGTGGAATGACTTCGATGCTCCAGCCACTTGATGTGTGCATAAATAAGCCCTTCAAGTGCCAGTTAAAAAAAATGTACACCCAGTGGATGAGTACTGCACCACACGAGCTGACGCCGACAGGAAGACTCTGAAGGCCATCACTGACGCTGATCTGCAGTTGGATCATCAAAGCATGGGACAGTATACCAGAAGACTTAATAAAGAAAAGTTTCAAAAAAACTGGCATTTCCAACGCCTTGGATGGCAGTGAAGACGATAAACTGTTCGTTAGTGAAGATGAGGCAGCGTCTGCTTCTGATGAAGACTCCCCATTCGACAGTAGCAACGACGAATGAAAATCAGGTAAGACACTAGTAAAAAATTTTCATAAACTACATCAAACATACCGGTATCCCTTGGGTTTATAACTGTGTTCGTTTTCATTGATGTACTGTTCTAATGCACTCTTAATTTTCTTTAGGTTGGCAAACCCGAATTTACAATTACGGCTGGTTCTGTAACGATTGTTGTAACCTTCGCTTCTAATTACTGTATCTAGTTGTAATAAATATTAATTTTCATTGTAATAAAAAATAAATCCGTAAGTTAGTGTAACAAAAAAAGTAACTTGACGTTTATTTCATTAGTTATTACAGTTTTTCCCTTACAATAGATATATGGTAATACTATTCCAAATACCGGTATATGATTTTTTTTTCACATTTTTGAATACGCGATTTTTTTTTTTTTTTGTAGGACCTAAAAATAAGGGGTGCGCGTGTTACACGAGGGCGCGTGGTACACGCGAAAATACGGTATATAATGAGTATAATAAGAATTAAGAAGATTTATTAAGATAGAAAATGTGAGATAATCTGAGAAACTACGAAGTGAAGAATCCAAAGATATTTTTATTAGTCGAAAATGAGACTACTTTTTATTTTATTTTATTCGATGACTGACTGAAGATAATTCCAGCAGCATTATGTTTTTTGAGCAGAGATGAATGTGCCTCTGGACTCAAATTGTAGAAGTGGTGTATGGCCAGCAGAGTTGTGAAGTCTACAGTGCCCCTCTGAACTGCCCCAGCCCACGTGATAGGGAATGTTAGGGAATTAATATCCCAAGGATGCAACACGAAGTTTATAAAGAAAGAAAATGTATAACAATAATAATAATATATCTCAGAAGACACTAACTATCCAAGAAGGATCAAAAGTCAGATAAGTGAGTATATATATAAAATTTATTAAACTTAACTATAAAAAAAGTCAATATAGAAATGGAGCGGAAAATGAAATATAAAAAATAATGAAATTATCATAAGAAATTATTTCATCCATAAACAAGTCTGAAATAATTACTTCTGGAGGAGAGCAATCTGTAGCGTGACAGATAAACACATAAAAACGAATTGCTAAATGATCATTAAAATAATATAATAATAACATCAAATCCGAAGAAAGCATTATAATATAAAGAATTAATTCAGAGCAACAGTGCAGTACAATCATTGATATTAAAAGTATAAGTTCGTATAAAAGAAATGTTACTAGTGATGAATCATCAAAACCAGTTTAATAACTCAAGGTGAAAAAATATAACCCAGGAAGGTAAGGAGTAGATAAGGAAGACACCCAGAACATTACTAAACCCACAACGAAGGTAAAGAATAAATAAAAAAGAAACCCAGAACAAGGTAAGATCCACCATAAAAGGTGATGCATTTAAAGAAACAAGAAGAGTAGATGAAGAAGTAACCCCAAAAAACCCGATGACATCCAGAAGAAGATGAAGAACATAAATTCTAAGAAGCCAGAAGAAAAGAAGACATCGTTGACGAAACAAGCAGAAGACAGCATCCACAAGAAGAAGGAATGCTCTTGTAAAAAACACCCATATCCCAAAATAAATAAAAACAATAATAATAAAAAATATAACTAAGTATTCATGAAAAAAAAATTTAAATGTACAATAGAAATAAGACTAAAAGTGTATAGAGTAAGAGTTGCAAGTGGACCAAGGTGAAACAATAATATAATACCAAAGAACAAAACTTCATTGTAACCCACAAATAGATCTCTTGATTTTAATAAGACTAAATAACCATTTAGAAATAACATCAAGGAGTGTAAAGTGAACCAGTGCTAGTTTGTGTATTATAAAAAATAAACCTTATGTTTCATTATTGGCTTTCACAAACTGTGTAGATAATGAAAAAATACAACTTTTGAGTGACTTATTATTTGTACAGAGGGAATATAATGCATATGTTAATATAGAGCTGTCAATCTGTTTAAAATGACATTTATTTAAATGATGTATAAAAACAGAAGCAGACGCAGGATAAAAAACAAAGTGACAGGGTACAATTACCCAAAACCATATTAAAAACAGTTAAAAACTGCTAACTAAATTTAATATAAGGAATAGAGAATAAGAATGTAGAAAATAAGGTTTTGTTTATATAGAATAAGAATTTTAAAAATGTATTAGGAATAAGAACATTTAAACAAGTTTAGAACCACTAACATCCTAATTGTAAAAATATTTATTACTTGTATTGGTGATAATGGTTGAATAAGATGTTAGCATGGAAAAAACATTCTTTATAAATAATATTTCTGTATTAGTATTAAGCTTTGATTATAAAAATAATGTCTAATTAGTTTGAAGGCAACCATTATTTAAAATTATTTCTTATCTGTTAATAGTATTGAAACAGATACTAATTGTTATTTTGTTTAATAGAAAAAATGTTTAATTTATATTACAATGTTAAAAAGTCAGAGAGGGTATAACTCAATATGTATTGTTTATATAAAAATTTGTATGGAAAAATTGTTAGTAATCTAGGCAAAATGGTGAAAACTAAACATCATCAAAACTGAGAAACTAAGTACTTAAATACATTTAAACTGAAGGGATTGAGATAAGGTAAACCAGAAACAAAGCCATATAATTAGAAATATAACTTAGAAAGATTTTGTAAAATTATAGCCAGAATTATTAATAAAAATGGAAATGACAGAACTAAAAAATTTGGAGAGGGGAGTCATATATTCCAACATAATATTTTAAAACTTAACCAATTCATATAATTGCAAGAAATTAAGGGAATATAAACCTTTTATTACAATATGAGATTTAATAATCATAAATATAACTTGATAATGGCTGAATTTGGATAATGACAGGAAGCTGGATTTTAAATTTTACAATATAGTAAATGAAGGTAAAGTTACCAATTTTAGATAAAAAACTTAATAAAACGGCATTATTCGATATCAAAATACGCCGAATGAACTGAAGGATAAAATTAAGTAACAACTAGCTAATAAATTTGAATAATAACCGAAGTATAAGCAGTTATATAATGTAACTTTATTACATGCACAGGGTGCAAAATAAAATTCGAACAATGTAAGGAATAATATTGCTTTGGCTAAGGTTTTAGTCGGAGGTGAAGGAAGTGAAAGAGTTAATTATTGAACGTTATACGGGACACTTGACACGAGCAATTAAAATGTATTAACCTAGTTTCGAATACCGTAATGGCGATTAATAGTATGATCCGAGAGTGAAAATCGCGAGTGGCGGCAAAAAACATTTTACAACTTCAACACAGTGACATAAACACCTACAAACGCCTAACTAACATTGTATAGCACAAAACTACATTGAAATAACATTTTAAACTCAGTAAAACAGTAATACAACTTAACCATCAAAAGTGCCTGATCGACCAAAGTGAAACTGACTTATAAATACTCCACTTTTCCAAATACAACACCGAAACTTAACCAGAGACACTACACCAACATCAGAAGGAAGATTTGCAGACACCAGGACGTAAATTCGACAGGAAAACATCTTTATTGGGACGCCAAAACTATGAAGGGACGATTTACAACTTCAACGGCGGCCATTACTGTTTCATCACCGCTCAACTGAACACTGCCAAAGAACCTTTTGTATTTTATATAAAAATTTGTAATAACATCGATACCCTGAGAATCGATTTAAAAAAATCGACAAGAGTCCAAATAAACAATTGTCAATAAAATAATTTATACTTTTCATATTAAAACAGTTCTTTCATTCATAAATATAGCAATTTAAATATACTTTAATTTAAACAAAATATACTACAAGAATTTCATCACCAGAAGGAAGATAACCTCCAAAACGAACGTAAACAAAGATCGATTGTAATTGGAGACAATCCTATAAGTGGTTGGAGTTTCTTCATAAATACACAAAAGCTTATAAAATTTTCTAAACAAGATAGAAACATTTCGGAACTTCACGAAACTCAATTAATTAATTGTTTCTAATTAATTGATTAATAAAAAAATTTAATTATACAATTTTTTTTTAAACAATTTTATTTCTTTGAAGAACACATATTAAAATATTTTGTAACACAACACCAAAACTTAAACACTAACTTAACCACATTTAGTTACAATTTGGCTAGCCCAACAATGGGGCTTAAACTAAAATGAAAGGAAGAAGAACAGAACAGATTAAGAATTTATAACCACACAGTTATTTACGTTACAATATTCGCATCATTAATTGTTTTATTAATAGTCTTAATGGTTGAAATCATGACAGCGGCTTGTTCTTTTTCTAATTTTGATAGCTTATACTGATTGTAGCTAACCTCTTTAATTTTGTCATCATAATACATGGCATCGTCATGATCCATAGTCCCAAATAAAATTTTCGCTGCTTCACGTATAGTGTCAAACATACCTCTTTTAAATCTATGATTCTTTGGTTCGTTATGTCCTAATTGCATTTTTAATTGATTAACATTTTCTTTAATGTCATTCATAGTCATTTGCATTGCAATACTTACTTTACTACAATAATCAGAGTATTCTCTAGTACAAAATTTCTTAAGCTTATTATATCTGTTTCTGACATTTTCTAATCGTTGTAAATAATTATTAATATCTATATACGTAATTAATTTCCAATTTTCATTAGTCAATTGAACTGTTCCAATTTTTTCGAAATATACACCAGGATTATTTCTTACTTTTGTTACACTGAATGGATTGTCATCTGCGTCTGATTTCCTTAATAGAAGTCCAAAAATTATCACTGTACACAAGGTCAACAGCTCCATCTGCAACATGCAGTTTCTAATTAGTCTTCATATTTCTTTATTCGGTTTACATGTACTTTAATTAATTTTTTCCCTTTCCATAAAGTATAATTTACTTCGGAATTTCGTTTTGTTATCACGTATGGTCCGATCCATTGGGGACCTAGTTTCTTTGACCTACCTCTACGAACGGTTTCATCATGTAACAATACTTTTATCACCTATTCTAAATTGTTTATCAGCTGTATTTTTGTCGTAGTGACTTTTACTCGATTCTTTCTTTTTTTTTTAAATTTCTTTTGCTAACTGGTGAGCACTTTGTAATCTTTTCTTTACTTCATCTTTATATTCGTCGTAATTATACTGAGGTTGAGGCGAATCTCTTGTAGGCAATTCGGCCTCTCTTCCATGAATTAACGAAAAAGGTGTATGTCCCGTACCTGTGTGCATGGTTGTATTAAACGTAAACATCGCATATGGAACCCATAAGTCCCAATTCAGTTGATCTTCATCAACATAGTGTCTTAAATACTCCGCAAGTGTCTTGTGACTTCTTTCTAAAGACCCGTTAGCTTGTGGATGATAACTAGTGGTCTGTATCTTTTTTATTTTTAATAACTTGCAAATTGATTGCATTACCTCAGATATAAAGTTTGACCCTTGGTCGGTTAACAATTTTTCTGGCGCACCATGGCAGCATATAATTTTCATAGTGAATTCTCTCGCGATAGTTTCCGCGGTTTGATCTCTAATAGGAAACGCTTCAGCATATTTTGAAAAACAATCTTGGAATGTAAGAAGGTACTTATTCCCTCCTTGGGTTACCGGTAATGGACCTACTATATCCATTGCACATTGCTCAAACGGCTTATTCAATTCATTACTGATTTGCATAGGAACTCTTCGTGTGTCTTTCACGTGACTTTTGTTACGTTGACAACTATCACATCTTTTAATATATTCTTCAATATAATTTTTCATATTAGGCCATTCATATTTTAATTTTATTCTATTATATGTTCTAGATATACCTTGATGTCCTCCTAACGTTGAATCGTGATACTCCTCAATTATTCGTCTCCTTTCTTCATTCGTTCCTACCTCTTTAATTACTTCTGCCATATTAATTTTTATTCTACTAAGCGCGTCTGCGTTCGTATTACGCTTTCCTGCCTTGTGTATAATATTAAAATCATAATCGGCTAATTTAATAATCCAATGCATCAGTCTTGATCCATGATCTTTAATATTAAACAACCACTGTAAAGGTTTGTGGTCAGTGACTAAGGTGAACCTTGTACCGTAAATGTAAGGTCGGAAATGTTTCACTGCCCATACTAATGTAACAAGTTCTTTTTCTGTTGTGCTATAATTCTTCTCGGCTTTATTTAGTGTTCTACTAGCATACGCGATTGGCTTGTCTTCGCCTATCTTACCTTGTGATAATATTGCTCCGAAAGCCTTGTTACTGGCATCCGTAGTGATTACAAAATTCTTCTTTAAAATTTGGATATTGTAATAACGGTGCACTAGTTAATTTGCTTTTTAGCATTTCGAAACTATTATCCTTTTTTTGTGCCCAATCAAATGGTACATCTTTCTTTAATAATTCATTTAATGGCTGAGCGATTTTACTAAAGTCTTTTATAAATTGCCTATAGTAACCTACTAGCCCTAGAAAACTCTTTATGTCTTTCGCGTTCTTAGGTTTTAGATACTTATCTACAGCTTCGGTCTTCTTCAGATCTGGAGCTAACCCTTCGTCTGTAATTACATGACCTAAATAATTTACCTCTTTGCGTAAAAATTCGCATTTATCTGCATTTAATAGCAACTTGTGTTCTCTTAATCTATCAAATATTTCGCGTAACTTTATTTGATGCTCCTCTAAATTACGAGCGTAAACTACAGTGTCATCTAAATATACAAAACACTTCCCAATACCTTGTAAACCTGTAAGTACTGTGTTCATTAATCTTTGAAAAGTTGGCGGACCCCCTTTTAACCCGAACGGCATCCTAGTAAACTTGTAATGGCCATATACTGTACTAAATGCGGTTCTTTCTTTATGTTCCTTATGCACTTTAATTTGATGAAACCCGCTAGATAAATCTAAAGTACTAAAGTATTTACTTCTACCCAATTGGTCTAAGATATCTGTAATGTTAGGTAATGGAAATGAATTACCTATAGTCGCTTCATTTAATTTTCTAAAATCAATGCAAATACGCCATTTAAATTTACCCGACGCGTCCATTTTCTTTGGTACAACCAAAAGTGGCGCGTTCCAAGGACTTTGGCTCTGTTCTATTATTTGTTGTTCTAACATAGAGTCTATTTGCTTTTGTACTTCCTCTTTATGTTGCTCTGGAATACGATACGGTTTTATATTTATTGGGGCCGTATCTTGTTTCAATGGAATCGTATGTTCCAGCGTATCAGTCGCCGTTAATTTGTCTCCCAGCAAATAAAATAAATCATTGTACTCTACGCATATGTTTATTAAAGCCCTTTTTTCTTCTTTATTTAAATAATCTACCCTTAATTGTTTAATAACTTCGTCTTCGCGATTTCGCGATAACTGTTTACATTCATACTCGTCAATTTTATGTATCTCCACTTCTGGGATCCTGATTTCAACTTTATCATCATTTATATTCGTAACTGGAACTAAACATTTACCCTTAAATGCTTTAGTCAGACTACTACCTAACTGTACGCCTGGCTGTAATTCACACGAGTATACGACGCCTTCACCTATGCTACGTGTTTTCGTACAAATAACCGTTTCTGATCGTGGTTGTAATACAATTTTATTTATATACGGAACTAATTTCCATTTAGTCTTTCCTACCTGGACAACGCCTTTCTCATAGTCTATATTCGCTTTGTATTTTGACATAAAATCTCTACCCAAAATACCGTTACTTCTTAATGGAAACTTATCATATACCACCTGAAATGGATGAACAATTTCTCTACCATTCATTTTAATATTTAAATTTATTAAACCGATTGTTGTTACAGGCTCCTCAGAAATACCCGTAATTACTCTTTAGGTATCTGGCATTATTTCAGCATCATCTTCTGATTGTCCTACTTTAATTATTGAGATATCTGCTCCCGTGTCTAAAAGTAAACAAACGTTTTTGTTTATTGTTTCGGATAATTGCATTTCTATGCATTCATGTTACGGTCATCTGCAATACGACCTACTTGAATGGTTTTAAAATCGCTTGCCTTCGGATGAGCATCCGTACTCTTTGGCTTAAAACTCGGTTTCTTATTATTTTTATTTTCTTCGTCTTTCTGCTTCTTAAAGCACTTAGCAATAACATGCCCTTGTTTACCACAGTAATGACATGTAATTATTTTAACATTGTAACGATATGACTCGTGTCGTCTCTGTAAATTATGTATATTGTGTGTTCGCCTCACACTGGTGTTGTTACTTCAATATTTAACGCCAACGAAGTCCGTAGCGATGTTTTAATTACCAGTACAACGCAGTAGTAACCTTACCTGTTATTAAATAGGGTTTTGTGAATCCCGGGTGGCGCCAAATTGTTTATCTAAAACAATTAAACTTATTACATAATGTGTTAAAAAGGTGTTCTCAGCGATGACGGCCGGGGCATTCAAATTTATTCCTGCCTGTTCGACCTCCTGAATCGAGTAGGTAGTTTGTCGAATTGCAGCGTGAGCGCTGGCCGTCAAATCTAGTTTTCGTTAACAAGCACAAATTATACAATACACTCCCTATGAAATAAAAACAATGGTTACACTCTGTAGGCCTACTAGTTACTTTAATTATTGATTTGTAATGTTTCAGTCTGACAAGAAAATTAGACTTGTTTATTAATAAATTTGCACCGACATTAGTTATGAAACAATTTCTCTCAGGTTGACGAAATCGATTTTGTAACGAGTTATTCAGTCCAGTATGGTGACTGTTTTGTTGGTTTACAATTGTACTCGTTTTTACAAGACAAATATTAATTATGATTACAATAAAAAGTACATTACCTTACATTATTTGTACTTAAATAATAATGTGTTTGGTTATAATTTGTTCTGTAGCGTAGTTAAGTGTGTTTCTAAAGTTCGTATTCGATCAACAGGTTATATTCTAAGTTAACAAATTTTCAGTGTTTTATTTTTCTGAATTAATCTTTGAAAGAGGATATACGGTTTATAGTGAGATTTCAATTTACTATGAGAAATATTTAAAGTGAGTTTATTCCTGGAATTTGGGTAATTCAATTATACTTATCAAATCAGACGACTTGGTATTAACAGTCGTCAGTCAAAAAGGTAATTGGGCTGCATTAGTCATCAATTTTCAATAATCTTGGGGCTTAAGTATGTCTTGCGTCCTTTTCATGTTAGTAGTAGACGATTTTTTCATTTAATTCTCGTGTAAAATGGTCCTTGGCATCAGTTAAACATTATGGTCCCTCGTCTTCTTTTTATTGGTACATATTTTTGAAATTTGATTACTTTTATACATTTAAAAATGAAAATTTAGGTCATTCAATAATTGGCGTCTAATCTTGACGAGTGTCACTTTGAGAGTATCAGAAATTAACAGAAAAATTCGTAACCAACGTGTGTTGTAATGGTTACCTGTTAATTCTGATTGGTTAATCTTGGTTTATTACCATTGTTATCAAATTTGAATTATTATTCAAAATAGCTGTATATCTTCCAATTGCTTAAATCTTCCTCCCTACATATTAAATATTATCACTACTGTTATTATTTCCTTTCAATGATTGTTTTGATACCCCATACGATTGGGTTCTATAAGATATTAACTTTTGTACAATTATGTCATTATTTGTTAATTGCAGTTCTTTTTTAATTTAAGTCCTTATTCTAACATTTTGTTAGAATATCCTTTATTCTAACAAATTATCCTTACAAATTAGCTTTACAAATTATCCTTGGTTAATTACTCGCCTCGGATTTGTTAATTTGTTACAATTTGTAGTTGTTTGTTTTTTGACAGTTAGGCATTTCCTAGGCCTAAGTAGCCATTGCTTATTATTTACTTATTTCGTACAAATTACATTTCATTTTAACCTAATGAGTTTTGTTTTGTTATTATAATTGGTTGTGTTATTTGTTGATGTGTTTTGGATCTGTTTTTGTGTTATTTGTATGTTTTATATTATTTTACACATCATGGATTGCTAATTATTTACTAACTGATTTTCTCGTTTTCTAAGTTCTGCATGTTTATTTAACTTGCCATTGCTAACACTATGGCTATTATTTACTATTTTTTATCACATAAAATATAAGATCTAGGCCTATGGTCTGTACAGTTCCTCCAGCCATATCCTATTCATAAATTTCATTAAACAATTATTTAACAATTATTATGTAGTGTTAGTTTACAATTCATTTCTTTTTATACTATTTTTTGGGTGTTAAACAACATCACACCTTTTGAATTAACTTAAATAATTATCCCTTATAACATGGGGTGTTTATTGATTTTGTTTTTAACTTCTTATTTTTTTAAATAATCTTTACCTTCACTCCATGATAACACTATCTGTTTCCTCTTTCATGGGATTCTTCCTTTTAACTACAATTGTATTCAATTAAACTTAACAATAAGATTCTTTTTTAATTAATACTATTATCATCACTTTTCACTGTTCATTACTTCTTAATTAATTGTTTACATCTCATACTATTCTTAATTATTAATATTGTTCACCATTAATCATTTAGTGTTTCTTATTGATTTACTAAGTGTTTTTTCTATCCTTCACTATTTTTCATAATACTATCATTTACACTATTCTTATTTATTCATTACCTTCACTTTTAAATTATCTATTGTTTATTATAATTTATTTAGTGTTTTTTTCTTTATCACTTTACTTTGGGGTTTTTACACTTCCACTTTTGCACTTTTAAATGTTTTTATTTTAAGTGTTTCTAAATGGGTAATCCCTGTAATTACTTTCTCTTTCTTATTTACTAAAGTTTATTTTCTCACTACCTTACTATCTCTTTCATTACAAATATCATTAATAATATTAACAAGTTTATGTCTCTATCGATTTCATCATTACATCTAACTCTAATTTGTGGGTTAGTGTATTTTTATTTCTAATAGTCTTTAATTGGGTTTCATCACATATCAGTTACCTTTATCAATTAATTGATAATAATATTTATTATTTACTTAGGTTAGTTATTGGTTTCGTTTCCAATATTACATTTGAGTGTACCATTTCTCCTGCTTGTATTCTATATTACTTGTTTGTGCCTTATCCCTTGATTTCATTTTATTTCCCTTTATCGTTGGTTTGTTTCTTTTTCCTTTTTCCACTTTCTTCACTTTCAGTGTATTTCATTTATATCTTGGTTTTCCACCTTCTCCTTTGGGTTTATTTTATTATGTTGCATTGAGTCATTCAATTCCTTCAATTTGTTTCATTTTTGTTTGGTTTCGGTTTTTTCCCTTCTTCATTTGGTTTGGTCAATCACTTTCTTATTTGGTTTGTTTCTTTTTATTTGGTTTTGTCTTTTCCCTTCTTTTTTGTTTCTTTTTATTTGGTCAATCACTTTTTATTTGGTTTCGTATTTTCCCTTCTTCTTTTTTGTTTCTTTTTATTTGGTCAATCACTTGGGTTAGGTCATGTCATCGTTTGTCGTGTCGTCATTTTATTTTCTTTATATTAAACATTTTATTTTATACGAATTACTTTTTTATATTCAGATTCATCTTTTTTATCCCTGGTATTGGGGTGGCTTATTTGTGTTGTAACAACATGTACGTCTATCTTTTTTAGCAAAATTATTTTTATTAAACCCGTTTTTATTTTGAAGCGAGGTTTTCTTAAAATAGCAATTACTAGCTTCATGTCCTTTCTTTATTACAATTAAAAAATTTAGGGCGAGTATCTTTCTTATACTCCCTATAATCTTTTACTTTTAAACCGAAATACTCTTGAGTTTCCCTATCATTTAATATGTTTATTTCTTCTAAAACGCTGCTTCAACAGCATCTTCATACGTACAAATATTTTTCGCTTTCATCAAAAATTTAATTGGTTGACGCAAACCTTCAATAAACGCGTTATGTCTTTGTTGCTATAGTACATCATAAATCGTGCTTTTAACACTTATCTTTATTTTCTGTCATCTGAATAGCTAATGAACTCAAAATACTATTTAACCTTTCAGAAAAGGCATGAATATCTTCATCCTTATTTTGTCTTGCACTAGACATTTCTAACTGCAATTCACCGTACTTATCATGTAATGCTACTTTAAGCTGCTCCCATGACTCAACATCTTTAAATCTAACAATATTGTAAGCATCACCAACTAACTTATTCTTTATAATTTCAAACAGCAAATACTTATATGAATTACTTACATTCTCAATTGCAAAATCACCACAGCTAATAAATTTACTTAAATCATCTCTTTTACCATTAAACTCAGGAACAAATTTAGCTGCTTGGTCAAGTTTTAATTTCTTATGATTTTCTTTATACACATCAAAGCTATTCTTTACTTTACATTTTACTGGTTTTTCTATCACCACTATCTACCTTACTACTTGTGGCATAATCTTTCAATTCTAATTCAGAATCAGAATTACTATTAGAGCTTTCAAAATCATTTAACTCTGCAGTAGCCATTTCTCTAGAGTAACTAAAATGACATTATTCACTTACTTCTACTTGAAGTCTTCTTTTCCAGCGACGATCTCAACTGCTCTCTGTGTCCAGCGACGATCTCAACTGCTATACTGCTCCAACTGCTCCTTGGTTCTGCAACGCGACTGCTTGGCTCGTCCTAAGACTGCTGCTAGTCCAGTGAATGCCCTGAAGCTGCTTCACGATGCTGCACTCCAATGTCCACAACTGCTGATCACCTTTGTCTTCTTTGAAGTCCGTTGGTCACCTCTTGAACCCAGCATACCTGACACCAGTTTTTAATGTTGTAACCTATCGAGTGGCTGCTAAGCTACAACTGTTTGTTTGACGTGATTCCGGAGGTAAAGTCGAATCATTAGAATGAACCGTTCTTCTTGAAGACAATTTATTGTGATTAGTAAAATACAACGAAAGTTTACAAGTTCCTTTATACAACTCTTCTTGACAAATATAAGTCAGTTAATTCAATTACTGTTTTATATATAAGTACCTTCAGTTACTAGTACTTAGTTCACAAATTAATGTAACACTTTTAGTTACTTCAAAAATTACAAAGACAAACTATTGACAACATCTGGTCTTCCGGCTCTCTAAGAACACCTTCCAACACAGATCAAAGTCAAATAAAAAATGATAAAAGATGCGCAAGTTCTCCTGGACCCTTACACAAGCAGATCTGTCTTCTCCAGCGAATGCTGGAGTTTTTATAGTACATCATCGTGGGTGTAACTCTTAGGTTAGTGGTGGGACTGTTCCCTCCTCTTAATTCTAAAACCTTAACTATGATAGGCTAAATCTATTGGAAGTGAGGGTAATTCTCTTACAATTTTATAACTATTGCTACTATTCGTCAGAAACTATCATGTGACTCTGTACGTCACTTTGGTGGGGTATTCCCTTTTAGACAAAAGGTTCTCACAGAGATAGGACACATCTTTACACTCTGACCCCTTACATGACTTTTCCTTAAAAACATATCAAATTTATTACGACTTTTATGTGTTTTGTCTGGCTCTTGCCTAGCCTGTATCTATTATTCAACTTCCTTTGTTTTTCATAAATCTGTCAGCTTCTTATCTAATTAGAGTGGCTTTTAACTTCCCACAGCTGCATCGGTCTAAGTAAACATCGGGTTACTCATAAACTAAACTTTACGATTATTGCTTCCTGACAGTTGTTTTTAAGAAACATGGTTAGATCTAATTAACCAACCCTGGGAAAGTTCCTAAAACGATTTTTTTTTTTTTTTTTGTTCAAAACATCTAGCTAAATGACAATGTTTATCCCTCTCACTTCAAAGTACAATTTATTTTTTTTTTTTTTCATTTATTTATTACTACAACTAAGTTTGCACTTATCTAGTAGTTTTCATTTCATAAAACTATCACTTATTGTTAGGAATTATTCCACTGAATAACCCTAGTGTCTACACGCACTTTTCACGCGGCATCAATGCTTACTGCACCAGGTCCCAAGGTTTTGTCCTTTTAAGTCTCCGCACTACGCTACTGTTATCCAGCATTTGCAGCACAGCAATGTTGTCATGATTGTGAAGTCTGTGTTCATGCTTCACTGCTGTAATTCTTATTTCTTCAAGGACAGTATTCATGTTAAGGTCTTTATGAATATTGTCATTACGAACATACCACGGTGCATTTATTATTTTGCGTAGTACCTTGTTCTGAAAAGCCTGTATAATTTTAGTATTAGTTTTCTTGGTGCAACCCCAGATCTGCGATCCATACGTCCATATTGGTTTCAGCACTTGTTTGTATAAGAGTAGCTTGTTATATATACTTAGCTCAGAATGTCATCCTAGCAGCCAATACATTTTCCTGTACTTAATATCAAGTTCTTGTTTTTTCTTTTTAACATGCACCTTCCAGTTTAGTTTAGTATCAAGCCACATTCCTAGATACTTAGCTTCATTTTCACATGGGATCACTTGTGAATTGATTGTTATAGGTACTTTTGTCACTTTTTTATTTGTGAAAATTACATAGGTAGATTTACATTCATTGAGCTTCATGCGCCACTTTTTGGTCCAAGCGCTGACTTTATCCACAGATTTTTGCAGATTTACTGTTGCTACTTCAACAGTTTCTGCAACAGCCATAATAGCAGTATCATCTGCAAAGGTGGCCATGGTTGTATCTTCATCTTGTGGTATGTCTCTGGTGTATAGCAAGTATAACATTGGTCCAAGAACACTTCCCTGTGGCACACCAGCAGATATTTCCTTAAATTTAGAATAGTCGCTACCACATTTGACACGGAAGAGTCTCTTGTTCAGGTACGACTTCAAAATCTCACAATACTGTCTTGGAAGATATTGCTGTAGCTTGTAGTTGAGACCTTTATGCCACACTTTATCGAACGCTTGGGAGACATCAAGGAAAATGGTAGAACATACTTTCTTTTCTTCTAGTGCATCCTCAATTATTCCAGTTATCCTGTGGACCTGGTCTATTGTTGAATGTTTGGTTCTAAATCCAAACTGATGGGTGGGAATCAGCTCTCTCTCCTCTAAAATAATTTTCAAACGCTTAATCAGTAATTTTTCAAACACCTTGGATATTATCGGCAGCAAAGAGATGGGTCGGAAAGATTTCTTATCGTTTTGATCTTTCCTAGGCTTGACAATCATTATGACTTCTGCCACTTTCCACTGTCTTGGAACATATTTTAATCTAATAGCTGCATTAATAAGGTGCAACAATTTAATAAAGCCTTTGTTAGGCAATTCTTTCAGTATCTGTCCTGTAATCAAGTCATATCCAGGAGCTTTCTTAGCACTCAAATTGCTTTTGATTACTTGTTTGAGTTCTGTAAGTGATACCTGACTGATTTCTAGAGTGTCGTTTCTTGAACTTGGTACAATTCTTTCATCAGCCGTTTGCTTTAGGAGTGGTTGGAATGTATTTTCTAAATATTCTGCGAATATCTCTGCTTTTTCTTTATCACTCCTTGCCCATTCATTATCTTTTCTAATAGGTGGTGAATGCACTTTAGGTCTTTTAATCCCCTTTGTAACCTTCCAGAGTGAATACTCTGTATCTTTTTCTGCTGTCAATCCCTGGAGATACATGCGAATAGTTTGTTTTTTAATATTTTTAAGAAGATCTTTGAGTTTATTACTCAAGCGATTCAGTATTGTCTTATCTTGTGGTGCACGACTTTTGTTCCATTTCTTACGTGCTTTTCTCTTTTCTTTAACCAGCTTATGTACTTCCAGAGGATAATTAAAGTTAACATTATTAAACTTCCTTACTTTATCAGGTGTATTGTGCCATGCTACTTGCTGTATATTATCTACAAACAGATTTACTTCCTTTTCTAGCTGTTCTGGTGACCGAAGAGGCACCTGGAGTTCAATAAGGCGTTCAAGCTCAATTCTAAATCCATCCCAGTCAGTTTTACAAGTGGTCAGTCTGGGTTGTGCTTCCTTCTTTATCAGTGTTTCGCTTATTGTCAGGATGACAGGTGTATGGTCTGAAGTAAGATCACTGCAATCAGTAACCTCAATATAATTGTTAGAAAGCCCTTTAACGACAAAAAAGTCAATGAGATCAGGCACTTTCTTCAGGTCAGTTGGCCAGAATGTTGGTTTGCCTGATGAGTAAAAATCACAATTCGCCTCCTTACCTGCAGCATACAGCATTTTGCCTTTTGGGGTATTAAGTATTGATGTTTCGCATTAAAGTCACCACCAACAACAAAATGGCTGCCGAGCGATTGTAACAAATCCAGATAATCACTCTTCAACAAATTATAGCGTGTAGGACAATATATAGCTGAAATATTGATCTTTTTATATTTTGTTTGCACACATACTGTAGTCACTTGCATTGTTTCAGTATCAAATTTTACATCTTCTGTGTGCTTAACTGAATCCTTAATAATCACAGCTGATCCGCCCCTAGCTTTATTAGAGGGGTGAGTGCTATGATATATTGCGTATCCTCTTACTTTAACATACGTCTGTTTTGTAAAACGGGGTTTCAGATATTAAACATATATCAATTTTTTCTTCCCTTAGAAAGAGTTCCAATTCGTTGATTTTATTAACGAGCCCATTGGCATTCCATATTGCAATTCTGAGGTAGTGGCTCATTTACTCCTGCTTACACTTTTCTTTCCCATATTCTTCTCCAGGTTATTCAGCCTGTCAAATATCATTTTATTCATAGTACTTTGCTCATCCAACCTGCCAAGTATGAGATTAAGCATTTTAGCATTGAAGGAGTTATCATTTTCTTCATTTCCATTACTTGTTATTTGTGCATAAGTTTTTTGTTCGGAGGTACTTAGTTTACTCTCCTTATTGAAACCTGGTTCCTTTTCATTAACTGATCTAGTCTTTGTTGCCAATTGCTGCTTTTCTTTGAGTGGCTTCATAAGCATATTGCGCCTTTTTTGTAGTTCCTTGGCTACTTCACAACCCCTGTAATTAGCCGGATGTGCTCCTTGACAGTTTACGCATTTTGGAACAGATTTCCTATTAATGTTGCAATTTTTAGTTAAATGTTTCCCTGCACATTTTACATAACGTGGCTCCTTCTGACAGTATGCCTGTGTATGATTGAATCCTTGACACTTTTTACATTGAGGTATCATTTTTGTGTTTTTCCTCACAGGTTCAATTTTAACTACCATATTTAGTATGGTTTTAATCTTATAAATTTCCTCGACATTCTCTTTGTTATCAAAGGTTAGCATGAAGAGCGGGAGTCCATGCTTGGTAATGACTTGTTCCCCTCGTTCATCTTCATGTTTTTGTTTCTTGTTGATATTAACAGCGTCCAGTATTTGATAACCTCTATTACGTAGATCTTCTTGTACATCTTCTATTGTGCGTGATGCGTGGAGTCCTCACGCCATTACTCGTATTGGCCTTTCATTTTTATTTTCATATGAATACCACTGAATTTTTTCAGCATTTAGTTTCTGTGCCAATGATCTGTATGTGTCAGAGTCTGAGACGTTGATTTTCCAAACATTATTATTTAATGTTGTGACCTTGTGATTTTTTCCTGCGATTGATTTGAGGAGAGAGTGCAACCTGTTATAATCCGTTAGCCCAGTTACATTTATTGGTGGAGGCAGTTGCTTCTTTATTTGTGCTCTTTTTCTGACGTGTATTTTTGATTCACTCAGACTTGGTTGTTCTACTTCTGGAGAGAATTCAGCTTTTCTTTTTTTTTTCGAACTGTTCACAACTCTTTCCTTTTTACCTTTTTTTTAGTATCCAATCTGTTTCTCGGCTCAGTTCTTCTTCATCTGTATAATAATCTATTTGGCCAGAAATAGTATTTGTTTCTCTCAGGTTCACAGCATGAGAACCTTTTTCTTCTTTTAGGGCTACCAGTTCTTCCTTAACTTCTGATAGCTCTTTTTATAAAGAAGTAATAATAGCATACATTTTGTCACTCTGAACAAGTTGTTTTTTAATTTCCTCATACAATGCAAACTCCATCTCCGTTTGCAGATCATTCTCCCTGCCCTAGGGATCTGTAGTTTCTGATTTATTTCAGTTTCTTTTGATGATGAGATCGATGCAGACCTAGGCCTTGGCGGTGACCTGCAAATGGTATCTCTTCTCTGAAATGGATTAACTTCTCCAGTAGCTAACCTGAACTTCACGGCCTGGTGATCCACCGTGAGTTCTGAGCAGTCGCTGGCTGACGGTCGGTGGGAGCCCGCTCGCTCACTCCCTACTCCGACCGGTTCTGGGGTTCCGAGCCCCTGTCCAGTAATATTAAATTTATTATTTGTACTGTTCATCTTTATTAACAGATTGTGGTTTACTCAGGTTTCCTTCCTTAGACCGGTTGCTTTCTCTACAGCTAGTGAGCCCAGTCTGCCCATTGACAGCCGCCCGCTACGGGTCAGACGCTGCCATTTGCCAGTTTTGGTCCGCGCCAGGTAAGGTGTCAAGAAATAGAATGAAAAACATGGAAGACACCGTAGCCCTCGAATGCTCTAATAGCGTCGGGGTCGAAAAGAACAAGAGTTAGCCAAGGGAGGCTGATAGGAAAGATTAAAGACCAGAAAGATCTCACCCAAGACAAGTTGAAGCAAAGTGAGATCCGAAAAAGATGCTGGCGTTTAGTTCACATCCACTAGCTAGCCAGTAGGTGCTATCCAGGGGCACGACGAGGACGAACCAGCTCACCCCCACAATTTATTATGATACAATTACAGTAAGTACAATTGACAATTACAACAAAAGCACAGATGAAACCGAAGAAACCATTCTACCTTTAGTGCAACGTATACCTGGATGTGAGGATGCATCTTTGCAAGTAACCGAAAGTTAGATGAAGGATGATGATCAGTATGTAACTGATGGAGAAATTGTCGCTCTTATCAATTGCGATGACAACAAAATTGAAGATCAAGATCAAGCACCAGCTGTTGAGCCTCTCACAATTTCATATAATGACGGAGTTAAGGCTCTAGAAACTGCAATTAAATACATTGAGCAACAAGAAGAAGCTACAGGAATTGACATAATGATGCTGCAAAGATGGCGAGACTTGGCAGTGAAGAAACGGCACTCGTCAGGAAAGCAGACTACGATCAAAAATTTCTTTAAATCATCACAGGACTGAACTTTTTAAGTGTATTTAACTTCAGACAAGTCTGTAACAGTAAGTTCATTTTTTAAGTTAATTTTTTCTGTTGTTTTGTTGTAAAACATGATTTTTAGGTTCGTAATGTGTAAAATTATAACATAGCTTGATGTTTAATAGGCTTTTTCTTAACACCTCCCTATTATCCGACATTTTCGCTTATCCGACATTCTGCCGGCCCGTTTATGTCGGATAAGCAAGACTACTATAGTTGGGATTTTTTACTTTATTCTACTATAGTTGGGAATTAACTCTGTATTCGCTTAGCGTCAGTCCGCCACCTTGGCACTGCCAACTGAAGCAATTACTGAGTAGACACTAACTGTTGTGTTCGCACATAAGACCAAACACATATTTTATTGTATTTTCTTAATTTTAATTTTATTGTTATTAGTAAGTAAGAATTATTTTAATTGTAATGTGTTGTATTTCTTAGTGTGCATTTCGTACTTTTTAATAACAGTCAAAAGAATCCAGAAGTTTATATAACTATCGAAAGTGTAACTCAGAATCGAACTGAGATTAAAATCGACTCGTGCATTGTACCAAATAAACATTAGAACAACGAAGGCCATAATTTATGAAAATAAACAATGATATTTTTCCCCAATTGATGCGAGTTGTCTTTTATTAAAAAATAAAATAGAAATAAAGAATTTTATTTCAGAATAAGAAGATTGAACACCCGATCACGACAACGTAAGTAATTTCGTCAAGCGTAATAACCTATGGTAAGTGAGCCAGGTAACCTCAATCTTGACAACTCAACACGAAAACCAAAACCTGTCCCCAACAAACAGTAATCCACATTAATAAATAAATAGTTATAGTAAATAATTAAAGTTAAATAAAAAAAAATAAACAATTATAAAATTGGCGCTTACAACAGGAGGCGTTAAATAAACCAAAATTTTATCGTTACAAAATTAGCACAACAAGGTGAGGCCTAACTAAGTAATTAAATTAAATAATTTTAAATAATAAACAAAATAACGAATTTAACAGTTATAAAATGTATGTACAAAATTTTCAACAAGATTTACCAACAGAGTTAATAGGTTACTTGATAGTCAACAGTTGCCTAGTAGACAGCACATTAAGTCATGTGCAAATAACAGACTAAAGTAGTCTTCAAATGAACATGAACACCTACTTTGTATGCCATTGTTGATATGAGGAAGTTTTTGACTGTCGTCATAATATCTGTAGTGAAGACATTATTAAGCTCAAGTGGTTTTCAGATTATGTGCAGTGGTTTAAACTTACAGCTCAAATCAAACTGCATATGCTATCACATAAAATACAAATGTATGGTTCTGGTTGATATAATTTATGGTAGGAAATGGATACTACACATTATTTGAAATAAATCTTTTAGTGTTATTGTTCTCAAACACAGTATATATATTTTTTAAATCTGTAATTTTATTTATTATTAATATTATATTTGATGTTTACAGATAACAGTATTTGTTGGAGTAAGTCAATCCTTAAAGCATACTGCAGGATATGCAGAAAGCGAGGTCAACCAGACAAAATGCTATTATGTGATAATTGTAATAAAGGCCATCACTTGTACTGCTTAAAACCTAAGTTGTTGGTAAGTTCTTTAATTATATTAGATATTATTGAAATATGTATTAAGTGCTAAAAATAATTAAATTCAGTAAATATGATATCTAGAAAGAACAGGTCCAAGTTAGAAAACGCAGGAATTTGCAGAACAAATGTTATTAGAGGTCACTTATTAATCACAAACTGTTTCAGTGCTGGCTGGAAGAACAACCAGAATTGTTACCAACTATCATTGAAGCCAATTGGTAATAGAAAAACAATAAGTGCAATGGAAAAAAATAGAGAATAAAGGGCACTGAGCTTTGTATTAAAGAAACATCAATTAAGTTAAGAATTGGAATGATGACACTCAAGTGGCTGTTGAGCAGTAAGATTAAACTTGTAGAGAATATCTGTAGACAAAAATAATGGTGGATAAACAAGTATATCAAAAGAAATAGAATGTGAATCCAAGTAGGCTGATTACATAGGACAACCTAGAATGTATAAACATAATAAAATGATAATTCCACTTGGATAGCATTAAATCTTTGAAGTTAATTGAAACATTTGAATCAGAGTAAAATAAGACATTATCCAAACAAATGTCATATCTAAATAATAATGGGATAGTTTTTTGATGTAACTAGTAAGAGAGTGTGATAAAAAGTTGAATGCAGCATACTGTAGACTTTGAAATTTCATACTACCAAAACTTCAATAAAATAATAAGACACTAATAAGTAGGCCTAACGATCTCTTAATTTAGTGTTTATTTGTTTTAAATGCTTTAAGCTTAGCAAATATTCCGTTGCCAGTATTGTATTAATGCTATTAAGTTTATGACCTGGCATAAACGCACGAATACACGCGCGCGCGTGCATACACACATAAAAACTCATGACATTTCGGCAGTATGATGTTGAAGACTCCAATCGTGGATATTTTATAGATACAACCTTTTTTAGACTTTGCTTATTGTGGAAAACATATTGTATAGAATACCGTAACGTTAAACGAAATGTATTTATTTTATTCAGCTGTTAAAATAAGATACTTAAATTCGATTGCGTTTTGTAATGTATTTGTATTAAGTATGAACTACAAAGTTCTAATTTAAATTAAGATTAAAAGTGCCGTTGATTCACAAGAATTTACTGTCATGTGTTCTTCTCTGGTATGCTTTAAATAACGAAAACTCGTACTTTAAAATTTACAATTCAGGTCAAATCAGGTAGTAATCCAGTCCAGTTCTCGATGTGCCACTATTAAAGAAGGAACATAATTCTTATTACAAATAATGAAGCTTTTTAGACCTGGTATTACTAGATGGTAAGTAAATAATCAAAATGTTTTATACAATTTGTAGGTTCCTTGTCATTCTGTTTATTATCAAGTTAAAAACATTCGCTAGCATTTTGTATTTAATTCCTTCAAAAAAAAGAACACTCGAGAGGAAGTTTTTAAAACGGTTCGAGTAGATTTCAATATTGTTCTTTTGGAAAATAAGGGCGTTACAGTCTGTGTTATGAATACCAATTTGTTTTAAGTTCTCAAAAAATCAATACTCTGTATTTACTAGATGTGTCCATAGTACTGGCTTGAGCAGAAGCATGACAAAACCTACTGTTATCATGACAACTGTTGACTTATTATAACTTTATATTTTGTAACAATTTGTTACTATGCTTGTTATGTCCCAACATTAAAAGTTATAAATACATTTTTAAAACATTCCGCTATTACACTTTTACACTTTTATCACATTTTATTATGACTTGCACTTTTTGTGTAGAGTGTGATAAGTGTACTGAAAACATATATTAAAGAAACCGTAGATCAGTATTTGGCAATATTGACATTACTGAAGTAATATATCTGAAAAGTGTATGAAGCCAACCTCATATTTTAATATATTTTATTACAAATTTTATGTCTGTATGGATATCCAAATATTCTTGTACCCGAATTACTCTCGGTCCCAATTTGTTATGATAGGGTACTGATGCTCTACTTTGATGCAGATCACTATCAAGACATTTGTATAAGCATAACTTATTTTTTCCAGCCTTATGATTTTTTTAAATTGAAAAACGTTTTTACTCTCTTGTTTTCTTAGTATTTCCTGTATCACCACTCTTAGGCTTTACAATTCTAACTTGAATGTGCCCATAAGATTTTTAAATTTCAAAAAGATTAATGCTAGTGGTTAACCAAATCATCGTAATTATTAACAATATATAATTCTCAAATAGGTAAAAAATACTGACTTATTCATTCAAACTGCAGTTTAACGTTGAATTAGCTACCTTTATTTTGAACGTTTGAAGACTTCTTTTTATTAGAATTTTGAATTTTCAAAATTTTCCTTTATAATTTTTTTTAATCACAAAGTTATCATTAATTACTTTCTTAAAATAAATATTTTTTGTTTAAAATTGATATAATTATGTACTCTGCTTGTAATAATCTAAATTGAAATGTTCTCTCTACACTTTATTTAGCTTTCTAATAATTCATCACATCAAGGACAACATTTCAGTAACTATTTTTTATTAATATATTAATAAGAACCATATTCGATATCTTCACTAAATTCATTTACCATTCCATAAATTAGAGGAAAAGCAAACATCAAAAGTAATAACCATCATCATCATCAGCAAGGGTTATACAAAAGTAGTTTGTTCCGGGCCCAAGCAGATAGACTATAGCTGGTTATTCCAGTGCTTCATGGGGCGCCCCACACCTCTCCGTCGATTTCTGCTTACAATTCAATAGTTGTTTGAGAATGCTTCAGTCATCGTTTCGGTTAAAAGTTCCAACCATTTTAGCCTATAATGGGCAGTCCTATCAAATATACATATAATATTCAGTTCCTGCCGCACATCGCGATTTCTTCTGTGAACAGCATTTGTGAAGAATATATAATAACACGCGTCTGAGACCACCTGAAAACGACTGCTCTGGGAATTCGTTCTTATAAGTCAGAATTCTCAAACCCATAGACAAGGAAGAGTCACCTTGGAAAACTTCAAGCGTGTTTCTTTACTCGCTGATTAAAAAATTGGGTTGGGTAAGGTACTGGTCCTCAAATTCTTAGTGTTGGATGAAGTAATGTTAGCTCTCAAAGAAGCCTTCAGCCTCTCTCCAGCCAAGACGGTTCTCCGTGATGAAGTGCCATATCTTATAAGAGGTTACTTGTTACCCTTCTGATGCTCAACCGTATGGATTTAGACCGGAAGGTCGATAAATATTCTTTGGAGATCAGTAGTAGCCAACAGTACTAAGTTGAGGCGTAAGGGAAATGATTCTGGATTGTATTATCTTCGGAATATTACAGGCGCGAATCAAGTTGGATTTAATGGGTTGTACTATTGTGTACAGGGAAATCTGGTCTCTTTAGTATGATAAGATAGTCAGTTTATGTGAGACAACCTACAGAAATCGGGCTGGACGTTAAGCCCGAAGGTGGCAACCCCACTATTGCATTGCCATGCGATAAGCAAGTAACATATTCAGGAGACATATTAGTTACCAAACGGTCGCAAGCAAGATATAACCGGAGACAAAACGTCAAAAGTGCCTTCCAAAAAATTTTAATTTTGCGTATTGTCACCGGAAAAAAGGCTTGTCGCGCTGAGATGTTCGGCGGCTGCGCCCGCTGTTCGTGGCGTACTGCAGTCCTCCTCTTCTTTCGGCACCGGTTGTAGAGTCGGCTACCGGCCCAGCGAAATCCATCGCTGGCGTGGAACAGGAGTGCGAAGATGCAAGAACGGCGGCGGTTCTATTCTTCGGCTGTTCCTTCCGGCTGACTCCGGCTTGATGTCGTCCGAGAGAGGAGAGGAGATGAAGTGCGTCCGATCGCGTGGCGATGAAGAGTGCGCAAAATTTTCTGCCGTCCCGGGTTTTATTAACTACCCGGGATCGCTGATTTGCTAGCTCCGAACACGCAGTTGGTCACATCTCGGCCGCTGGTAACGGAGAGCAGATGTTCGCATACCGCTGCCGTCACAGTATTTATAAAGTAAGGAAATCAGAATAAATTTGTAATGGAATGCTCTAACAGAAAACCTATATTTCGCTCACATTATTTATAATTTTTCTCATTGTGTTGCATACTGTAAGTCGTATTTTAAAAAATATCAATTAGCCTATAATGACATTGCACATTTAGTTGCCGTGGAAATTTGTAAACGAAGATATGATGAAAGAGAAACTTGTACTTTACTGTGTCTAAATAACACTGTTGTTTCTATGATATTTAAAAATTTTTGTGGTTATACTTTTTGTGGTTTAAACAACTCTAATCGACACCATATCTAGAAGATTCATATTCCCGTTTATTTAACACAATCCGCTACGTGAAGCTATTCAGTAATCTGTTTTTCAATTCAACGTTAATTATTAAATTTAATTTATAGTCATTATTAATGAAACTTTGATTTACTTTCACAAATTTACAAAATATTGTTAATGCCTTTATTTCAACAGCTATTTGCGAGCGGTTTGACAGATGCAGTTTGATACATGCAGTAGGCTCAGATATTGGCCTGTGTTGAGTTGAAAACTAATTACTAGCTTTGGAGAGGGAGTTGATCCCTTGACATTCTCCGTAGATGCGCCACTGCCTAATTTTATTTGTAAGAAGTACCAAGGATTCCTATGCCATACCCCCTTGCAAACCAATGTTCACGTGTGTTAGTCTCGTATAGGCTATACAAAGATTCTATAGATAATAATGCTTTATTTATAAAATTTAAAATGCTCAAGAACTAGTGTAGCTATCACCGAAAATAAAAGCGTACGTAACACAGTATTAGGTCTAAGCTAGCAGCGGGAGTTCACTAGTTCTTGAACTACCCCCCTCTCAACTCTTTAACTTGAATACATACAGAGCAAGTAAATGACTCAATTTTGGAGTTTGATGACACACATTAAGAAGAATTTTATGCAATACTGGAAAGAGACAGTAAAAAACTGTTAACGCAAAGAGTAACTATACTTACAGACTTAAATACAAAAATTAAAAGAACGGCTAGAGAATCAGAATTATGGAAAAAAATGGATTAACGTCACGAAATGTATAGGTGAACAATAAATTTACTTCAGTTCTGATAACAACTTTTATTATTTGTAGGCCAGAAGTTCATCATCACGTAAAGTTATGTGTTCATGACGTTCCCCTAGTGGTAGCTTTTGCAATCAAGTAGACTTCATCTTAATTATCACTAGGTGGACTCTACTACCTTTCCAAACAATTAAAGACTCTACGAGCTCCCCAGAGAAAGATTTTTACAGTAACCAGATTCTTGCAGCTAAAGTAGAACTAAACCTGGAAAGGCGTACATCAAAAGAAAGTCATACAAACATGATGGTGTTTAAAAACAGACATATATAAGCAAAATGAGGATGTAAGAGTGAAGAGGAAAATTGTCGGTCGGCAATAAACCTATGAGGCATGCAGAGAGCGCCTAATTAAAAGCAAAAAGTATATTATTAGAAGAAACCTCTAGAGTAACCAAACACCCGTAATTTTAGTAAAAATAGTGTTAAAATAGATCAGTAAAGATACGTGTAACACAATACAGACAGAAAACGGGACTACACAATTAAGAGACAAGTATCCTCAAATAAGCAAAGCCGGAATACAGCAATGTAGGTATGACACGAATAAATATGTAAATAAAATCTAGAAGGATTAAAAACAAATAGAAACAAATATCAATTATAATGTGATCAAACTTAAAACATTACAAGAAAATTTGTAACAAATAAAAGAATGGACGATGCCAATATAAAAGAACAGCGGAGAAGCTACTGCAAAAAACCTATTCAAAGATAAACGCATAGAGAGAGAGAATACAGGTAACTTTACGTTTGACCTGGAAATCAACATTACCATGCAATATTAATAACTACTGTTAATAATAGTAACTATATAATAATGTTTAATAATAATGTCAGTTCAGCGCGCGCAACAACCCATTACTGAGTCAAGGTGTCCTCAAAGGCATCCTCCAGCCTCCGCCAGTTGTCCCGGTCAAGTGCAGCTGCTCTCCAGTTCCGGGTCCCAAGGTATGGCTCGCATCGTAGTTCACACCGTCTTCCCAACGTAGTTTGGGTCTACCAACTCTCCTGGTGCCATAGATCCGTTCTGTGAGTGCCTTTCTTGGTATTTCATTCTCCCCCATTCTGATCACATGTCCAGCCCACCTGAGTCTACCAAGTTTTATAATTTTCACAATATCTGGTTCATTCAGAAAAGTGTTCAGTTCTTGGTTGGTTCTTTTCCTCTATTCACCTCCTACACATATTGGACCAAATATACTGCAGAGGATTTTGCGTTCATGAACCAGCAGGCTTGACTCAGACTTTCTGGAAATGGTCCAGGTCTCAGAACCAAAGGTGAGAACTGGGTGGATCAGTGTTTTATACAAAAGCAGCTTGATGCTCCTGGCAATTATTCTGCTCTGGAACAGGGGTCTGAGACCAAAGAAGCACCTATTAGCTGAGGTGATTCTTCGCTTTATTTCTTCTGCTGTTTCCCCATCGGAGTTAACTTTTCATCCTAAATAAACAAAGTTTTTGACTTTTTCAAAGGAATAGATGCCAATTTGGATGTGCTCTCCTTCTCTAGCCTCCTGTCCTGTGGCCATGTATTTTGTCTTGCTTGCTTTCATTTATTATGAGACCCAGCCTACTTCCAGGACCTTCAAGAGCAAGAAAGGCTTCAGTGACTGCTCGAAGGGACCTCCCGATTATATCTAGGTCATCAGCATATCCTAGGACCTGCACCAACCTGTTGAATACAGCCCTGGAGGAATTATTCCAGCATCTCATAGCTTTTTCTAAGGCAAGAACGAAGAGGAGGCAAGCAAGAGCATCACCCTGGAGGACTCCCTTTCCATAGTCAAACTCTCCTGATAAGTCATTCTGAATCTTCACCATGCCCTTCACTGTCAGCATTGTCATCCTACGCAATCTTATTAATTTCTTTGGTATGCCCAGTTTTTCAAAAGCAGTGTAAAGTTCTTTTCTGTCAATGCTGTTGTATACATTTACTGAAATCTATGAAGAGGTGAGGGTTTGTAGTTTATGTTCCCTACCTTTCTCCAGAATTTGTCGGAGTGTGAAAACCTGGTCTATTGTCGATTTTCCTCTTTTAAATCCACACTGATATCGACCAATCACCTGATCAGCATGTGGTACATATAACTGTCTTCTGCCAGGCTGTTGGCAGTTTCTCTTCTATCCATATATCAATGACAAGGTGTTGAAGGGTTTTAACCAGCTCTGGGCCACCGTAGTTTAGTTCAAGAAAGGCCTGTTCTTTGGGATAAAACCCTGGACATCTTCAAAGATAGGAACGCTACTAGAACACCCGTTCTTATACCTTAGACATTTGTCAGGAATCTCTTCCAACACTTGTAGAAAATATTTACAGTGTTCCTCACATTGTTAGCTTTTAGACCTCCTAGTGCAGTACTCTCTCCTTAAATATATTCCACCCTGCAATTGGCGTTGTATCCTCAATCATGTATCCATCTCTGTCTCGAACAAAATTATGAAGAATAATACAAGCTTTAACAATATCAATACCAAAATCAGGTTGGACATTAAAGGGTCGATGGAATATTCGCCATTTGGAATGGAAAATTCAACTGCAGACAGCTAACGACGGCGACGGCTATTTTACCGTCAAATGTGTAAACACGATGATTTCTTTAAGCGGCGCAATAAATCTTCCGCACGGACGAAAATCCACCCTGTGTGTAACCGGCCATACAGTGACGGAGGGCAGCTGTATACATTTTTTACCATACTTCATTATTTAGAAGTCACATGACATAATTTGCATAGAGCATCAATTAAACGTGCGGCAGCACACTACATATAATGCGACACAATACGTTACGTTTGTACAGTTCACATAAGTTTCTTTTTGGTAACTACTATATTACTTTTTATAATATTTACTTGAGTACTTTATAATTTAAAACAAATGGGTTACATTGCGTTATAATCGTTTATTTAAGTACTAAGTAGGCCTGTAATGAGAGCGCTGATGTTACTTGATATAGGCCTAAGTCTATGAATTCCTACCTGTGCTTCGGTATTAGGTTACTAATTAATGATGGCTGCATGTTCATAATAGTTATGTTATATCTTATAATATGTATTTTATAATCATTTAAGGAATATTGTATTCTGTTAAATAACCATATTTAATTACTTTGTACAACAATTTTGTTTGTTAGTTTGTAATGCTCACTCGTTAGTTAGTTTGTTCCCTTGTAATACTAAAACGGCTGGACCAGTTTTGATGCACGAGGTATGAAGTCACTTGTCTTGATTTTAGAAGTGTCAACAAAGATATAAAGTTTTGGAAAACGAAATGGCGGATGCTACAAACCATACTATGTAAAATTTAGGCAAACCTGTCAGGCTGGGAGCTATTTTTATTAATAAAGAGCGTATTAAAAGATGATTACAACAAATGCGTTGCGTTCATCAACATGAGTAAATGTGTGTTACACTGATTTTTGTAAGTATGTTACAATTGTTAGACTATGTCTTCATGTCAGTGACCTTCACGTTAGTAATTTATTGTTTAAATTGCACAAGAAGAATATACGCAAAAGGTTATACAAATAATTCTTGCTACAGGTTGCATTACGGTACTCAGTACTAATTTATTCTATCGGGTTGACTTCACAGTGATATTGATGAAGTAAGCCAGCTCACAAGACACTCATTTTCGTCAGTTAAATTATCAAACAGAATTATCACTGTTGCACACCACTATAGAAAAATTATTCCGATTTGCGCTTTCAAGCTTCTCAGCTCATCTGACGGATTTCCGATCTGACGATGAGCTGAGAAGCTTGAAAGCGCTAATCGGAATAATTTTTCTATAGCGGTGTGCAACAGTGATAATTCTGTTTCTGATTATAACCACTAACACAACTATCTTAAGTAAAGTTAAATTATCATCATACTCACTGAATATTGCTTTGTACGTCTCCTATAAATGCAATAATTGATTCTTCAGGCCGTCCTCTGGAAAATTTATCCCTTTTGCCTCAAACCAATTCATACTTTTTTCCCCTATAAGATGTCGTTGGTACTGCTTTACATTGAAGCAAGACATTGCCCATAACAAGAACAGAATTGTTTTTATGATAAGGTGTCTCTACACTATTGTTCAAATTCTGAATCGTCCGTACCATCACTGTAATTCGCAAAATTTTTCTGGTGAAAAAGAAAATTGTTCGTCGCCTGTACAAAAAAAAAAACACAAACCGAAGCGTTCTTAAATTCATGTCCTTCAGGCCTATTAGGACTACCAGTCTAGCTTTTAATCCAGCTTGAGGAGTTTTGATAGTCGTGTCCCTCCACATATTATTCTGAAAGACTCCCATTAACTGTAGTGTTACATTTATCATGCGGGCTATTAGGCCACCATTTATTGAATACTGAATTTCCAGATGTTTCTTCTATGCACACTACGACCATAATTAGTAGTGCAAGAACAAAGATTAAATACACATTATTAGATATAACATAACTACTATGAACATGTAGCCATCATTAATTAGTAACCTAATACGAAGCACAAGTAGGCGTACATAGACTTATACTAAGCAACATCAGCGCTCACATTACAGGCCTACTTAGTACTTAAATAAACGATTATAACACGATGTAACACATTTTTTATAAATTATAAAGTATTATACAATATAAAGTGCCCTGAGATTGTGAGACAGTTGGGATGAAACAAGACCTTTGCTTTAAACTAAAAACAAAGGGAAACGAAAAAACATGAGATAATTGAGACTGACATACACTATCTATACTATTCTCTCTATCTACCCCTGTCTCTCTTTTTCTCTTTTGCTCTCTTTCTACCTGTCTATTTACCTACCCATCACTTATATAACTACTTGTATAATTACTCGTATTATAAAGAAACATTTGGGTTGAAGGTACTAGAAGTCGCCGGATACCTGCACTGGTTGTAAATCCAGGAAAAGGTTATTTTATGATACTGTTCTCTGACATGTCTATTGTATATAGCATGTGGTTTCTCCAAAGGTTATAAACATGGCTACCAAAAGTGGCTTGAGAGACATTTTTCATGCAGAGAATGACGCAAATGATAAAAGATAAATGTTGTTACTTGTTTCAACTATTGCTTCACTTACTAAAAGCGGCCAGTGAGACCTTGTCGTTTTTTTACATCTATGTTTATATCTTTAAATCTATTTAATTTTGTTTAACATTCATTCATCAGGGTTGTGCACATCCGTATCTTACTAAAATGGAATACAAAAGTGTTAATAATTTTCGGTGTTTTATTAAAAAAAAAGGTTTCAGAAAATTTGTTTGTGATTGAAATCTTCTTCCGTTTTCAATAGAATGTGTAAAGTGTGATGGTAATATGTTAAAAAATATGAATGGACAAAAAAACGTCACCTTCGGATTTTGAAATATCAAATTTCAGTCATTTCAGAAGAGCTCGACATAAACAGGAAAACTACACGAAAATTAATAAACGAGTTCAGGGAGATCCTTACTGTCTGGGTGATGGATACCAGCTTAAAAATTGGTGGCCCGGGAGATACTGAAATTGATGAAAGTGCGTTCACTTGAAGGAAGTACATCAGGGACCGAATAACAAAACTCAGTGGGTACTTGGGGGAATTACAGGAGAATAAAGAAGTGGTTCCTAAAGGTGGTGGATAAACGCGATGCAAACACACTAAATCGTGTAATTTTAAATAATATAGAACCAGGAACCACTATAGTTGGAGATATGTGGAGCGGCTACATCTCGCGAGTACCCATACATACCCAAATGCAGAGGGGCACCCAGGATTTTTTCGAGGGGGGGGTTGAAAACTTGCGAACAAGGTGCACAATTTTGGTTTTCTCATTATTTTCTCAACAAGCAGGGCTTGCTTTTTCGTAGAGGAACGACAACACGTAACTTATTGGGGAGTCAATGCTGCAAGTGGAAGTAAAAATGATCCTTGCTTCATGGAATTTCACTCATGTATTTTCCATCTATAATGCAGGGTGTCCACATTCTGGAAAGTCAGGGAGAGTCAGGGAAAGTCAGGGAAAAAAAAGTTGGTCAGGGAAAGTCAGGGAAATCTTCCCCGATGACAGACTTGAGGATAATTTTTTACTCTAGTCTGCCGCAACCCGTGAAAAATCTGAAAAGTCAGGGAAATCTTCCCTGATGATGGATTTGAGGGGAATTTTGAATGCTCTAGTCTGCCGTAACCCAGACTATTGTAGCATTTTTTCCAGGTATTTTTCACAAGAAGTGCACAACAATTATATATTTTTTGTTGTGCCCCTGTGTCCTTTTTTCAACCGATTTAGCTAATTCTTTTTCTATTTTAAGTTTTTTTAGGCTGCTGACTTAAACTCATTACAATGGCTAACAAGAAATGTTTGTTTAATAAACTTTGGCTGGACAGTAAAGTGTTTCCGGAATTTAGTGGTTGGTTGGACTTGGTGGTTAGTGATGCAAATTCGGCTTATTGTCAAGTGTGTCTCAAATCTTTTAAACTAAGCAATATGGGGAAACAAGCAATTGTTTCTCATGCTAAGGGACCAACTCATGTAAAAAACATGAGAGCAAAGGCTTCCCAGCCGGCAATTTCTTTTTTTACTACTCCATCTCCATTAAAAGATGTGCAGCTAACACCTTCAACTTCAGCTACAAAAGAATTATTAGTAGTGCCAGGAACAAGTCAAACAAGTTTAAAGAGTTTCAGTGTGAATGAAGATGATGTTACGTCAGCTGAAGCAATATGGGCTCTCCACGTCATCACTGGGAAAATGTCTCTCAACTCTTGTGATGAAACCTCTGCAGCCTTCAACAATATGTTTCCAGACAGTAAAATCACTCGGAGCTTTTCTATGGGCAAGACTAAGGCTTCCTATGTAATAAATCATGGGTTAGCCCCATATTTTCAAGAAATGTTGCAGAATAACATGAAACAGTGCTCTGACTATGTTGTTTGTTTTGATGAATCTCTGAACAAATTTGTTCAAAGAGGACAAATGGACTTGTGTATAAGGTTTTGGGAAGTAAACCTTCAGAAAGTTTCAACACGATATTGGAATAGTATATTTTTAGGCAGGGCAACTGCAGATCACTTGTTAGATGGGTTTATTCAAGGGCTCTCCTTACCTTTAGGAAATATTTTGCAAATCTCAATGGACGGGCCGAATTGTAACTTCAGTTTTATAAAAAAACTCGAGAGCCATTTGCAAGTCTTAAATGCAGAGGGAAAGTCCCTTCTTGATATTGGCATATGCAGTTTGCATACAGTTAATGGAGCCCTGAAGACTGGGATCTCCAAAACTGGTTGGGAACTTTTTCACTTTTTTAGATCTCTCTACAGTCTTTTCAAAGATAGCCCAGCTTGGCGAGCAAAATACTCAGATATTACAACCAGCACCTCTTTCCCTTTTAAGTTCACAGCAGTAAGATGGCTGGAAAATGGTCGCTGTGTACCTCAAGCTCTCAAAATATTTGATCATGTCGATAAATTTGTAAAAGAATACAACTAAAACCTGCAATACTTTAGAGAAGCTATGAAAAATCCATTTTTTAAGGCAAAACTAAGTGCTTTCAGACGCATATTGTCAGATGTTGAGCCGTTCCTGAGAAAGTTCCAAAGTCAGAAGCCTATGGTCCCTTATCTCTTTACTTCACTTGAACAACTTATGAAAAACCTAATGATGAGATTTGTAAAATATGAAAAAATAGCTGAAGCAAGTACTACTCAAAAATTAATGAACTTGGACTTGCAAGACAGTGCCAATCAGGTTTCAGTAGAAAAGGTGGACGTTGGTTATGCTGCAGAAAGCTTAATGAAACAAATTAAATGCTCAGAAAAAGAGAAACTTGTTTTTAAAAATGAGTTCAAAAATCTCCTTACCACCATGATAGAATAACTCAGAGAGAAAAGTCCTTTGAAATCACATTTAGCACGAGGCCTCACTGCCTTAGACCCTAAAATGATAATGCTCAAACCCAGTTTGGCAATAAAGAGGATTGATGTTGTTCTAGAAAACCTGCACAGCCATAGAAGAATATGCGATAAAAGTGCTGAAAAGGCCAAACGACAGTTTTCTTTGCTAACTGAAGAAGCTAACGATTTCATTTCCAAAACATCTGATGACATGGGATTAGACGAATTTTACTACGGCCTTTTAGGAGAAGATAAGAAATATGAAGATCTCTGGTCTGTAATGAAGCTGTTTCATTTTATCCCATGGTAATGCATCAGTTGAATCTGGCTTTTCTGTCAATAAGCATTTACTAGTTGAAAATCTTCTAGAAGAATCCTTTGTGTCCCAAAGAGTTATTTGTGACAGCATAAAGCATCTAGGTAGTTTGAGGAATGTGACTATCAACAGAAGTATGCTTACCTCGGTCAGATCTTCAAGAAGAAGATATCAATCATATTTGGAAAAGAAAAAAGAAATGCAGTCAGAAGAGGAAAAAAAGAAAATAGAGAAAAGGAAAATTGAATTACAGTTGAAAGAGTTGGAGGAAAAAAGAAAAAAGTTGAAACTTGAAAGAGAAATGGAGGATGTAGAAATTGGGGAAAAGAAAAACTGCTGGAGAACATGAAGAGATCACACTAGTAAATTTTGAAGGAGTGCATATTTTTCTTTTTCATTCTCATCCTGTCGGACTGGTTCATTTTCAATTTTGAAAGCTATAGCTGATTATTATAATTATTTGTTACCATGTAAGTTGTTCTATTAAAATGTCCATTTTATCTTGTTTATATATTATTTTATTAAGTTCTAGTGAAAATACTCTCATTCTTACGTTACCTAAGGTAATAATGGAAATATTTATTTTAAAAATGCCATCAATGTATTTGTATTTTTCAATAAATAAATAATAAGAAATAAATAAAATAAAAGAGGAAGAAAAAAGAAAGTGGAGAGAGAATTAGGCCAGCTATGGGGAAGGTGGAGGCTGGGTTTTCTTTTTTCTTCCTTGTAAAATATAATGCTCAAAGAATTAACGTACTATGCATTTTAGTGAGTCAGGGAAATTTCTGTAAGTAGGTCAGGGAAAGTCAGGGAAAATTAAAACAGAATTTCTGTGGACACCCTGTAATGCCACCTATAATGCTGAAAAAGAGTCCTTCTTACACATACATATTGCACAGGTAAGAATCAACACACAATGTTTGTACAAGGCTTAGTAATTTGCATGTGCTGACTGAATAATATAAATTACTTAATGAGTAGACGGTGACTTTATTGAAATAATAATACAATAATATAGTTCAAATAATCAGACGTGAAGCTGTCGCGCATATTATAGAGGGGATAAGGCGGGAACAATGTAATACACGTGAATATAGAAAGGCTACAGTTGAATATTAGACTGTTCCCAGAATGACAAGTCTATGTACAAGTACGTGACAATTACGTGACAAGTTTTGATTTTGATTTCTATTTCGACACGACAAATAATTCAAATGGACGTTTTGTAAGACGAAACAAACAATAGATACAACAGAGGGACCATACAAAGATTTCACCGAGTTATAAAATGTTTAATGTTTAGTACTGCAATTATTATGTAAACAGTGACTTGTCATGTTGTGTCTGTTACAGTGTTTCTCCTAATCTCCCAGTCGAGTCTAGACATTAACAAACATTATATATTTTGGAGTATATAACACTTTGTTATCAGACATGTTACGATTTAGGAAAAACTTTAGTAATATATAGTCAACATTGCACTGGCATCTTAATTTGTTTGTATAAGTAACATCAATAACAGGCTCGAATGTGAAATGTCTGTGACCCTGTGTGTGTGTGTGTTAAACAAACAGATGTAAATTAACCATGAATAACAGGGCAGACAACATTAATGAAAAAATTATACTAAAACTATTTAAGTAATATAGCACATAATTACTTACAAACAATTACAAATATTACGTCAGTTCTTCCACTCCTTATTGCCGTAATAAGTACGTCAATTTCCTTCACTGTTATCATCACTCAAATTGTCTTAACTGCTGCTATCCCATCGTTTATTAATTTAGAAACGATCTGGTACATTATACACTTTTTGGTCCGATCTCACATGCTCTTTTAAATTTTCAAGACGTGGTCACATTTTGATGTCCAGTGTGTGAGATAAATACACTCAAATTCCTTTTTTGTTAAGTTTATAACACTGTCTACGAAAATAAACTTTTTTTGTTTTAACATGCTTTTCCACAGTTGCCCAAATCAGTTCTAGGATTAAGAACCGGGTGATAGGGTGGAAGTCATAAAATGGAATGTTCATAGTTTGCTGAAATAGTGATTATTTTAAAAGTTTTGTATGTTGGGTTATTATTTCAGAAGATGGAACAACAAAGAATTACATAAAAAATAGGATACAACAGGGAAAAAAGGCTATTCGTTTGCTAAACTCGTTACTTTGGTCGAACAAAATGAAACTTCAACCTAAACTGACAATCTACACAACTATTGTGGAGCCCATTTTAACTTATGGCTGCGAATGCTGGCAACTTTCAGGTAAAGAGAAAAAGATGATAGAAACTGTGGAAATGGACTTCTTAAGAAGCTCGTGTAATATATCTATATTTCTAGAATGCAACATGTTAGAAACGAAGATATAAGAAGGAAAACAGGGCGCATATTTACAACAGCAGAAAGAATAGAATCCAGACAGTTGCTATGGTATGGTCACGTAATGAGGATGGAGGAGAAGCGATGGCCAAAGAAAGCATTGACTTACACTCCACAAAACAGGAGAAGAAAAGGAAGACTGACAACACAATGAAAACAGGAATTAGGAAAAGCATGAGAGGTCGAGCTATTGGAGACGATGACTGGAAAGATAGGGAGAAATGGCGATCGAAATGCAGGATGCGGCATAGACTGTAGGACCCCCGCTAATAATAATAATAATGTTGGGTTATTTTGTTTAGCCTAACTGTTAAACAGAGCTCTGGTTATAACATAAATCGACTAAAGGAATCCCATGATTCAGTAACCAGTTAATCATGTCTACCTTTTTGTTAATGATGTTGCAGGTCAATTTATTTATTTATTGAAATTTTCAGGCACTTTCGTCATTGTCTGTCCAAATTTTTGTAACCGATTTTGAACGGTGAAAACCAAAGTTTCGTCTGTGTATACTATAGACTACCGTTCTTCTCTGAATTGCTGTAATTTTCTTATATATCAACTCTTAAGATTTCAATGTCACGTTTTTCTATTTAAATGTTTCCTATTGCTTTTTGCACGTTTCCGTCGAAATCCCATTTGACGAATAATGTGGTTCAGACTGGAAACACTACCATTATAATTAATTTGTTCTTTAAAATTGTTTAAATTACTTTTGAATGTTAATCTTTACCCTTCTATAGATTGACTTTGGTGAATAATTAGTCGTATAGTGGACTTGTCGAAATCGTTTATATCAGTTTTTATTTCATTTGTTGAACATTTTTATGGAGAGTCCTGAAAGATTTTATATCACCCATATATGATGTTTCTTTAATAATTCTAGAAACACTATTTATAGACACCGCACGCCTGAGCTACCCGTTCCTATAGCTTTCTTTCTGATATATCCTTATCTTCAGATTTAATAAACTTGTAGGCCTACACGTTATAAATTATTTTCCGACTTTGACTATGTATAAGTTTCCTTTGCACTTAAGTCGACAGGTGACCGGGATTGATCCATTTCACTCTCCATCCGGAAAATACAGCAATAAAGTAAACTCTATACTTTTGATGAAAACCGGTGTTTTTGAAAAGTACGAATACAATTACATATCATGAGAACAATTTATTCATGTCTGGTAAGCTTACCTACGCTGTATTTTAGTTTATCTTATTACTGCAGTCTTACTATTTGTACATTCGTTGACCACACAATTTTTTCCATATTTTCGGTAGGTTCTAACCCCCAAAACCCTCCTGGGTGCGCCACTGCCCAAATGTATGGGTTATACATTTTCCTGTGAATCGTTCGCTTAATTTTGTATGTCCTCGCAATTTTGCTGTTCACACCCAAACGATCACGAACTAATGGTCCAAAATGAAGCGTGATATACGGAGAAGAGTCGGCAGAATGTCTGTTAGTACATTTCAGACGTATTTACTTGAATATATTTGAAATGTTTTTCTGTAGAATAATTGTTTAATGATTTTTTTAGCTGCTGTTCATTATTTTTACACAGAATTTCTAAATTGAATATACAGTAATTTGTAGTCAATAAATTTAGCTAAAATACAAGTGAATTAGACAAAATCTAAGAAGTAAATAAAATTAAAAGAGATTTAAAGATATTAACATAGATGTGAAAAACGACAAGGCCTTACTGACCGCTTTTAGTAAGTGAAGCAATTGTTGTTGAAATAAGTATCAGCATTTCTCGATTTATTAGCGGCCGTGAGCATTCTCTGTATGAAAATGTCTCTCAAGCCACTGGATGTAGCCACTACTTTTATAATCCGTGGAGAAACCACAAGCCTATATAACAATAGATATGTCAATGAACAGTATCATAAAATAACCTTTTCCTGGTCTTACAAAATGTGCAGGTATCCGACGACTTCTAGTACCCTCAGCCCGAAACATTTTAATATCCCCCCCTCTCTCTCTCTCTCTCTCTCTCAACATCTTTCTATTATTTCTTATACAAATAGAACTAATATTATGAAAAGTTAATATAAAATTGTATGCTATCTCACAACCTTCTGTCTCCCATCTCTCCATCTATCTCTAACAGAAGAAGTAATTATTATTATGTACATATTTGCACAGTTGTGATCGCTCTCCTTCCTTCTCTCGCTCTCTCTTTTCTTCCCTTTCTTATTATCTCTTACTAATAAAAATAGAACTTTTATTACAAAAAAAAATAAATAAATAGATTAGCTTTGTTTGTTTGTTTGTGTTTCTGACTCTTCACTCCCAATTAGTTCTCCCCCCCCCCTATTAATCCTCTCTCTCCTCCTCTCTTACTCTCTTACTTACGCACTTTTATCATTTTACTACCTCTCTCTCCCTCTGTCTCTCTCACTATCTATCTATACCTATCTATCTGTCTGTCTGTCTATCTATCTATCTATCTATTTACCAGTCTCAATCACAAACAGAACTATAGACTATTAAGAACTACAGAACTATAAACTAAAATTATAAAATTTTGTTAACCGCAAAATTGATACAAATAAATGTTTTATAGCATTACTTCAAAATACTGTATGCATAATCATGAACACTGACAAAAAATATAACTGATTATATTTTTTATATTATGAGTATAAGTTCATAACGTTTGGTATTACATTTATTATTTTTGACTGCCAATATGCATAGAAAATTTCTCTAGTAAATGAGATCAAAGTAACATTATCACCCGGTATCAATGCATGTGAGAAAATATTAACGTGCCCGTTAATTCCGTTAGTTAATCCGACGAAAAGTGGTCAATCTTTACATAATTCAAAAGGCCAGTACGCTACTTTGGCTGCTGCGTAAAACACAATAATTTTATTACCACGGTTAATAGAATTGGATAGTGAAGTTTAAAAATTGTTTATAAATATTTTACAGTTGATAAATATTTAGTTAAAATTATGATGTAAAGTTGGCCCGTGAACAAAGGAAAAGAATAATGGTCATTCGCCTGCAGTTAGTCACTCTTTCATACAAACAAATAAGCGTCAACGTAAACTGTGCAACGTAAAACTGGCAACGTCGCTGGAAGCAAAAACCGTGACAATTCGAAAAAAGTATATATTTCAGACGCCTAATTGTCGGGAAACTGAAAAGACGCTCTATTGCAATTATGAAAGATGCCATAATGACAGCGTTTTGTACAACAAAAATTATTTTCTTATATTAAGAGTATATTGAAATATAAAACGCAAAACATAAATAACATAATCACAAGAACGTAATGTTATAATAAAATTTCAATATACTCTTCGTTTTCGAGTAGACGCCAAAACATATACATTTTGAAAAGACGCCAAAATGATAGAAAAATGTATATATATATATATATATATATTGTAACATGACATAAGACAGCACAAAGTACCAATAATAATTAATAAACAGAAAAGCTGAAGATAGAAAGAAATATTAGAAACTTATAAAATGAAGATTGATAACCCAACTACGAAACCACATATGACTAAGAAACTGACTATGACTTAACCCAATAGATTGGAAATAAAAGAAGGTGAAGGAACAAGAAACCATAATACAACCTAAAGTATGACTACAATCATTATAATCCCAAAAGTAGCTGATAAATAAATAATATGTATAACAAATGCACTAAATCAGATAGGGCATAAATGAAATGTAAATGTATAAACCATAAAAAAATAAAATATATATTATGTGTGTTAAATGAGAAGAAAAGAAAAATAGTTGTATAAAACTAAGATAGGAAGGTAGAAATAAAAATACCTTATTAAATATTAAATAGGCAAAAGCAAATACAATATAATCAAGCCTAGAATATGTAATAATTAATACAGAAGTGACAAATAATATATTAATAAAAAAAAAAAATGATAGTGACATCAGGGAAATAAACCCCATGTGAATAGAAAAAGTGTAGTGTAAGTGTCCACATTGTGAAATACTATTTAAATAAGACTATATAAAATATATAGCAAACAATGTTAAAATAGTAGATTAACCAATAAGAATTATTATATTATTAAAACAAGGAACACTAACTAATATATAAATAATAAACATTTTGAAGAATGTGATAAAAGTAATATATTAATGGAAACAGTGAGATTTAGACACTGAATCTTGTTAAGGGAATTTATATTTGTTGATAAAGATGATTAGTAATGTTAAAAAGTTATAGTTATAAGAGTTTTGTTACTAAATGAACCCTAGTATTAATAAGTTTAAAAAGACAAGTGATGTGGAAATTAGTAAGCAATAATAAGTAAAAGATTAGTTTCAGGCATTGGACCTAGAAAGAAAAATATGTTAGTTATATAAAATGTGTGATGTTCAAGGCACCAATGTTTTTACTAAGTTAGTTTGTTTCTTTATACAATGTTCAATAAACAAGTAAATAGAATTAACCGATGTAAGAGGATTGTAAAGAATGTTTAAATAGAAGTATTGAGAAACTAGGATTAGGCTTAGCAGGAATGAAGGGATTTAGTAAGTTTCAAAACAAAACAGTATAAAAAGGGCAATTAAAGTATATGATATGTTTATGTAATTAATTAAGAATATCAGGTACAAAAACGTATAAATAATATTTAGTTTCCAAATAGTTATATAAAGAAATGTCCATAGTAAAAATAAGAAATATGTTATTAATGTACCAAAGGTAGTCATGAGGGGTATCAAATTAATCCTTATCACAAAAGCAAAACAATGATGTTATTGTAATTGAGATTACTGCTAGCATAAGGAAGTAATTATAATTTAAAGGATTTTAGTAAAAATTGAACAGAAATAAAATGTTATATTATAACAATGTTGTAAGATATTGACCAATGAGAAATAGTATATCTTGAGGAATGTATATCATGTAGTATATCATGACAACTAAGTTTGTTACAAGCTTAGGCCATTGAAATTTTACCATTCCATTATTGAACAGTAGGGTGTATCGAAAAAAATTTTTTTTTGAAATCCGGTTACGGCTAGTGCGGATTTTTGGCCAAATGGCATTAATAAAACGTATAAAAAATCCCAGCTCGATCAGACAACTCCTTCTGCTGCCGAGTAGAGGTCAGATATTAAAAAAATCACCAAAAAATCACTTTTTTATTGATATCTTCAAAAAACCATTTTTGATATTTTTTATATTTTTTGGTGGTTTAAGTCATTGAAATAGCAAGGGAAAAGACTAATAAATACATAAAACAATTTTATTAGGGCTCTTTCTGTGCACCACAAGCCTAAAAACCTAGTGAATATTTCATAAAAAAGCAATGATTTTCCTGCCTGACAAACGTTACAAAATATGAGCGTTATAATTACTGTATCGCTTTTATTAAAAGAAAAAGGTTTTAGTATGCGACTAAAAGGAATTCTGCAGCTCCTCATTTATTTCCACTTGCTGAGAACAAGTTTTGGAAATAATCCAGGACTCACCACGTCGATCACATTTTCTGTATTTTCTGAGGTGACCATCCCGACGTCTTCTAGGAGGGAAGAGGCTAGAAGGGCCACGTGTCTAGTTGATGTCTTAGTCCTGTATAATGCAGTACAAAAGGCAGGTAGTTGCAATCTCATCTGCTGAACAGGTTCCGGCGATGTTTTCAAATGTTTTGGTGGCTGATACTCCTCATCTGAACTTGAGGCCTTGCCTTCCTCCGCTTTTTTGACGTATTCCACTTCTTCTGGATCAAAGCTTTGAGCCGATTGTTCTTGATCCGTCTTCTTAGCTCTTGAACTCTCCCGCTGAAGGTCTCGTCCTAACCTCTTGATGCGTCATTTGGTTTCCTGATGATCCAAGTTTCCTATATACATTTTTCTTGTTGTTCTTTGATCTAGAAGAAAAGGCAGCTCTAGTACTGGCACTTTTCTTTGTTTTTCGCAATTGCAGGCAACAGGATCTGAACACTTACAAAATGCTATATCAAATAAAGTCTTTTTGGCAGACTCTTGAAAATCAGCAATTCGTTGTGCACAAATTTGGAAACCGGTCTTCGCTGACTTTTGCTAGTCACGAACACTATCATGGTACTTCAATATCATTGCAACAATCCGTCTGACACTGAGAATTGCTTCGCCACTGATTAAGGCGTAATCCCAAATTTCTACAACCTTACTGGCGACAATAGATGATAAATCCTTTGTTGCAGGCTCCTTCCGGGATCCCAAAATTCTCATTTTTTCTTCTCGTTCCCATATGTATTGTCTCAACACATCTTCAGCGGCCGGTAGCTGTGTTAGGCCGAATTCCGTAGGTGTCCCAATTATGTTATTTCTAGCGTCAGACCGTAACAAACTTGTCGAAGCCATAACTTCAGCGTAATTGTCACCCTCTTACGAATAAAAGGCACTTAACACAACTACAATACTGTCCTCACTTCTACACACAGACTTCACATGAAAACACAATTATTTCCAGTTGAAAATCACTGCAGCACTAAAAAAAAACTCGAGCAGCAACAAGCGCGTTCGACGCAGCTGGTTGACAGGCGACTGACACGATTGAACCTGTCCGCTGGGCGAGTCGAAGTAACGCGGCACTTGTGGAGGGGTGGGCGGGAGGCGACTTAGTGCGATAAGCAGATGCAGAAGAGATTGCGAGCAAATTATTTATATTATTACTGCTCATACAACTTAGCATTAAAGGGTTTCGTTCGTTATTCAAGAGGCTTCAATATTTTTATATTAATATTTAATTGTACGTCACGCCGGAAATCAGTGCTTTTTTACGAAATATTCACTAGGTTTTTAGGCTTGTGGTGCACTGAAAGAGCCCTAATAAAAATGTATTTATTAGTCTTTTCCCTTGCTATTTCAATGACTTAAACCACCAAAAAATATCAAAAATGATTTTTTGAAGATATCAATAAAAAAGTGATTTTTTGGTGATTTTTCTAATATTTGACCTCTACTCGGCAGCAGAAGGAGTTGCCTGATCGAGCTGGGATGTTTTATACGTTTTATTAATGCCATTTGGCCAAAAATCCGCACTAGCCGTAACCGGATTTCGAAAAAAATGTTTTTTCGATACACCCTATTGAACAGCATAGAGGGTAGATGTATGGAATCCCTGCAGAAGAATAAATCTCAAAATAATTAAATGCAGTAAAATTTTAATGAAGAATTATAAGAAGATAATCTAAATTAACTATAAATGAGTTATTGAATAATTAAAAACAGTTATATAAATATTTTATATCCAAAACTTGAAAACAAAAATAAACCAAGTTAATACCATCAATACTGAAGGAAGAAAGAAGATATTCAACTCAACCTGAGGGAACTTAAAAAGCTTCAAGTCTGATAGAAACAGAACCTGGAAATTCGATCGTTTGAACCTGGATCTTAAACAACGCATACAAGAGAGGAACCTTGGACATTTTCCAGAGGAAGACGAGGATCGCAAGAAAAACTGCATTCAAGAGTTGATGAGTATAAACTAAATACGTTACCCCAAAACAAAAAACTTTTAACTACTCACTGTAACTGAACAATTTTATATCCAATTCACAAGTCATTAAATAAATTTTTCAAAGGAGAACTTGACTAAATAATCACTTTTTATTAAAACTAATCTATCACTGCATTTCGATTTTAACATTAACTATTTTAAAAACATAACTTGTCAACAAAATTTAATCTAGAATCGTACTACTTCTCATTTTGCAATAACTTACTTTTACATTATAAAATATCACATATTATGTATTAGATATAAGGAGTATTGTAAATTTATGTGCATTTATTTGTCTGTAAACCAACATTCTGTAGTCCAAAGAACTTTTTTCCCTGAGATAATAAATTATTGAAACGAAAACTATACGCCATCACGGCATCTCTGCATGGACTGAGCGATATCAGAACGGACTGCCAACCGAGCAGTTTAAAAGCCGGAGCTATAATAAATGTATGTTTTGTTCACAGTTGTAATTGACCTGTTGTTGTAACGTAAATCTCTTTTCTGTTACTTATTGATTATATTTGCGAATGTTCAAAAGCCCCACTGTTGGGTTCGCCAATCTTGTAACGTCTCGCGGGTATTACTCTCGGAGTCTTATAGACGTACTTTTTTGTTATTAACTTGTACTTTTTTGTTTCAAGTTTTATTTGCCCCATGTTGTTAGCGTCATCTTGTAACGTCTTGCGGGTAATCTCTCAGAGTCTTAAAATATATGTATCCTAAAAAGGTTTCTTATCGTCTATTTATGCTCTTCGAAAATCTTGCTTTAATGAGAGTCACAGAATTTGTTATAATTTATGTTCAATGTTTCCAAAAATCGAGTGTGTGTGATTATGCAAATATTTCCCTTAGATTTTATTTGGGTGAATTCAATACCGTTGTTTGACCATAGTTAGGAGAGGGAGTGCAAAGAGAATTACTCTCTTGGCATATGATTAATTAATTTAAATTTCTCCGCTCATGAGACCAGCTGATTGTGACATTTACAAACACATTTGAGGTTAAATTAACTCCAAATGGTATGTAATACCGTATTTTCTCGCATAATTAACGCACTTATTTGACGAAAAATACCGGCGAAAATTTTGGGTGCGTAAATTATTCGAGGATTTCAGATATACCCAAATTTCATTTGAAATTTATTGACTTTTAAAAGATACATTAAATATACTGTACTGTATTATACACAAAATCAGTTCAACTCATTGAAGTTATCGTCATTTGGCGTAAAATTACGGTTGAGTTTTCTTCTGAACAATCAAATAGAGTACATTAGGCAAGTTGGAGTTAATGATGTTAATAATAAGATGGAGCAAACTAATAAATAATCAATATTTTTTTTATACCGAGGAGGGGTATATATAACGATTCATAATATGTCGTCATATTTGAGCATTTTATGAAAGGGACAGGCTGTGTGCCGTAAGCTAGACAGAGAGCGTATAATATGCAACTATCTCACTCATTGTCACAGTGAAGCACGCGGTCGGTCGGATCAGACGTGAATTTTACTCAATTCATTTTTGCAGTTCAACCTGCGATAACTTCAAAACCAATACATATACAGCAATTCTGAAAACTGCATTGTGTTCAGTAATAAAAGCTCTATAAGTAGCCAAAATCTCAATTAATATAATTAACAATTACAGAAGATACACAGAAGAACGTGTTTTTTTAGACGTTTCTATTGGTTTAGCATTTGTATTTGTACACTGTACTCTTTAAAAAGACACGCAAACACAGACTGCGGGTAGCAAGTGGCAGGCAGACGGCAACCGAGGTTGAGAATAAAGGAATGGGTTTCCGGGAAAGAGCCATTGACTGAGTCAAGGCCACAGCCCCGCTCGGAATAGACTAGGTGCGTAAACAACATTCCAGCTGCAACTTTCACTTTTCCATCCCTAACCATTTCGCTAACCAAAATTGAAAAATTACGTAGTTTGGAGATACGTCCGGATGTGACAGGTTGTACTGTATACCCAAATTTCATTTGAAATTTATTGACATTTAAAAGATACATTAAATATATTATACACAAAATCAGTTCAACTCATTGAAGTTAATCGTCATTTGGCATAAAATTACGGTTGAGTTTTCTTCTGAACAATCAAATAGAGTACATTAGGCAAGTTGGACATGTGAGAGATATTATTTAATATTGGAATTATATTGCCAAATACAGTTAGACAACACGTTGATTAGAAACGACTTTATTCACTAGAACTAACCTTCATAGAATACATACATCCGTTATAACAATAATAATACGCGCATGCGTATTGTACATACATTGTTTAACCATATTTAAATTGTACATATGATATATTTGACAGGACACACAGTTTCAAGTACGGACACCGGAAAATATTCTTCCCGTCACGAGCTGATAGTACGACCTGAAGCAAAATAAATATGAATTAACGAAAGTACTAACGACGTAAGTAATAATGACATACCTGCTAAAAAGGAAGAAAAATAATCTTACCTTTTATAGGCTACCGAGTTGGTCGTCGCCACTGAAACTGCAGGAAGAATTGGTGCTGCTATCACTGCTCACATCTCTCCATAAGAAGTCATCTTCAGTCCCGTCTAACGCATTCGAGATTTCCGTCTTTTTGAAGCTCTTTTCAATCACCTTCGAAGAAATCATGTCCCAAGCGCGCAATATCCACTCACAAAGGAGTTCCACAGATGGTTTCCGAATTTTCCCTGTTGGAGTAAGTTCGTGCACATTTTCTGCCATCCAGCACTGATAGAGTTTTCGCACATTGTCCTTGAATGGTTTATTTATTGAAACGTCCAAGGGTTGAAGTACTGATGTCAGTCCACCAGGAATCACAGCCAAATCGGTTTTCATGGTTTCCAATAATTGTTTAGTGTTTTCCGTCAGATGGCCACGAAAACTGTCCAACACGAGAAGAGCCGGGCACCGAAGGAGAGACCCCGCTCTATTTCCCCAAACCGTTCGTATCCAGTCTTCTACGAGTGACGTGTCCATCCACCCTTTTTCTTGGACACGAACGTGGATCCCACGTGGAAATTTTACTCTCGGCATTGTTTTTCGCTTCAGGACAACGTACGGTGCAAGCTTTCTGCCATCAGCTGTTACAGCAAGCATTACTGTACACCGTTGTTTTTCACTTCCAGTAGTGCGCACAATAACACTCGATGTTCCTTTCGTATCGATTGTTCGACTTTGTGGCATATCGAAACTGATGGGCGTCTGATCTGCGTTTCCTATCTGGGAAAGCAAATATTTCTTCGCTTTCCGTTTCCTAATCATGAAGCGATGAAAATCAATGACTTTTTGGTCGAAATCATTCGGCATTCTTTGACATAAGGATGTTCTTCTTCGAAGAGAGAGTCCATTTCTCTTCATAAATTTAATCACCCAGCCTCGGCTAACCTTAAAATTCGAGACACTGATCCCATGTGCTGCAGCTATTTCTCGTCCTTTAAAATACAGCATTTCGTAAGAAACGGCATATCCATCATTGCGTAACGAAATCACATATTTCAGAAGATGCTCCTCTACTTGCGGAAACTTGCCACTTTTTGGACCGCGAAATGCTTTACGAGACTTGTTGGTCTCTTGAAGGGCAATTTTCTGTTTTCGCCAGTACCGCACGTTACACTCGGACACAGAATATATGCGGCCTGCTGCCCTATTCCCGTGTGTTTCGGCGTAAGCGATCACCGCAAGTTTATATGACGCAGTATTACTCGAATACTTGCTCATTGTGGATTAATGAACGACTTTGAGATCACAAAACATCCGTGTACCCGAAACACTCGTAAAATGAGTTTCTACCAGACTGGAATAAATCGTCACTAATCACGTCTTCGCTGATTCACTCACCGGACTGAATACCGCAGTGAGTAATAACAGGAAGTTGCACGAGGGTTTGAAATGCTAGGTTGTGCAATAGGAAAGCTACTACTTGACATCTTTATTTCGAAACGCATCCGGAACTGCGTGATGAAATCATCGAGAAAGTGGGTGCGTCAAATACGCGAATATTTCTTTTTTCCCACTTTGAACCCCCCAGAAATGGGATGCGTAAATTATGCGGGGGCGTTAATTATGCGAGAAAATACGGTATTTTTTGGTTATCCGTTCTCTTCTCTGTCTCCAGACAATCTGTAACCAACTACCATCTACTGAAAATAATACACATTTTTATTCAAACAACAAAGTATTCATTGTATTTATTTAGCAAATTTTTGTTTTATCTTTTCCCAAAACAGAAATGTATAATCGATTCTTACTGACAACACAACATTAGTTCGATCTTATTTTTTAAACATATAATGTATAACAAATATTTTTATTTTTTATTTCAAAAAAACAATAAAGAAATAATTTATTAATTTCCCAGGGTTATTTTTGAGTTCTTTGTACTATGAGACGGTCAGAAATGAATATTGGTTAATACCAAGCTTTACATAAATTAATTTATTATAATTTGTAGTATTGAGATTATGTAGTTCCTTGGTTATCTGCCAGAGCGCAGATTACGTTTCTTCACTAAAAACATGCTAGCAATTCACAGGAATCCGTTCCGCTGGTTTTTTGGTTAACTAAAATAATAAAGTTTGTTTTCACCTCTTTTCCTGAAGTGTTTAAAAATATGGTGCTGTTTCTAGTGTTATGAAGTTATAGTTGAGATGTAATTTAGTTAAATTTTACTTGGTAACGATCTCACCAAAATGTCGACGTTCTGTAGACTAGGCCTGGATCTCGTAGTTTGATTTTTCAAAGTTTTATCAAATTAAGGGCGTGAATGGTTCTACTCGAAGGAGTTCTAATATGCAGTGGACATCACTTGTCAATTTTATTAATTTTGCACTACTTATTCCCAAATGGTATTCGTTAATTTCTCAAATTTTTATAGGCATTACACTTTTCAAAACGTTCACTTCCAAATCGTTTCAACAATTAAATTCAAATCTTGTTAGTTGGTTACTGTTGGTAACCAATAATTTTTTATGGTTTTTTATTGGTGAATCTATATACTTTTTAGTATATAGGCTATTATTAATTATTATAAATTTATTTCTTCTTTTTATAAAAATAATCCTTTTTATATTTTATTTATAATCGAATTTAATTTATCTAAGGTTTTTCTTTATATTTTTTCTTAAACTTGTACCTTGGTATTTTATAAAATAATCCCTTTTAATTTGATTCATTTATAATTTATTACTTACTTAATGTATCCTTACTCTAAACTATTTTTCCTATGCCATCATGCTAACATAGTATTATTTTATGTTATTATTATTTTATATTTAACCCTGGGTTATCTTATATTAAACAAAATCATTATTTTAAACACAAAGATTATTCCTAGGTACAAGACCTTTGTGGCCTACACAATACAAAATTACACAGAATACAAAAAATACAAAATTGGTCACCAGCAATATAGTCCACTGCTACAATTGATTGTTTTTTCATCTACAGTACCAATCTGTGAGATGCTCTTTTTAAAAGTTTACACTCTCACCAAGTACACTATATTTCACTTGATACACTGCACTTTTATTATATTGTTTACAGCGTTTTGTAGTACAAAGTTTTTTATAGCTTGGTACATAATACCCATTTCTGACTTTTAGAATGGGGTGATTACTGGTTTTAACGATGGTGATTGTGTTATCATATTTGGGCAGGGGTTATGTAACGTTACATAAAGCCCCCCCACTAGAACAGATTTATTTTTATCTACTAGTTTTTTTTTTTAAATAAATTGTTGAACTCTTCAATCTTCGGATTCTTTCATTATTCTTCGTAATATTTTTTTATTTCTGATTGGTTATACACCTGTTATTCGGTTAAATGGTAATAGGCTTGATTTTATATTCAACTCTCTCTCACTCTCTTGGAGGCAAATTCATTAATGATTTAATTTCTCTGGGTAGTGGTCTTTCACATATTACTTGATAAGGACTGGTCACACTAATCAATAAAAAACTTGTTTTAACACTCATATTTCTATTTGCTTCTATAAATTTGCTTTCTCAATTAAGCTTCTGTCTGCTATCTTCCTTCTGTTTTCTTCATTCATACTTCTGGAATCTAATATCACTTTTTTTTCAGCTATTTTATAATCCCTTAAATATTCAATTTCCCTAACATTTTTCCCTATCCTGTGCGGTGGTTCAGTTCGGGTGGCCACGTTGGGTCCATTACTCCGCTGTCCATCCTTACACCTTCTGAGATCAGGGGAACATCATCCCTGCTCAGGAAAATGATTGCTGGAACCTGTCTACAGTCAATTCATTATAATAAAAAACTTACAAGTAGTCGATTAGCGACTAATACTAAACACTTTTGGGATTCTTCACTCTGTTGCTGATTGCATTTAATTATATATTTCTTTTTCTTCTTGATTCCTTCTTCTTTTTCATTAACTAATAGCATATAACATTATTGATAGGCATTATTTTAAAATCCTTTTGACTTTCCTTCTTGTGACATATTTTCTCCGTATCATTTCTTCCTATATCATTTTCAATTCTGAGAAATTCTAAATTATAGTTGTATTAATTATCATCATTCTTTAGCCTCATTGTAGTCATTAAATTATTCTTTATTCTTCTTATCTGAGCACACTACCATCCATTGTTTTTATTTATTTATTTATTCTTCTGTTTGTTACCATCAAAATATTATTTTTTCTATCATTCCATTTTAACCCTTTCGGTGCTCATTAATTTTCTCTTATGTTGCTGAAAAGTTGCATTATTGGCCAAAAAATTAAAATTATTTTTTCTATCTGATATTTTTTTCATGAATTCCCACATATAGTACCTAAGTCATGGTAAACTTATTTTGCTCTAAAAATGTTTACTTTACACACACACACACACACACAATTGCATACACTTATATAGAAAACCTACCTCAAAAACAATGCAGTTCTTCAATCTTGATGTTTTCTCCAGTTTTATATTCTGCTTTTAACTATTCCCACGTTGTTTATACAGAATAATTTCACCACTTTGTAGATTTAAAAAAAAAAAAAAAAAAAAAAAAAAAAAAGTTTAACTTTCAAACTTAGAGATTGTTTTTTTATTATGATGTGTTATTTATATAATTAAAAGTTTTTGCTACAGTTTATACCTTACACTGACACATTTTCCTATAAACTGTTTGCGTGTGGTATATTCTAAAGCAAGGTGTCACACACAATGGAGGGGTGTCCCAACAATCAGGGCAATAAAACGTTGTTTGCTTCCTTTTGCATCCACCTTTTCCTTTCTTTTTACAGGAGGACGGCATAATGCTGCATACAACACAGTTAGGTTTATGAGTTTTATCTTCAAATTGTGTTGGAAAATGTCGTCCTACAAGTCTTTCATTACTCGCAATGCTGATTTTTCGCCCTTTCCTCTTGTGTGTGTTTAACTTTTTGTAGTCACTTACAAGTCCATCTATTACCATTTGTCTAAAGTCTTTGTTAGGACATACACGAGATTGGTTTTGCATGTTGTAGGCAATACAACCATTTACAAGCGCGACTTCAATAATAAAATGCCAAATTGTCTGGTACCACTTTCTCTATCTACGACCGTATGGATATGTTGAACAGTACTGGTCAAATTTGTCTACCCCTCCCATGTTTTTATTATAAAGAACTTGCACATTTGGTTTATAGACACTTCAATTACCTTTCTTAGACCGGACGTCAACTTCTATAATTCCAGTATTCCCAACAGTAGATATCATACTTACTGTACCAGTATCTTGCCAAGAACATGCTAAAATCTGACTTTGGTTATTAATCCATATGTCTGGTAAGTCTCCTTTCTTCTTTTTTATATTTTTCATGTCCTGTGGAAGTCCTTTTCGATTAACACGCACTGTTCCACATGCACCAAATCCCATTCCTTGTAAGTCTCTAAATAAATCTACACTGGAATAAAAATTATCAAGATAGATAACATGGCCTTTATTTTGAAGTCCTTCTAACAAAGATTTTACAACTCGGCTTGCCAGTCCTTTTTCCTTCTGCCCTGTTTGTTTATCTTTCCCTGTGTACACCGAAAACCGACAGAGAAATCCTGTGTCTGCATCACAGAGCAACCACACTTTAATGCCCCACTTAGTTGATGGTTTTGATGGAAGGTATGTTTAAATGACAACCTACCTTTAAATTTTACCATGGTCTCATCAACAGACAATGCTTCTCCAGGTTCAAAATGGTTTAGGTATGTATTTTTGGTCATATCAATTATTGGTCTGACCTTGTATAATGCATCGTAACCATCAGTTCCCTTTGGCATCTGGTTGATATTATTATTAAAATGTAAAAAAGATTTAAGAAGAAAATATTTATTTTTAGTAAAAAGCTGCCTAAAACCTGGTGTATGAGTTAGCCAGAATTTATTTTCAAAATAAGAAAATATTTCAGTTTTATTGCATAGTCCCATCCCTATTTCAGCAGCCACAAATGCTTTTATGTCAATGGCATTAACTTCTGTCCATTTATGGACCCTTGAGTGTGGTGGAAAATCAAATGTCTTATCAACACACTGAATGAAATATAAATTTGTTTGTCATGATCAAAAATTTTTTGTGGAAAAACTTATAAAAACAATCGACTGGTTCAAGCCCTTGAAAGTCTTATACAGCCCGGTGACCACTAAATTCAGGGATAGAATCAAGTTCTATCATATTTCTTGATAAAACATCACTAACGTTTTGCCAAATTTGATTGGTGTCACTGTTACTTAAAATTATTTTCATCGTTAGACTGCAACTTGTCACAGATATCTACCGTACAGTCCGAGTCACTGTCACTCTCATAAAACGAATCATCATCACCCAAAAAGAAATCTGGATCGTCTAAAATTTGTACTATTTGTGTGTCAGTAAGTGGTGTATGCGCCATTATAAAAATATTAAAAAATTACAACTAAAACTGTACCTTAAAGAACAAAGAAATTCTCAAAACGTCACTATAAGGTTAACAAATACGAAACTGTAAACATACGTAAAATGAAACACTATACACCATATATACGACACTTACACAACACAAAATTCAGTATATATATAATATTATACAGTAAATACCAACAATTATGCACAATACGAACAAAATAATGAAATTAAACAAACCAAACCACAACCGTTAACAAACACTTGCGTCTATGAAAATCAGCTGGGCCAACAGAACAGCTGTCACACCTCGTAGTTTCAACGCAGCTACAAGAGCGCAGCACCATTAAATAAGGTGAAACTATGTTTTTATGCATTACGAGACTATAGTCAAATAAAGCAGCCAACAAAAATTGGCTGATGTGGACTATAGTCGAACTAAGCACGTAAGGGTATGATATGTCAATTCGACTATAGTCGAATAAAGCACCGAAAGGGTTAAATCAGTTCTTTATAAATATTATTTAATAATCTGTCCTTACATACTCTTGGTGTTTTACTGTTTATTAAATCAAATTGTTGTGAAATATTTTCTCAACATCTGAACTACATTACTAGTTTTAAGCTTCATTTCGCTTTCGCTACATGTGGATTAATTAAATGAGGAGCACTAACTTCTTGTTACATCGGTTTTAGCGACATAAACGTAAGTTTAACTTCACGACACATTTTCGAGCTGCTTACATGTCAGAGATTCTGGGTCGACTGGCGTTAGTTTAGCGGCAGGGAGTATGGAAGCGGGCGCAGTTTACACGCCGAGAGAAAAGTAGTTCATACTTTATTATTATTAATTGTCCATTAATTAACTACTATAAATTATCCTACCTTTTCTTAGTTAGGAGTTAGGTATTTCATTTATTATTATTACGTCTTTTATTTAAATAGAAGGATTATTAGTTTTCGCTTAATAACAGTGTACTTTGCATGTTCGTACTAGCCTTTTTACAAGGTGATACAGGTATCTGGGTGCAGAGGGAGGGTGGATTATACTCTCACTTGTTATAAGAACAAAAAAAATTAATTTGTGCTATTTAAATTGCCTTTAAATCGTCACATCCTCCTCCACTTAAAGATGACGATGGGACGACATTAGTGAATCTTTTACAGTGATATCTTTTTCTTTCGTGAAGTTCCCTTTCTCTCGTTTCTTAACTGCTAACTTAATATTATTTATATATAAATAAATATTATTTATTTCTTTATTTATTACTCTTAGTTTTCGTAACTTCACAATATCGTGGCCCGACTGATTTTACTAGCATACTCTAACTCAATTAGTTAGTTTTCTGCTCTATCATTAACCCTTTTCAGTGCGGCGCCATTGTGACTGTGTTAACGTATTTATCCCTATATCTCTTAATTATACTACAGTAATCTAAAGTTGATCCCATACTCAACCTTAGATTCTTTCTTAATTCTATCTTATACTACTGAGAAGCGGAATTTTAATTCTATCTTATACTACTGAGAAGCGGAATTTCACGAAAAGGAACCTTTATTTTATTTTAAACAATCTTCTGAAATTTGAATTCATTTAAACACACACACATATATAGATAATAAGAATCTTATACTAATAAATCAAATTAAAATTATCTCAAATCAATTCAACTTTATGTACTTCTAGCAATTATCAGTCGAGACAAAGTGATAATATCTTTTTATAGTGGAAAGAAATTTCACATGAAGAGTTCATTGTGTTTACAATAACACAATAGATCAGCTGTTTGGGGAGTCTTATTGTTTGCATTGGGGTGTGTTGTTAACAAAGGAGGGTGAATTCGGACCATCTGAAACACGATTATTTCCTGTTCAGGACTGTCTATGTTGTCCACTTGGGAATGCCATTCAAACAACTTATTTGTTTACGGGGCAGAGCATACATTCCTCGACACGTATCTAACATGAAATAGCCTGTAAATACCGACAGGTTTAAAATGGAATATTTTTACCAGCAGGGACTTGTTTATTACGGCAATAGCCTAATACTCATATTATTATTTAATAATTAAAACTCTATTTATTTATTTGTTCACAAATTCAGAGTGAATAAATTTATGTATTCTAGCAAGTTACTGTTAATTAATTAGCAGAGTCGCGCATTTTAAAACGTCTCTCCTGTTAAGACATTATAACATAGGGAACCAGTTTAATTGTTTGCTGTTAATTAAACTAGCTGCCGTAGTTAGTAAAAATTACTTGCCAACAAATTATGACAATGTATATATCAGGAATTTGTCCAAGGTTACATAAATTTATTCACTCTCTGGACATTATCGAAAACATCTCTTTATTATTGTATCTTAACTATGGATATAAACATAATAGCTTTAATGGTCATCTTTTTGTTTTTACTTTACTTTTAAAGGAAAATTCTTATTGATTCTGCATCAAATACTCTTTAAATTGTTACTCTTAGTATCTCAAGGTCATACAGCTGTGTATTACTTTGATTACCACGGATCCGGGTTCTAACTTTATAATATTCTAACATACTTCGACATCATCCAAACTATTTGAAGAATAGTCTGATGTAATTTCATATTTACTTTACCTTTAAGCATCATCAGGTTATTACTATAGCATTACAGAAACTACAAACATTAATATGCTAATATTTATGTGATCTAAAAAGTCTTTACAAGAAACTTTACTGTTCTTTTTGTTGAGGTTGTTAAAAACAGTGTATGCACAGAAGTTATGGTTTAGTGTCACCTGAGTATAACGTGAGTCTGCGGCTGGCAGTCGAGATGATCCTCCATTTAGTTGGTTGTTTCTGTATTGTGGTCTAGGTCATGACGCTGGGATTCTGCTACTTGGAGTTCGTACAGTTGTTGTCGTAACTTCTCTGCTGGCGTTGGTGTTCACTTTTCACATTTAATTTTTTTTTTTAAAGCACTGATGTTACCTTTTACATGGTATGGAACATATCTTACCACTTACTTTTCATAAAGAGATGTGTCGGCTAAGTTTTTATTTATTAATAATATTTTCTCAACATCTGAACTACATTACTAGTTTTAAGCTTCATTTCGCTTTCGCTACATGTGGATTAATTAAATGAGGAACACTAACTTCTTGTTACATCGGTTTTAGCGACATGAACGTAAGTTTAACTTCACGACACATTTTCGAGCTGCTTACATGTCAGAGATTCTGGGTCGACTGGCGTTAGTTTAGCGGCAGGGAGTATGGAAGCGGGCGCAGTTTACACGCCGAGAGAAAAGTAGTTCGTACTTTATTATTATTAATTTTATTTTGTTTGTATATAGTATCCAAGTCACTTTTTCACAATAATTTATTACCTTTTATCCGTCAGTGACTTCGTTCAGCGTTTTTTATATAGACGCGTTTCGTGACATGTGTCACATCTTCAGTAGTCCTCGTCAAAAGTTAAAAATCACGTAAAACACATAAAAACACATTTGCACATATTTACAACATTACAATGATGACACACACATAACACGATGTAACTACGGCTTCGCTGGACCGGTCCGACCGCGCGTGCAGTTGCCGAGCCACTAATTGATCTAAGTCAATCCTTATCACCAGTAATCACCGTCATGCGCGATTATATTTAGGGCTGTATCATATAGTGAATGAGATTGAAACCTTAATTGACAATTAATAATTAAGGTTAATGTGACACATGTCACGAAACGCGTCTATATAAAAAACGCTGAACGAAGTCACTGACGGATAAAAGGTAATAAATTATTATTAATTGTCCATTAATTAACTACTATTAATTATCCTACCTTTTCTTAGTTAGGAGTTAGGTATTTCATTTATTATTATTACGTCTTTTATTTAAATAGAAGGATTTTTAGTTTTCGCTTAATAACAGTGTACTTTGCATGTTCGTACTAGCCTTTTTACAAGTTGATACAGGTATCTGGGTGCAGAGGGAGGGTGGATTATACTCTCACTTGTTATAAGAACAAAAAAAATTAATTTGTGCTATTTAAATTGCCTTTAAATTGTCACATCCTCAGCCATTATATATATTACTTGGGCTTGATTAGTTCCCTGATTGTCGCTTGGTGGATTTCCCGATGGTATGTCCCTATTTCTATCCCCACTTCTGGATCTCCGATTTTCATTATGATCATTCCATTGTTGTCTGTTGTCGTGGTTTCTCTCCTCTCGTCTATCATAATTTTGTTTCTGGTTAAAATATGGACGTTTTCCTTGGTAACGATTATTGTAATAATTGTTGTTGGCACTGCCATAATTTATCCTTGGTCGATTATCTCTGGGTGGTTCGTTTTTCCGCTCCTCTGTATTCCCTGACCTCCATCTACTCCTCCTGTAATATGATTCTTGCTCATAGTTCTCTAATAGTGTTTCCATACCTCCAATGGTCTTTATTTGTCCGCTTAGTCGAGCACTGATAATCTTTTCCTCGAAGTGATATGCGATTTTGGTCACCAAACACTCTTCAGGGAACTTTGGCACTAAATATTTTGCCACACACACACACCTTCCCCAAAAAATAAGCAGTAGGTGTCTGTCCTATACTGCGGTCATACCTCCCATGACAGATATCGTCTCTAATAATGTTTTGCACTGACTCAGACCAGTACTTAAGCTTGAACATCATCTTAAAATTCCCATAATCACACACCTCGTTCCGGATTACAGTCCACCAATTATCGTTAATGTTTTTGAAATTATCGTTAATCATGTTCCATCGGTTCTCCTTCGACCTATTTAAAATTTCATCTACTCTCCCTAAAAATTCGAGTGGGTTTCTTCGATAATCTCGAAAGTTTACACTTTCCCTACTATCTTGGATAGTATGTTGAGTGTTGCATGTAGATCTGGAACCAATTCTATCTACCTCCCCTTGTAGGTTTGTTTGTAGTTGTTGTAAATTGTCTAATTTTTCTCCTTGGTTATGGAACTGGTTCTTGACATTTTCTATTGTCTCATTAAAATCTGTGAATTTACTGTTTATGTTGCTTTTTATACCATCCAACTGATCATTATTTTCCTGGCGTATGGCCATTATGCGAACTTGATTACTTTGTTCCTCTCGGTCCATTCGGGCATCTATTCCTGTTTTAATTTGTTCCATTTTTTCTTCTGTTTTATCCAATCTTTGATTGGTTTCTATTGTTTTCTTTTCTGCCTCCTCCTTATATTCATCTACTCTTTGGCTGAGTGTATTACTGACCATTTCAATTTTCTCATGAATTTGTTTTATATTTTTATTATTTTCTTCAAATTTGGTGTTCATATCTTCCCTTTGACCGTTAATAATTTCTCTCAATTCCTGGTTTTGTTCATTCATGGTTTCTCTGATATTTCCATGAATGGTCTCAATTTTTTCGTTTAGTTGTTTCACTAAACTTTCCTGAATACCGTCTATTTTCTCATTGGTTTGCTTGTTATTTTCCTCCTGTTTCCTAAAATTTTCATCTATTTTATCAAATTTTTCGCTCAGAAACATTTTGTTTCCTCGAGTTTTCATCTATTTTATCAAATTTTTCGCTCAATGTTTCATTTTGTTTCCTTGAGCTTTCCTTAAAATTTTCTTCTATTTTCTCCATCATTAGCCTCATCATTTCTTGCCAGTCTGGTTCTCTTCTGGCTTCCGCTTTATCTGGTTGGTCCCCTTGGGCATCCTCTTCAACTATTTCCTTTTCCGTGTCCGTAACTACTTCGGTTTCTTCATTATCACCTGTCGGTTGTTCCATTTCACTGTCCGTGACTACTTCTATTTCTTGTTCCTGTCCACCTTCTTCCTTCTCCTTGTCTTCTGCCCTCTTCTTCGATCTGCCTCTGGTATTATGCATTTCTTGTTTTCTCATAGTTGCCGACGAAAATTAGGTTTTTTGTGATATTATCTTTCGTATATCTCAAAATTTCTTTCCTAATTAAAGCCCTTTTAAGTTGAGCGCCATCTTGTAACGTCTCGCGGGTAAATCTCTCGGAGTCTTATAAATATACGTCTCCTAAAAAGGTTTCTTATCGTCTATTTATGCTCTTCGAAAATCTCGCTTTAATGAGAGTCACAGAATTTGTTATAATTTATGTTCAATGTTTCCAAAAATCGAATGTGTGTGATTATGCAAATATTTCCCTTAGATTTTATTTGGGTGAATTCAATACTGTTGTTTGACCATAGTTAGGAGAGAGAGTGCAAAGAGAATTACTCTCTTGGCATACGATTAATTAATTTAAATTTCTCCGCTCATGAGACCAGCTGATTGTGACATTTACAAACACATTTGAGGTTAAATTAACACCAAATGGTATGTAATATTTTCTGGTTGTCCGTTCTCTTCTCTGTCTCCAGACAATCCGTAACCAACTACCATCTACTGAAAATAATACACATTTTTATTCAAACAACAAAGTATTCATTGTATTTATTTAGCAAATTTTTGTTTTATCTTGTCCCAAAACAGAAATGTATAATCGATTCTTACTGACAACACAACATTAGTTCGATCTTATTTTTTAAACATATAATGTATAACAAATATTTTTATTTTTTATTTCAAAAAAACAATAAAGAAATAATTTATTAATTTCCCAGGGTTATTTTTGAGTTCTTTGTACTATGAGACGGTCAGAAATGAATATTGGTTAATACCAAGCTTTACATAAATTAATTTATTATAATTTGTAGTATTGAGATTATGTAGTTCCTTGGTTATCCGCCAGAGCGCAGATTACGTTTCTTCACTAAAAACACGAAATTTATTTAATGGCGGCTAGCAATTCACAGGAATCCATTCTGCTGGTTTTTTGGTTAACTAAAATAATAAAGTTTGTTTTCACCTCTTTTCCTGAAGTGTTTAAAGATATGGTGCTGTTTCTAGTGTTATGAAGTTATAGTTGAGATATAATTTAGTTACATTTTACTTGGTAACGATCTCACCAAAATGTCGACGTTCTGTAGACTAGGCCTGGATCTCGTAGTTTGATTTTTCAAAGTTTCATCAAATTAAGGGCGTGAATGGTTCTAGTCGAAGGAGTTCTAATATGCAGTGGACATCACTTGTCAATTTTATTAATTTTGCACTACTTATTCCCAAATGGTATTCGTTAATTTCTCAAATTTTTATAGGCATTACACTTTTCAAAATGTTCACTTCCAAATCGTTTTAACAATTAAATTCAAATCTTGTTAGTTGGTTACTGTTAGTAACCAATAATTTTTTATGGTTTTTTATTGGTGAATCTATATACTTTTTAGTATATAGGCGATTATTAATTATTATAAATTTATTTCTTCTTTTTATAAAAATTATCCTTTTTATATTTTATTTATAATCGAATTTAATTTATCTAAGGTTTTTCTTTATATTTTTTCTTAAACTTGTACCTTGGTATTTTATAAAATAATCCCTTTTAATTTGATTCATTTATAATTTATTATTTACTTAATGTATCCTTACTCTAAACTATTTTTCCTATGCCATCATGCTAACATAGTATTATTTTATGTTATTATTATTTTATATTTAACCCTGGGTTATCTTATATTAAACAAAATCATTATTTTAAACACAAAGATTATTCCTAGGTACAAGACCTTTGTGGCCTACACAATACAAAATTACACAGAATACAAAAAATACAAAATTGGTCACCAGCAATATAGTCCACTGCTACAATTGATTGTTTTTTCATCTGCAGTACCAATCTGTGAGATGGTCTTTTTAAAAGTTTACACTCTCACCAAGTACACTATATTTCACTTGATACACTGCACTTTTATTATATTGTTTACAGTGTTTTGTAGTACAAAGTTTTTTATAGCTTGGTACATAATACCCATTTCTGACTTTTAGAATGGAGTGATTACTGGTTTTAACGATGGTGATTGTGTTATCATATTTGGGCAGGGGTTATGTAACGTTACAATATTATAAAAAGTAATTAAATAAATCGTACTTTGCCAACCACTGTATGTTTGAATTATTTTAAAAAGGTAATAACTGAGTGGGTGATACAAACAACAAAAAATATTTTAGTTAACGAATTCAACTCGACCAGACAGTGGGTACCAATCAGGCGGCGAGGCAGAAAATTTGAATGGAGTGACGAGAAATATGGTCGACCAGTAAGTATTGAGACGAGGTATAAAACGGCCAGCTGCACACTATTAAAAGTAAATAACGAATGATAAAATTATTAACCCACACAAACGTCTATTTACAAAGTGGCGCACCAACTAGTAGGGATAGAATAATTAAAAAATTATACAATTAAACCCTATTGATTCTAGCGGCGGCTGCAGAAAATGGAACCGGCAAAGCACGACACAAGATACCAGAGTAAGCTGCGCGAGAAGGAGGCTGAAAAGGAAGCAGAGATGATAGAAAAGGAGACCGAGGAAGACGGCAGAATGGAGGAATGGGAGGTAACATCGGTTGAAGATGTGGAAGAATTATTAACTCCCGTGGAACCAGATAAACCCACACAGCAGGAGGAAGCTAGAGGAGGACCTGATTGGAACCAGTTTATGGAATTAATGAGTAGTATGAAGAAGAGTATGGACAAAAATAATGAGAAAATGGAGGAACGGAGAAAGGAAGATAAGGGAGAATTAGATAAGAAATTTGAGTTAATAAATGACAACTTCAAGAAACAGGAGGAAAAATTGGACAGTACTAAGGAAGATTTAAGGCGGACTATTAATGGAAATAACGAGACATTAAGACAGGAAATGAAGGAGGAGAACAAATTGACAGGAGAAAAAATAGAGAGAAGTAATGAGAAAACCGCCGAAACCTTGAGACTAATGAAAAAGGATATTGAAAAATTGAACAATAAAATCGATAGTAACAGTGAAACTATACAACGACAATTAATAGCGTATCGTAAAGAAGTAAAGCAGACAAAAATGGAGATGAATCAGAGATGGGAAGAAACAAATGACAAAACCAATCAGATCAAGGAAACATTAGATAATGGTTTCAAGAAGGTGATTGAAACACTAGAAAGAGTTTCTGAAGGTATTAAAGAAACATTGAATGAGAACGGGAAACCGGGAAATAAGAAAATAGAAGATAGTAGGAAGGAAATAGAAATTACAGAATACAAAAGGAAGACACTTAATAGACATGCATAATCCAATATCAACGATAGCATCTACGATGGAAATAGCATAGACCTATTCGTTGTAGAAACAAAATAATGAAATGATTGAGATATGAATGGAAACAAGTGAAAATTTTATGACGGAAACATTTAAATACAAGATAGTAGCAAGAAAGTGGACAAGAACAGAAGTCATTCTGAAAACGACAGCAATCCGAACAACAGGGGTAACTCATATAATCATGGACCATGGCTAAACCAAGTGCGGAGGAACACTGAGAAATGGGACTGATTTTAGGTAGACCGACCATGCAAACCAATGGAGAAGAAAAGAAAACAAATTTAACTAAATTCCAAAAAGGTAAGAACAACTTACTACAAGTATATTTGAACCAATTAATGTATGAAAGAAAGAAAGAATTTTGAGAATAAAAAATATTATCAAAATTCAAAATAAAAGTAAGAACAACTTACAACCAAGTGTGTGAAACAATGTAATTTTGAAGAAAAAAAAATATATAATGAAGCACCGTAAAAAACTGACATAAAATAATAAAATATTAAACAAATAATGATGACGTTACATAACATCATTAACTAACCCTATTACAAAAGGGAATAACAAAGAATTAACATTTCACAAAAAGAAAAGACAAGACAATCAAATAAAGAATGACAATGACCTACTAAACGGACTATCAATGATGAAAAATGGAATAAGTAAGCCAAAAAACAGCTATAATTTTAACATTAATTATAAACGAGGAGAGGAGTGGTAACAAATAATTATAAAAGAAAGAAGGAGTGGATGTATAAAAGAAAGAATAATTAATCCCAAGAGTGTTTTATTATATTGATATTAAATGAGTCGAAAATAGACGACTATTATTATTATTATATGATGATTTTATGTTGAGATACGTCCAACAATTATTTTATGTTAGTGAGCAGATAGGCATGACCTCTGAACTCAAAATGTGTACAAATGGATAGCAGAGTAATAGAGCCACACGTGCCCTCTGGCTAGTACCAATTTATATGAATGGAAGAGAAGAAATTTTAGGGAGATAAAACTCACAAGGGATAACACTCATTATAAAAGAATAGAAGAAGAGAATAATATCACTTCCAGAATCATGAACCATGAATTAATAAAAATAAACTAAAGAAGAAGATAACGATTGATGAATTCCATAATAATAACAACTTGATCTAATAAACTATATTGATGATTTCAGAACAACAAATTTTATTTTTTGAAACAATCAATTTTGGCGGCGATGCATTATGTAACATGACATAAGACATGTCATAAGACGATAAGAAAATAAATAACTTGATTTCAAGTCAACACAATAATACGATTACTAAATGTAAACATACGTTTTATAGCCGTGTATCCAATTTAACAGACATTGAATTCGACTCGAGAGAATTGAATTTACTTAATAAAGTTTTGAAATATAATGTGCCTGATTTTAATAAAAACCATTTAACACGTGAATTAATACATGCTGAAGCAGCGATAAAAACAGTGCCCAACATAAATTCACAAAACGAACTAAGAGTTTTGATTAACAGGAAACTAAATAAGGCCCTTAGTATACACAACAAGAATCATTCACGACCTTTTAACTTAAAATCAGTCTATTTAAATGATTTAAGAGTTATTAAACAAATTAGAAAGAAAGTTGAGGAAAATGATGCTATAGTTACTAAAGCGGACAAAGGTAACACATTAGTTATTATATCAAGAGAGGTATACCAGCAAAAAGTTTACGACTTCATCCACAACAATAATATAAAACCCATTGATGTAGATCCCACTTCCAAATTTGTGAAAAGTCTTAATAATGTAATCAATAAATGCACACATCTCTTTAATGATACCACACGTCGGTACCTGAAACCAATGGCTGCACAAGCACCTCATTTTACCGGTCTACTTAAAATCCATAAAGAAGACACACCTATAAGACCTCTTATAAATTACACTACAGCACCAGGATACAAAGCAGCCAAGAAATTAGCTGAGATAATAAAAAACAATATAATATTAGAAAATAATCACAGTATTAAAAATAGTTCAGAGTTAGTGGACCTAACAAGAGATATTAATATCGAAACTCAATATAAATTAGTGTCTTTTATGTGAATAACCTATACACAAATGTACCGGTTCAAGCCACGGTTGAGATTCTGAAAAATAACTTGGAAAAATCTGGCAGTTTAGGTCCTCAAGAAATAAATGAATTACTATATATTCTTGGTGTCATTTTAAAACAGAACTATTTTTCATTCGATAATCGATTTTTTATTCAAGAAGAGGGACTAGCTATGGGTTCACCTTTATCTGGACTCTTGTCTGATATATATCTTAATCATTTTGAAAATACATATTTGCTTTCGGTAAACAATAAATTCAATAACCAGATTATTTTTTACAGACGATATGTAGATGATACCTTTGTTATTTTCAATGGGACAATGAGACAAATAGATAATCTAAAGTCTTTTATGAATAGCATCAATACAAAACTACAATTCACAGCAGAAGTAGAAACAAATAATGAAATAAATTTCTTAGATTTAACTTTAATAAAACATAACAATAGATTTCGTTACAAGATATACAGAAAACCTACAGCAACTGATTCCGTTAGACACGCCAAATCTTATCACCCGTGTACTCAAAAAATGGCCGCTTTCAATAGCCTTTTACACCGGTTGACAAGTATACCTCTTGAGCACGATGATTATATAGATGAATTAAATACAATTAAATATATAGCGGAAGTGAATGGGTACCGAAGCTCAATGGTCGAATGGTTATTACGTAAACATAAAAAGAAGAACGTCATCAGTACACGTAACAAAAATAATAAAGTTAAGTTTATTTCAACTGAGTACACCAATAATATATCTATAGTTATAAAAAACGAATTTCGGAAATATAACATCCTAGTATCGTTCCGTACCACAAATAATGTTCAAAAATTATTACGGCCTAAAACACAACAGTTCAAAGAAAAAAGGACAGGTGTTTACAAAATGGTGTGTAATGATTGCGATATGGTGTATATCGGTCAGACAGGCAGGGCATTTAGACAGAGGTTTAAAGAACATCTACCTAAAAATAACTTAAAAGCCTGTAAATCAAAATATGCCGAACACTTAATGGTGCATAACCATAATTATACTGACTTTGACAACAACTGCAAGCCATTACATCTCTGCAATAAGGGACGATACATGAACACAGCCGAAGAATTTGAAATATACCGGGCTTTTAAGTGCAATCCTAATAACATGCTAAATGACCAGCTGAATTTTAAATCACATCAGCTATATGATATGGTTGTGGACAAATTCATTTTAAGCAGGAATAGACAGCAATCGATGGTGGAGCAATCGGTGGTGGGGCGTTGTGACGAGACCGTAGAGGAGTTGCAGGGAGTGCGTTGCGAGACGGCAAAGGGTGCGCACCCAGACATCGGTTAACTTGTGTAGTGTGTTTTATTTTAATGTGTAGTAGTTTAGTTTTAATGTGTTAACGACGTCCACACTGGAATGAAATCTGAAGATGAGGCCGTGAGCCTCGAAACGCGTTATTTAATTAAATACAATAAGAAGTCACACGATGGATGAAAAAAAGGTAAATTAATTTTAATCTGTATGACATAAGACAGCACTAAGTACCAATAATAATTAATAAAAAGAAAAGCTGAAGATAGAAAGAAATATTAGAAACTTATAAAATGAAGATTGATAACCCAACTATGAAACCACATATGACTAAGAAACTGACTATGACTTAACCCAATAGATTGGAAATAAAAGAAGGTGAAGGAACAAGAAACCATAATACAACCCAAAGTATGACTACAATCATTATAATCCCAAAAGTAGCTGATAAATAAATAATATGTATAACAAATGCACTAAATCAGATAGGGCATAAATGAAATGTAAATGTATAAACCATAAAAAAATAAAAGATATATGTGTTAAATGAGAAGAAAAGAAAAATAGTTGTATAAAACTAAGATAGGAAGGTAGAAATAAAAATACCTTATTAAATATTAAATAGGCAAAAGCAAATACAATATAATCAAGCCTAGAATATGTAATAATTAATACAGAAGTGACAAATAATAAATTAATAAAAAAAAAATGATAGTGACATCAGGGAAATAAACCCCCATGTGAATAGAAAAAGTGTAGTGTAAGTGTCCACATTGTGAAATACTATTTAAATAAGACTATATAAAATATATAGCAAACAATGTTAAAATAGTAGATTAACCAATAAGAATTATTATATTATTAAAACAAGGAACACTAACTAATATATAAATAATAAACATTTTGAAGAATGTGATAAAAGTAATACATTAATGGAAACAGTGAGATTTAGACACTGAATCTTGTTAAGGGAATTTATATTTGTTGATAAAGATGATTAGTCATGTTAAAAAGTTATAGTTATAAGAGTTTTGTTACTAAATGAACCCTAGTATTAATAAGTTTAAAAAGACAAGTGATGTGGAAATTAGTAAGCAATAATAAGTAAAAGATTAGTTTCAGGCATTGGACCTAGAAAGAAAAATATGTTAGTTATATAAAATGTTTGATGTTCAAGGCACCAATGTTTTTACTAAGTTAGTTTGTTTCTTTATACAATGTTCAATAAACAAGTAAATAGAATTAACCGATATAAGAGGATTGTAAAGAATGTTTAAATAGAAGTATTGAGAAACTAGGCATTAGGCTTAGCAGGAATGAAGGGATTTAGTAAGTTTCAAAACAAAACAGTATAAAAAGTCAAATAATAAATAAATATATTTACCTTTTTTTTCCTGTCTCGTGACCACAATATAACGCAATGAATTATAATTGACGCGTTTTGAGACTATGTCTCGTCATCAGAATATTAAAATTTATCACTCATTGAGATCGTTAAAATTTTAAAAACATTAAAATACAAAATCGAAACCAAATCATATAAGCATTGTGTGAAGCGAGTGCGCATTCGATGAAAGCCGGCCGGACACTGAATGTTAATGCTGTGTCATACAATGGATTCGACTTGAAATGTAAGTGGTCGTTTAATATGAATTTACGGTAGTATTTGTCATTATGTGCTTTATATATTTCAAATTCTTCACGTGCATTTAAATAAGCGCCTTTACCACAGACATGTATGGGTTTCAAATTGGTGTTAAAACTTGTATAATTATGGTTCTCCTGTATAAGATGACGAGCATAGTTAGACTTTATATAAGATTGTGTTGTCAAGTCTTTTACATTATGCTTAGGAGTGTGCTCAACGAAACGTTTATAAAAACCTCTCCCTGTCTGACCGATATAAAAGCATTCGCAGTCATTACAAGAAAGCTTATAAACACCTGTTTTCATTTCCAAAGGTGTACTGGTTCTATTACAAAGCCTGTTAAACAGATTGTTACTGGTTTTAAATGTTACAGTTCTATTGTTACTATTTAATACTTTTGATAAAATTCTGGGCATAATTCTGGTGTAGGTTGTTGAAATAAAGGTTGGTTCCTTATCTTGTATCACTCGTGGTTTTGACAATTTACGCTTATGCTTTTCAAGGAGGTTATCAACCATGGAAGATGTGTAACCATTGGTAACAGCAATGTGTTTTATAATATTTAATTCACTTCTAAAATCATTTTCATTAAGAGGTGTCGTTAACAATCTGTGTATGAAATAATTATAAGCCGCCATTTTCTGCGAGAATGGGTGGTGTGAGTCAGCCGGTATGGTTACATCTGTGGTAGTAGGTTTCCTATATATACTATATTTCAATTTATCATCACATTTGGTGATGGTCAAGTCAAGAAAATTCAGTTTGTTATCTATTTCAGTTTCATGTGTAAATTGATTGTGTTTGTTGATATTATTTAAATGATTTTTAAAGTTTTCTATTTGACGTAATGTGCTCTTGTATATTATGAAAGTATCATCCACATATCGTGCGTAAAACATGATGTTTTTCTTATGATTATTGTTAGAAAACAAGTGTGTGTTTTCGTAATGATTTAAATAAATATCTGCCAAAAGGCCTGACAGCGGTGAGCCCATTGCGAAACCATCGCATTGACTATAAAAACTGTGGTTAAAGTTTTAAAAACATTAAAATACAAAATCGAAACCAAAATCATATAAGCATTATGTGAAGCGAGTGCGCACTCGAAAGCCGGCCGGACACTGAATGTTATCAGTTACAGATAAATTTTAATGCTGTGTCATACAATGGATTCGACTTGAAATGTAAGTGGTCGTTTAATATGAATTTACGGTAGTATTTGTCATTATGTGCTTTATATATTTCAAATTCTTCACGTGCATTTAAATAAGCGCCTTTACCACAGACATGTATGGGTTTCAAATTGGTGTCAAAACTTGTATAATTATGGTTCTCCTGTATAAGATGACGAGCATAGTTAGACTTTATATAATCGTTAAAATTTTAAAAACATTAAAATACAAAATCATTAAACATTAAAATACAAAATAACAGACATGTTATTCAAAGTATAAAAAGGGCAATTAAAGTATATGATATGTTTATGTAATTAATTAAGAATATCAGGTACAAAAACGCATAAATAATATTTAGTTTCCAAATAGTTATATAAAGAAATGTCCATAGTAAAAATAAGAAATATGTTATTAATGTACCAAAGGTAGTCATGAGGGGTATCAAATTAATCCTTATCACAAAAGCAAAACAATGATATTATTGTAATTGAGATTACTGCTAGCATAAGGAAGTAATTATAATTTAAAGGATTTTAGTAAAAATTGAACAGCAATAAAATGTTAGATTATAACAATATTATAAGATATTGACCAATGAGAAATAGTATATCTTGAGGAATTACCATGACAACTAAGTTTGTTACAAGCTTAGGCCATTGAAATTTTACCATTCCATTATTGAACAGCATAGAGGGTAGATGTATGGAACCCCTGCAGAAGAATAAATCTCAAAATAATTAAATGCAGTAAAATTTAATGAAGAATTATAAGAAGATAATCTAAATTAACTATAAATGAGTTATTGAATAATTAAAAACAGTTATATAAATATTTTATATCTGAAACTTGAAAACAAAAATAAACCAAGTTAATGCCATCAATACTGAAGGAAGAAAGAAGATATTCAACTCAACCTGAGGGAACTTAAAAAGCTTCAAGTCTGATAGAAACAGAACCTGGAAATTCGATCGTTTGAACCTGGATCTTAAACAACACATACAAGAGATGAACCTTGGACATTTTCCAGAGGAAGACGAGGATCGCAAGAAAAACTGCATTCAAGAGTTGATGAGTATAAACTAAATACGTTACCCCAAAACAAAAAACTTTTAACTACTCACTGTAACTGAACAATTTTATATCCAATTCACAAGTCACTAAATAAATTTTTCAAAGGAGAACTTGACTAAATAATCACTTTTTATTCAAACTAATCTATCACTGCATTTCGATTTTAACATTAACTATTTTAAAAACATAACTTGTCAACAAAATTTAATCTAGAATCGTACTACTTCTCATTTTGCAATAACTTACTTTTACATTATAAAATATCACATATTATGTATTAGATATAAGGAGTATTGTAAATTTATGTTCATTTATTTGTCTGTAAACCAACATTCTGTAGTCCAAAGAACTTTTTTCCCTGAGATAATAAATTATTGAAACGAAAACTATACGCCATCATGGCATCTCTGCATGGACTGAGTGATATCAGAATGGACTGCCAACCGAGCAATTTGTAAAAGCCGGAGCTATAATAAATGTATGTTTTGTTCACAGTTGTAATTGACCTGATATTATAAAAAGTAATTAAATAAATCCTCGTACTTGCCAACCACTGTATGTTTGAATTATTTTAAAAGGTAATAACTGAGTGGGTGATACAAACAACAAAAAATATTTTAGTTAACGAATTCAGCTCGACCAGACAGTGGGGGGTACCAATCAGGCGGCGAGGGGGAAAATTTGAACGGAGCGACGAGAAATACGGTTGACCAGTAAGTATTGAGACGAGGTATAAAACGGCCAGCTGCACACTATTAAAAGTAAATAACGAATGATAAAATTATTAACCCACACAAACGTCTATTTACAATATATATATATATATATATATCAATGGCGGCTCGTGACTTAAGAGGCTGGAGGGCGTGGCCTTTAGGCTTTATAAAAATTTGAACTCACCTCAAAAATTGTGAGCTGCTGTAGATAGTCCACGATTTTATTAATAAACATAACTAGATACATTCTTAGTCTCTTGAAAGGATGACTTACAAATTGGATATTTATAAATAAGTATATTTTGACTTGGAACTCTTGTGTGTGTGTCTTGTCTTGTATTAGATCCAGTGGATAACATAATAACAATCACAGTGTTAAACAGATTCAGTGGGCCTTGAGAAAACTTATATTCAGAAACAGTATACAGGCATCTAATAAAAGTAATTGTTTAGATTTTGATTTAATTAAACTTGTTCGTGAATTTTGCAGAAGTAGAGGAAGATTTAAATGAAACTGATAATGAAGAAATTAAACGTTTTAAGGGAATTGGCAATATGGTTAAAGAAGTTAGTTCATAGTATAAGGATAATATCCTATATTATCTGTGTGGCTTTACTATAAAAGAAAATTATTTTGAAGTTAAAGTGTGAAGAGTGTATTAATTTACTGATAACAAATAACAATACTTGAGCGTTTACACTCATTTTACTGATTTTTTTGTCAACCCAGAAATTAATTAGAGTATCATCAGATGTGTTAAAGACCATAAAATTCATGTGTAAGTAGTTGATTAGATCAGATAGTAAACGTGATACCAAAAAATGATTATATCAGCTTGTAAAAACTTTTCCGGCACAGTGTTTATTTCAAACGATTTTTTTTGAAGACAGCCATATTAAATAAAACTTGTTTTAAATTAACAAAGTCATTATTTTATAAATCTTGTGTTACAATATTTGCAAAGGAAAGAATCTCTGCAGCTACATTACTTAAACTCGGTGTCTGCCAAATGTTAAATTAATTTGTCTTGTCCAGTAATGTTTAACATGATCATGTTTATGTAATTAATATGTTGCTAATTAAGTAAAAAAAGAAAAAGTAATGTAAATTAACACTGATATTTTAACATTCTCACATGAGAAGATTAAATACAGTTACATGATAAAAAAAATGTTTAAATTTACGGCTTATGTCTTTTATTCTTTATTTTCTTTATTTTTTAAAATATTTATTCATCTGAAATCGCATTAGTGGTTTCAACATTAAATGTTCATAAATAACTATTTATGAACACAATAGAACTTGGCAAAAAACTAAAATAATTTGTCAAAATACTAATATCTTACAGTGAAACAAATGTGTTTCATTTGCAAAAGAATTTATTAAAACCCTCCTACTTTGGTGTCATTAATTAATGTCAAAATGTGACATATCTGTACCATTTAACATAAATATGCTCCGCTAAAGCAATAACAGCTATAACAAAGCAGAAAAAGTCAGACTTTGTAGAGGTACAGTGTATGGCATATGCAGTGTTCTTGCCCTCTAGAGGTGGGGAGAGCGCCAAGCAGCAGTTGGACTGAATTCAGTGAACACAACACACGATCCATATATTATTTAATCTTCGTATTAGCTTACTTGCGAAAATCTTTTTTAATCTTGTCAACAAAGGTCTGTTTTCAAAAAGGAAAAAATCAAGATATTTTGAAACAGTATTTTAGGAAAATAATATCTTTGAAGATCTTTTAACCCTAAAGTGTTACAGTCTGTAAAAGAAACTCATGAATGATAGCTGAGATCAGTTGTTTTAATAGCTGGTAAAACAACCTTTTACTGTATTATAAACAACTTTTTATTTCAGTTAATTATTATTCAACACATGCATGCACATACAGTCATATTTAACATCATAATACAGCTAATATTATACTATTATTTCTGTACTGCTTTTTTATAATTATTTATTTTTATTGTAAAGATAAGCTAGATGTTAATAAGAAACCTTCAGACTCCAGGCAAGAATGTGCGAAAGCTAGAATAAAGGGTTTTATTTTTTTTTTAATTTGAGGCTTAATTCTGATTCAGTTACTGTATTTTGATGCTCAAACCTAACTGTACTGTATCCAGTTTTTCTTAGAAGAACTCGGAGGGAACTAAATTGGCCCTTGAAGGCAGTGTTTTTTCTAATGAGCAGCAATGAGCTTACCGTTGGATGCCTCTTATGCATGATGTCAAACTGATAACAGTCCGACATAACCTTTGGACTAATCTGAGGTTTTTTTGGGGTTCTTAAATTGTCTCCTTCTAATTTTTCTCCCTCCTTTGAGATAGGAATGTGATAACATGTGAATTGATATTCGTTTGCGGTAGTAATTTAAACATTTTTCTTGCCTCCAGAAACGATTAAGACTATAAAATAGGTTAATTACCTTCTGTCAACGTTTCTTAAAATCCTTTTAGGATGACTCGAGTTTCGACACCATTTGGTGTCATCATCAGATTGGAATATGAATTAAGTTAAAACATTTTGATGCATATACATCTCGTCAGATATTAAAAAATTTAAAAACAACACATAACATTATATAAATAATAAATAAACTATATCACAACAAAATAACAATACTATAATAAAATATAAAAACAACGCGGCCGCAAACGAACCTGTACAGGAACGCCCCCACGGTAAGACTGATCAATGCCGGTTTGACCTTGGTTCAATTTATCGATCTGATATAGCCAATTTCTCGTACTATAAGATCGATTCTATTAAATAAAACATTATTGGTATGTATTGCTTTCTCATTTAGGATACGATTGTGATCCTTCTTTATGGCTTTATATATCTCGAACCTTTCAAGGGTGTCCAGCTTTAGTGACTTTTTACATTTATGTAGGATATCCAAATTATCATTAATACTCTTTATATTATGGTTATATGAGCTCAAATGTTCTGCAAATGTGGATCTTATTACATTTGACTTGGAGCTTGGGATATGTTCTTTATAGCGTAATTTGAAAGAACGACCTGTTTGTCCTATATAGAACTGTGCGCAATCAGAACAATTAAGTCTATATACACCAGTACCATCAAATATATCGGAGGGTATAGTTTTGTTGGTAAATGTAAGTTTTTTCTCAAGTTTATTACTTGCCTTTGAAGCCAAAGTAATATTATGCTTTTTTAATTGGTTTTTTAAAGTATGGTATAGATTTTCACCATATTCTATAGCAATGTATTTGTTTACTTTTTCTTTGGATACATCAATATTTATTGGTTTATTTTGTTTTTTATTAATTATTCTATCTACTATATGACTTTTGTATCCATTGGCTAATGCTATGTGTTTGATAATGTTTAGTTCATTGTTATAATCATCTGTGGATAAGGGCAATGCCAGCAATCTATGAATCATACAGTTGAAAAAAGCCATTTTTTGTGAAATAGGGTGATACGATGAGGCGTGAATAGCATGATCCGTAATTGTTGGTTTTCTGTAAATATTATAGTTAATTTTATTATTTATTTTAGTTAAAGTTAAATCTAAAAAATTAATTTTATTATTCATTTCAGTCTCTAATGTGAATTGTAAATTATTTGTAATTGTATTCATATGTTTTTTAAGCATTTCTAATTGTCTGCAATTGCCATTGTAAATCATTATTGTGTCATCCACATATCGTCGGTAAAATAAAATTTTTGTATAATGTTTGTTTTTAGTCGATAAAATTTTGTTTCTTCGTATTGTTTAAATTAGCAGCCATCCTTAATTGTAACGGGATGGTTGTTTAAGACCTGAAGATGTCAGTAATGACGAAAAGCTTAGTCGAACAATAAAAAATTATAGCAGTTAGCAAATTCATAAAATTTTGTTTGTTTCAATATGATTTAGGTAAATTTCAGCCAGGATGCCTGACAATGGGGATCCCATAGCTAAACCATCCCGTTGTAAATAATATTTGTTGTCGAAAGTAAAATAATTTTGTTCTAATATTACTTTTGTCAAATTGATTAACTCATCAACTGTTTCATGATTTAATGTGGATTTAGATAGTAATAAATTTTTAGCTATTTCTAACGTTTCGGTAATAGGTATGTTCGTGTATAGATTTACTATGTCGAATGAGGCGAGAGTGTGTCTCGGCTCGATTGTAATAGTTTTTGTAAGTTCGACCAGTTCTAAACTGTTTTTCAAGCTATAATTTTTATTGAACGTTATGTGTTGTCTAAAAATTTTTTCGAGTTTTTTGGCAATTTTATATGAAGGCGCAGACATAAAATTAACTAAAGGACGGACAGGCATATTATTTTTATGTATTTTAGGAAGGCCCTTAAGTCTAGGGGCCTTGGGATCTATCATTTTTAGGTATTTTTTCTCATCGTTCGTTATGACGTATTTTGATTTATTCAATATTGATTTCACTTTATTGTTAAATGTAAGAGTGGGATCGCTATGATCTCAATAATGTTATTGTTTTTAATGAAGTCCAGTATCTTGTTTTTATAATCATCATAAGTTAAAATTACGAGAGTTTGACCTTTGTCCGCTTTGGTGACGATTGCGTTATGGTCTATTAATTTCGTCTTTATCTCATTAAACACCCTTGTTTCGCTATGGTAAATAGTTTTTGTATTCTTTATGTTTTCGGCGTTCATAACTTTTTTTATTTTATTATCAATTGCATGTCTTATTACTGTTTTCGTTTCTTCATCGGATATGGAATTTATCGCGGTTTCAGCGTTCAGTATTTCATTACAGAGTGATTGTTTAGAACTATTGTTTTTAAGATTGTATTTTAAGCCTTTATTCAATAAGTTGGTTTCTTCGTTGTTGAACTGTATTCCAGTAAGATTAACAATACGAGGGTAAAACTGGCGATTTATTATATTGTTCTCTTGCGTGTCGTTCTATTTTTTCAATAAGTTACGAATTTTTTTATTTTGTGTCTTCTTTTTCTTTATAATGGTATTATTTATTTGTCTTTCAATCAAATATGTTACATTTTGGACTTGTGAGGCATGTAAGTTTTGTAAAAGTTCGAGATGTTTTTTCATGAGCATCGTATTGAGCAAGTTCTTTTTACTATGCAATTGTTTTATTTCATTTTTAATCCATAATTTAGTGGCCATTTCTTTAGTTTTTTTAGCGCTATAAGAATTAGATGTTATTTTTATTTGGACATAACTCGGCACGATTTGCAAACTTAAACATGTTTTGTTATATCTAATATTTAGTGCCGTTTTTAGTAGTTTTAACCTTAAATTCATATATTGAAAGGCAATTTTTACCTGACTGGCATTCAATTTAAACATTTTTCTTGCCTCCAGAAACGATTAAGACTATAAAATAGGTTAATTACCTTCTGTCAACGTTTCTTAAAATCCTTTTAGGATGACTCGAGTTTCGACACCATTTGGTGTCATCATCAGATCGGAATATGAATTAAGTTAAAACATTTTGATGCATATACATCTCGTCAGATATTAAAAAATTTAAAAACAACACATAACATTATATAAATAATACATAAACTATATCACAACAAAATAACAATACTATAATAAAATATAAAAACAACGCGGCCGCAAACGAACCTGTACAGGAACGCCCCCACGGTAAGACTGATCAATGCCGGTTTGACCTTGGTTCAATTTATCGATCTGATATAGCCAATTTCTCGTTCTATAAGATCGTGTAGATAAGATAAGTGTAGTTTGTATATGTCTAGTGTTATGCTATTTTTCTTACTGTATAATTGATTAATTTCGTTTTGTATCCATAGCCTTTGTGCTTGTTTTATAGTTTTTTGTGCAGTCATATTTTTGTTATTTGTGTTTATGTTGATGTATTTAGGTGTTAATTTATGTTTTTGGCATTGTCTATTGAAGTATATGTTTATGTTTGTGCTCATTAGTTGTTTTTTTCGTGTTTGAAATTTGTTTAACAATTTGGTAATGTGGTTATATGGAATTGTGGTTATGTTGTTTGTGTACATGTTAATGTATATTTATGTGAGAGATGATTTGTTATCCGTTATTTGGTAGTTGATTTCACTTATTTGATATTCACTTCACTAATTTTTTTCTCACTATACACTTTTGTTTTTGCTTTTTTTTATAACCTCACTTTTCGTTTTTCCACTGTAGGCTTATTTACCTTGTATGGTTATATTATTTCATCACTTTCTGCTACAGTCCGTTTCTTGATGTATTAATACTATAATATTTATGACTAAATTTACCTCAAGATATATTTTTTCCTTTAGGAACATGTTTCGGGAGATCTTGTTCTCCCATCTTCAGCCTTCGCCATCTTGTTTCTGGTGTGGTATTTGTGTGTTGGCTTCTGGATGTTATTGAGGTAGTTTGTTGGTCTTTGGTCCTTTAAAGTTGCATTATTGTGTGTGGTTGTGGTATCTGTTTTTGTATTTTGTGTATTTTCGATGTTGAGTGCTTTGAATATTGTGTCATGTTTTGTATTGATTTGTATTTGTTCTGGTATTAATTTGTTTTGTGTTTTATGTTTGTAAATCTGTAAATTTTCCCAAATGTTCATTATGGTGCCTTTGTGTGGTATATGTTTTATTAGTGTTACATTGGTTATGTCTGGGAATTCATGTCCTGTGTTTATTGCATGTGTGGCTAAATTGGATTTATATATATTTGGTTTTTTGTATGCATTTAGGTGTTCAAAATAACGTTTTTTCAGCTGTTTTTTTGTTTGTCCTATATAACATTTATTGCAATCTTGGCATTCAATTTTGTATATACCGTTGGTTGTTGTATTATCTTTGTTGTGTGAGCTATTTAGATTTTGTAATTTATTTTTATTAGTTTTGTATGCTATTTTTATATCTGTGTTTTTAAATAGTTTTGTTAGTTTTGTCATTTTATTATTTATATATGTGAATGTGGCCCATTTTTTGTTGTTGTTATTATTTATGTGTTGTTCAGTTTGATTAATTCTTAATTGTTCAGTTTTTATTTTGTATTTGATTTTATTTTCTATTTTGATCATAGTATTTTTATTGTATCCATTTGCATAACCAATTTGGTATATTATATTTCTTTCTTTGTCAGTTTCTTGTTTGTTTAGGGGTATTTTGTACATTCTGTTAAATAACGAATAAAATGCTGCCATTTTATGTTGTGGTGGGTGGTCAGAATGGTTAGGTATAATGATGTTAGTGAATGGTGTTGGTTTTCTATATATTGCATATTGTATGTGTTTGTTGTATCTTGTGATGGTTATGTCTAAATAGTTGATTTTGTTATGTTTTTCTTTTTCTTCTGTGAATTGTATTTTGGGATGTATGTTATTGATTTGTTTCAGTATGTTCTCTGCATTTGTGTTTTTGTTATTTGATACATATAGTCCATCATCTACATATCTTATCCATATGCCATCTGGGTCATGTGTTTTTATGATATTTTGTATTTTGGTGTCTATGTGTTGTAGGAATATTTCTGCTATTATGCTTGATAATGGTGATCCCATTGCTAAACCTTCTTTCTGTTGATAAATTTTGCTATTAAATTCAAAGTAATTTTGTTTTAGTATTAGTTGGAGACTATTTTTTATTTCGGTTATATATTGTTTGTTTTCATTTTGTTCTATAAGTTTGTTTATTATTATGTCAATTGTTTCTTCTACTGGGATATTAGTGTACATGTTTGTTATGTCATATGATGTGAAAAATGTATTTTCATTTATATTTATTATTTTTAGTTTGTCTATTAATTCGTATGTATTTTTTATGTTTTGATGGTTATTTGTTAGATGGTTACTTTTTAGTTTTTGTGCTATTATTCTTGCTATTTTGTATGTAGGAGCTTTTTTGAAATTGATTAATGGACGTATTGGGTTGTTTAATTTGTGTATTTTTATTAGGCTGTTCATTTTAGGTGGTTCTGGATTATTGTTTATATATATGTCTATGTTTTTATTGTTGAAAATGTTTTTATTTGTTTTTATTAGTTTTATTGTTTGTTTAAGATAGTTTTCTGTTGGGTTTTTATCTAGTTGTACGCATTTATTATTGTTGATGAAGTCTTCGGTTTTTTTTATGTAGTCTGTTTTATCAATGCTGTTGCTTGACTTTTGTCTGCTTTAGTTATTATTAAATTATTGTTCTTTACTTTATTTTTAATTTCTTTTATTGTTTTTCTTTTGTTTATCTTTGTTTTTCATTTCGCTAGTGATTATTTTTTTAATTATATGTGTTGCTTCTGTTCTTTTTTCTTCTTGTATATTGTCTTTTATTAGGTTAATGGCAAATTCTGTTTCTACTATTAAATTTTCTAGATTTTTGTTTGCATTTTGGGTTATGTTAGTTTTTGACATATTGTTTAAATATTCTGTTTCTTTTTTGTTAAATTCTGTATTGCTGAGGTTAATGGTTCGAGGGTAAAATGTGTGTTTATTTTTGTTTTTTTGTTCTTGATTTTTGTTTTGCTGTTTTAATGTGTTAAGTTTTTTTGTTGATTGTATAAGTCTTTTTGTTTTTTCAAATCTTATTTTATTTTCTATGTTATTGTATTTATTATTCCAAGTGATTGGATGTAATAAACTTGTTAGCTCTAAGTGTAGTTTGTATATGTCTAGTGTTATGCTATTTTTCTTACTGTATAATTGATTAATTTCGTTTTGTATCCATAGCCTTTGTGCTTGTTTTATAGTTTTTTGTGCAGTCATATTTTTGTTATTTGTGTTTATGTTGATGTATTTAGGTGTTAATTTATGTTTTTGGCATTGTCTATTGAAGTATATGTTTATGTTTGTGTTCATTAGTTGTTTTTTTCGTGTTTGAAATTTGTTTAACAATTTGGTAATGTGGTTATATGGAATTGTGGTTATGTTGTTTGTGTACATGTTAATGTATATTTATGTGAGAGATGATTTGTTATCCGTTATTTGGTAGTTGATTTCACTTATTTGATATTCACTTCACTAATTTTTTTCTCACTATACACTTTTGTTTTTGCTTTGTTTTATAACCTCACTTTTCGTTTTTCCACTGTAGGCTTATTTACCTTGTATGGTTATATTATTTCATCACTTTCTGCTACAGTCCGTTTCTTGATGTATTAATACTATAATATTTATGACTAAATTTACCTCAAGATATATTTTTTCCTTTAGGAACATGTTTCGGGAGATCTTGTTCTCCCATCTTCAGCCTTCGCCATCTTGTTTCTGGTGTGGTATTTGTGTGTTGGCTTCTGGATGTTATTGAGGTAGTTTGTTGGTCTTTGGTCCTTTAAAGTTGCATTATTGTGTGTGGTTGTGGTATCTGTTTTTGTATTTTGTGTATTTTCGATGTTGAGTGCTTTGAATATTGTGTCATGTTTTGTATTGATTTGTATTTGTTCTGGTATTAATTTGTTTTGTGTTTTATGTTTGTAAATCTGTAAATTTTCCCAAATGTTCATTATGGTGCCTTTGTGTGGTATATGTTTTATTAGTGTTACATTGGTTATGTCTGGGAATTCATGTCCTGTGTTTATTGCATGTGTGGCTAAATTGGATTTATATATATTTGGTTTTTTGTATGCATTTAGGTGTTCAAAATAACGTTTTTTCAGCTGTTTTTTTGTTTGTCCTATATAACATTTATTGCAATCTTGGCATTCAATTTTGTATATACCGTTGGTTGTTGTATTATCTTTGTTGTGTGAGCTATTTAGATTTTGTAATTTATTTTTATTAGTTTTGTATGCTATTTTTATATCTGTGTTTTTAAATAGTTTTGTTAGTTTTGTCATTTTATTATTTATATATGTGAATGTGGCCCATTTTTTGTTGTTGTTATTATTTATGTGTTGTTCAGTTTGATTAATTCTTAATTGTTCAGTTTTTATTTTGTATTTGATTTTATTTTCTATTTTGATCATAGTATTTTTATTGTATCCATTTGCATAACCAATTTGGTATATTATATTTCTTTCTTTGTCAGTTTCTTGTTTGTTTAGGGGTATTTTGTACATTCTGTTAAATAACGAATAAAATGCTGCCATTTTATGTTGTGGTGGGTGGTCAGAATGGTTAGGTATAATGATGTTAGTGAATGGTGTTGGTTTTCTATATATTGCATATTGTATGTGTTTGTTGTATCTTGTGATGGTTATGTCTAAATAGTTGATTTTGTTATGTTTTTCTTTTTCTTCTGTGAATTGTATTTTGGGATGTATGTTATTGATTTGTTTCAGTATGTTCTCTGCATTTGTGTTTTTGTTATTTGATACATATAGTCCATCATCTACATATCTTATCCATATGCCATCTGGGTCATGTGTTTTTATGATATTTTGTATTTTGGTGTCTATGTGTTGTAGGAATATTTCTGCTATTATGCTTGATAATGGTGATCACATTGCTAAACCTTCTTTCTGTTGATAAATTTTGCTATTAAATTCAAAGTAATTTTGTTTTAGTATTAGTTGGAGACTATTTTTTATTTCGGTTATATATTGTTTGTTTTCATTTTGTTCTATAAGTTTGTTTATTATTATGTCAATTGTTTCTTCTACTGGGATATTAGTGTACATGTTTGTTATGTCATATGATGTGAAAAATGTATTTTCATTTATATTTATTATTTTTAGTTTGTCTATTAATTCGTATGTATTTTTTATGTTTTGATGGTTATTTGTTAGATGGTTACTTTTTAGTTTTTGTGCTATTATTCTTGCTATTTTGTATGTAGGAGCTTTTTTGAAATTGATTAATGGACGTATTGGGTTGTTTAATTTGTGTATTTTTATTAGGCTGTTCATTTTAGGTGGTTCTGGATTATTGTTTATATATATGTCTATGTTTTTATTGTTGAAAATGTTTTTATTTGTTTTTATTAGTTTTATTGTTTGTTTAAGATAGTTTTCTGTTGGGTTTTTATCTAGTTGTACGCATTTATTATTGTTGATGAAGTCTTCGGTTTTTTTTATGTAGTCTGTTGTATCAATGCTGTTGCTTGACTATTGTCTGCTTTAGTTATTATTAAATTATTGTTCTTTACTTTATTTTTAATTTCTTTTATTGTTTTTCTTTTGTTTATCTTTGTTTTTCATTTCGCTAGTGATTATTTTTTTAATTATATGTGTTGCTTCTGTTCTTTTTTCTTCTTGTATATTGTCTTTTATTAGGTTAATGGCAAATTCTGTTTCTACTATTAAATTTTCTAGATTTTTGTTTGCATTTTGGGTTATGTTAGTTTTTGACATATTGTTTAAATATTCTGTTTCTTTTTTGTTAAATTCTGTATTGCTGAGGTTAATGGTTCGAGGGTAAAATGTGTGTTTATTTTTGTTTTTTTGTTCTTGATTTTTGTTTTGCTGTTTTAATGTGTTAAGTTTTTTTGTTGATTGTATAAGTCTTTTTGTTTTTTCAAATCTTATTTTATTTTCTATGTTATTGTATTTATTATTCCAAGTGATTGGATGTAATAAACTTGTTAGCTCTAAGTGTAGTTTGTATATGTCTAGTGTTATGCTATTTTTCTTACTGTATAATTGATTAATTTCGTTTTGTATCCATAGCCTTTGTGCTTGTTTTATAGTTTTTTGTGCAGTCATATTTTTGTTATTTGTGTTTATGTTGATGTATTTAGGTGTTAATTTATGTTTTTGGCATTGTCTATTGAAGTATATGTTTATGTTTGTGTTCATTAGTTGTTTTTTTCGTGTTTGAAATTTGTTTAACAATTTGGTAATGTGGTTATATGGAATTGTGGTTATGTTGTTTGTGTACATGTTAATGTATATTTATGTGAGAGATGATTTGTTATCCGTTATTTGGTAGTTGATTTCACTTATTTGATATTCACTTCACTAATTTTTTTCTCACTATACACTTTTGTTTTTGCTTTGTTTTATAACCTCACTTTTCGTTTTTCCACTGTAGGCTTATTTACCTTGTATGGTTATATTATTTCATCACTTTCTGCTACAGTCCGTTTCTTGATGTATTAATACTATAATATTTATGACTAAATTTACCTCAAGATATATTTTTTCCTTTAGGAACATGTTTCGGGAGATCTTGTTCTCCCATCTTCAGCCTTCGCCATCTTGTTTCTGGTGTGGTATTTGTGTGTTGGCTTCTGGATGTTATTGAGGTAGTTTGTTGGTCTTTGGTCCTTTAAAGTTGCATTATTGTGTGTGGTTGTGGTATCTGTTTTTGTATTTTGTGTATTTTCGATGTTGAGTGCTTTGAATATTGTGTCATGTTTTGTATTGATTTGTATTTGTTCTGGTATTAATTTGTTTTGTGTTTTATGTTTGTAAATCTGTAAATTTTCCCAAATGTTCATTATGGTGCCTTTGTGTGGTATATGTTTTATTAGTGTTACATTGGTTATGTCTGGGAATTCATGTCCTGTGTTTATTGCATGTGTGGCTAAATTGGATTTATATATATTTGGTTTTTTGTATGCATTTAGGTGTTCAAAATAACGTTTTTTCAGCTGTTTTTTTGTTTGTCCTATATAACATTTATTGCAATCTTGGCATTCAATTTTGTATATACCGTTGGTTGTTGTATTATCTTTGTTGTGTGAGCTATTTAGATTTTGTAATTTATTTTTATTAGTTTTGTATGCTATTTTTATATCTGTGTTTTTAAATAGTTTTGTTAGTTTTGTCATTTTATTATTTATATATGTGAATGTGGCCCATTTTTTGTTGTTGTTATTATTTATGTGTTGTTCAGTTTGATTAATTCTTAATTGTTCAGTTTTTATTTTGTATTTGATTTTATTTTCTATTTTGATCATAGTATTTTTATTGTATCCATTTGCATAACCAATTTGGTATATTATATTTCTTTCTTTGTCAGTTTCTTGTTTGTTTAGGGGTATTTTGTACATTCTGTTAAATAACGAATAAAATGCTGCCATTTTATGTTGTGGTGGGTGGTCAGAATGGTTAGGTATAATGATGTTAGTGAATGGTGTTGGTTTTCTATATATTGCATATTGTATGTGTTTGTTGTATCTTGTGATGGTTATGTCTAAATAGTTGATTTTGTTATGTTTTTCTTTTTCTTCTGTGAATTGTATTTTGGGATGTATGTTATTGATTTGTTTCAGTATGTTCTCTGCATTTGTGTTTTTGTTATTTGATACATATAGTCCATCATGTACATATCTTATCCATATGCCATCTGGGTCATGTGTTTTTATGATATTTTGTATTTTGGTGTCTATGTGTTGTAGGAATATTTCTGCTATTATGCTTGATAATGGTGATCCCATTGCTAAACCTTCTTTCTGTTGATAAATTTTGCTATTAAATTCAAAGTAATTTTGTTTTAGTATTAGTTGGAGACTATTTTTTATTTTGGTTATATATTGTTTGTTTTCATTTTGTTCTATAAGTTTGTTTATTATTATGTCAATTTAATAGTAGAAACAGAATTTGCCATTAACCTAATAAAAGACAATATACAAGAAAAAACAGAAGCAACACATAATTAAAAAAATAATCACTAGCGAAATGAAAAACAAAGATAAACAAAAGAAAAACAATAAAAGAAATTAAAAATAAAGTAAAGAACAATAATTTAATAATAACTAAAGCAGACAAAAGTCAAGCAACAGTAATCAGTGATGAAACAGACTACATAAAAAAAACCGAAGACTTCATCAACAATAATAAATGCGTACAACTAGATAAAAACCCAACAGAAAACTATCTTAAACAAACAATAAAACTAATAAAAACAAATAAAAACATTTTCAACAATAAAAACATAGACATATATATAAACAATAATCCAGAACCACCTAAAATGAACAGCCTAATAAAAATACACAAATTAAACAACCCAATACGTCCATTAATCAATTTCAAAAAACTCCTACATACAAAATAGCAAGAATAATAGCACAAAAACTAAAAAGTAACCATCTAACAAATAACCATCAAAACATAAAAAATACATACGAATTAATAGACAAACTAAAAATAATAAATATAAATGAAAATACATTTTTCACATCATATGACATAACAAACATGTACACTAATATCCCAGTAGAAGAAACAATTGACATAATAATAAACAAACTTATAGAACAAAATGAAAACAAACAATATATAACCGAAATAAAAAATAGTCTCCAACTAATACTAAAACAAAATTACTTTGAATTTAATAGCAAAATTTATCAACAGAAAGAAGGTTTAGCAATGGGATCACCATTATCAAGCATAATAGCAGAAATATTCCTACAACACATAGACACCAAAATACAAAATATCATAAAAACACATGACCCAGATGGCATATGGATAAGATATGTAGATGATGGACTATATGTATCAAATAACAAAAACACAAATGCAGAGAACATACTGAAACAAATCAATAACATACATCCCAAAATACAATTCACAGAAGAAAAAGAAAAACATAACAAAATCAACTATTTAGACATAACCATCACAAGATACAACAAACACATACAATATGCAATATATAGAAAACCAACACCATTCACTAACATCATTATACCTAACCATTCTGACCACCCACCACAACATAAAATGGCAGCATTTTATTCGTTATTTAACAGAATGTACAAAATACCCCTAAACAAACAAGAAACTGACAAAGAAAGAAATATAATATACCAAATTGGTTATGCAAATGGATACAATAAAAATACTATGATCAAAATAGAAAATAAAATCAAATACAAAATAAAAACTGAACAATTAAGAATTAATCAAACTGAACAACACATAAATAATAACAACAACAAAAAATGGGCCACATTCACATATATAAATAATAAAATGACAAAACTAACAAAACTATTTAAAAACACAGATATAAAAATAGCATACAAAACTAATAAAAATAAATTACAAAATCTAAATAGCTCACACAACAAAGATAATACAACAACCAACGGTATATACAAAATTGAATGCCAAGATTGCAATAAATGTTATATAGGACAAACAAAAAAACAGCTGAAAAAACGTTATTTTGAACACCTAAATGCATACAAAAAACCAAATATATATAAATCCAATTTAGCCACACATGCAATAAACACAGGACATGAATTCCCAGACATAACCAATGTAACACTAATAAAACATATACCACACAAAGGCACCATAATGAACATTTGGGAAAATTTACAGATTTACAAACATAAAACACAAAACAAATTAATACCAGAACAAATACAAATCAATACAAAACATGACACAATATTCAAAGCACTCAACATCGAAAATACACAAAATACAAAAACAGATACCACAACCACACACAATAATGCAACTTTAAAGGACCAAAGACCAACAAACTACCTCAATAACATCCAGAAGCCAACACACAAATACCACACCAGAAACAAGATGGCGAAGGCTGAAGATGGGAGAACAAGATCTCCCGAAACATGTTCCTAAAGGAAAAAATATATCTTGAGGTAAATTTAGTCATAAATATTATAGTATTAATACATCAAGAAACGGACTGTAGCAGAAAGTGATGAAATAATATAACCATACAAGGTAAATAAGCCTACAGTGGAAAAACGAAAAGTGAGGTTATAAAACAAAGCAAAAACAAAAGTGTATAGTGAGAAAAAAATTAGTGAAGTGAATATCAAATAAGTGAAATCAACTACCAAATAACGGATAACAAATCATCTCTCACATAAATATACATTAACATGTACACAAACAACATAACCACAATTCCATATAACCACATTACCAAATTGTTAAACAAATTTCAAACACGAAAAAAACAACTAATGAACACAAACATAAACATATACTTCAATAGACAATGCCAAAAACATAAATTAACACCTAAATACATCAACATAAACACAAATAACAAAAATATGACTGCACAAAAAACTATAAAACAAGCACAAAGGCTATGGATACAAAACGAAATTAATCAATTATACAGTAAGAAAAATAGCATAACACTAGACATATACAAACTACACTTAGAGCTAACAAGTTTATTACATCCAATCACTTGGAATAATAAATACAATAACATAGAAAATAAAATAAGATTTGAAAAAACAAAAAGACTTATACAATCAACAAAAAAACTTAACACATTAAAACAGCAAAACAAAAATCAAGAACAAAAAAACAAAAATAAACACACATTTTACCCTCGAACCATTAACCTCAGCAATACAGAATTTAACAAAAAAGAAACAGAATATTTAAACAATATGTCAAAAACTAACATAACCCAAAATGCAAACAAAAATCTAGAAAATTTAATAGTAGAAACAGAATTTGCCATTAACCTAATAAAAGACAATATACAAGAAGAAAAAAGAACAGAAGCAACACATATAATTAAAAAAATAATCACTAGCGAAATGAAAAACAAAGATAAACAAAAGAAAAACAATAAAAGAAATTAAAAATAAAGTAAAGAACAATAATTTAATAATAACTAAAGCAGACAAAAGTCAAGCAACAGCATTGATAAAACAGACTACATAAAAAAAACCGAAGACTTCATCAACAATAATAAATGCGTACAACTAGATAAAAACCCAACAGAAAACTATCTTAAACAAACAATAAAACTAATAAAAACAAATAAAAACATTTTCAACAATAAAAACATAGACATATATATAAACAATAATCCAGAACCACCTAAAATGAACAGCCTAATAAAAATACACAAATTAAACAACCCAATACGTCCATTAATCAATTTCAAAAAAGCTCCTACATACAAAATAGCAAGAATAATAGCACAAAAACTAAAAAGTAACCATCTAACAAATAACCATCACAACATAAAAAATACATACGAATTAATAGACAAACTAAAAATAATAAATATAAATGAAAATACATTTTTCACATCATATGACATAACAAACATGTACACTAATATCACAGTAGAAGAAACAATTGACATAATAATAAACAAACTTATAGAACAAAATGAAAACAAACAATATATAACCGAAATAAAAAATAGTCTCCAACTAATACTAAAACAAAATTACTTTGAATTTAATAGCAAAATTTATCAACAGAAAGAAGGTTTAGCAATGGGATCACCATTATCAAGCATAATAGCAGAAATATTCCTACAACACATAGACACCAAAATACAAAATATCATAAAAACACATGACCCAGATGGCATATGGATAAGATATGTAGATGATGGACTATATGTATCAAATAACAAAAACACAAATGCAGAGAACATACTGAAACAAATCAATAACATACATCCCAAAATACAATTCACAGAAGAAAAAGAAAAACATAACAAAATCAACTATTTAGACATAACCATCACAAGATACAACAAACACATACAATATGCAATATATAGAAAACCAACACCATTCACTAACATCATTATACCTAACCATTCTGACCACCCACCACAACATAAAATGGCAGCATTTTATTCGTTATTTAACAGAATGTACAAAATACCCCTAAACAAACAAGAAACTGACAAAGAAAGAAATATAATATACCAAATTGGTTATGCAAATGGATACAATAAAAATACTATGATCAAAATAGAAAATAAAATCAAATACAAAATAAAAACTGAACAATTAAGAATTAATCAAACTGAACAACACATAAATAATAACAACAACAAAAAATGGGCCACATTCACATATATAAATAATAAAATGACAAAACTAACAAAACTATTTAAAAACACAGATATAAAAATAGCATACAAAACTAATAAAAATAAATTACAAAATCTAAATAGCTCACACAACAAAGATAATGCAACAACCAACGGTATATACAAAATTGAATGCCAAGATTGCAATAAACGTTATATAGGACAAACAAAAAAACAGCTGAAAAAACGTTATTTTGAACACCTAAATGCATACAAAAAACCAAATATATATAAATCCAATTTAGCCACACATGCAATAAACACAGGACATGAATTCCCAGACATAACCAATGTAACACTAATAAAACATATACCACACAAAGGCACCATAATGAACATTTGGGAAAATTTACAGATTTACAAACATAAAACACAAAACAAATTAATACCAGAACAAATACAAATCAATACAAAACATGACACAATATTCAAAGCACTCAACATCGAAAATACACAAAATACAAAAACGGATACCACAACCACACACAATAATGCAACTTTAAAGGACCAAAGACCAACAAACTACCTCAATAACATCCAGAAGCCAACACACAAATACCACACCAGAAACAAGATGGCGAAGGCTGAAGATGGGAGAACAAGATCTCCCGAAACATGTTCCTAAAGGAAAAAATATATCTTGAGGTAAATTTAGTCATAAATATTATAGTATATATATATTGTAATAGCACTCACTCATCGTTCTCTACAAAATATAAAGTGTCACAGTGTAATGTGTACTCTCATGTCCTACCAATCCGTCGTCGCTCGGGAACGTAACTTACGCTGATTGTGCCCGTCGCGAACGTACGAATAACCAGGTATCGAAGTCTTTACCTGTTGTTCACTAGGGGTGTGTAAATCCCGGGTGGCGCCAAATTGTTTAATTAAAACAATTAAAAAAATTTAGGATGATAGGGCGAGTTCAGCTCAGGCGGTGTGGATAATTCAAATTTATTCCCGACTCGGTTCAACCTTCTTAATCAAGCCAGTAGTTCATTGAGTTTGCTACATGAGCGCTTGCCGTCAATCCTAGCTGTTCGCTAAAATGTACAAAAATTATAATACACCTTCCTAATGAAAATAAAACACAGTGGTTACACTCAGTACTTGTTTATTAGTTGGTGATTATTAATTATTCAGTATAACACAGATTATATTTTGTTTTTTAATAAATTTGCACCGGCAGTTAATATAAGACAATTTCTCTAGGGTTTGACAAATCGATTTTGAACGGATCAGACAGTCAATGATGGCGACTGTGGAATTTGTTTACAAATATTTTTGTTCATATGTCTTGGATTCTTGTGATTACGATAAAAGGATTATTAATGATTACAACAATAAAAATACACTACCTTACATTATTTATACTTAAATAATATAATGTGTAGCTATAATTTGTTCCTGGAGTGTAGTAAAAGTGTTTCAAAAGTTCGTAAACTAACAACAGGTTATTTTTACTAGTTGACAAATTTTTCAGTGTCTTATTTTTTTTTTTAATCTTTGAAAGAAATTATATTCAGTTTATAGTGAGAGTTCAGATTACTGTGAGAAATATTTAAAGTGAGTTTAATTCTGAATTTTGGGTAATTTAATGATACTTAACACATCAGTAGACTGGATGTACTCAGTTGTTCAGGTAAAAAGGAATTGGGCTGCAATCATATTCAATTTTCAATTGTCTAGGGCGTCTGGCATATTTTTCAAGTTAATCGTAGCAATTTATTCATTTCTTTTTTATTTAATTGGTTCTCGACATCAGTTAAATGTTTTCAGTCATCGTCTACTTCTTACTTGTTCATCTGTTGTAATTTTGTTTACTTTTTTTACCTTTTAAATTAAAATTTTGGTCGTTCACGATTTGGCTTCTATTCTGCAAGAGCGTCACATTACGAGTAATAAGATTTAATGGAAAATTCGTAACCAATGTCTGTTGTCATGGTTACAAATTAATTCCGATTGGTTAATCTTGTCTTATAACCATTTGTTTATTAAGAAGAATGTTGATCGGTCATGTTAGGACCAAATAAAATGTTAAGTTGAGCTGCGGCCATGTGGACCGCGTAAAAATGTATTGTATGTCAGCACATATGCCCCCTTTTATAGAAGGAATGAAACTTGGTGTATTATAGCCAGGATGCAAAATGATAAAGATAGTGGACTGTATAAATAGATTTATTAAGTTACTCCCATCTTACACTCAATTCATTATATTGAGGTTGGCTAATGCTGAAGATTTAATTTTGAGAAGTGATTCGGAAATGAAATTACATTTTGATGCGGCACAAATGTGTGCACTTTAGTTACATCGAAATGTGGTGGCCTAAGACCTAAATTATTGCCGCGACAACAGAGATGAAAATGACAGAGTCAGGCAGCAAATGTGAGAACGTCTGCTGCCGGCTAAGGCTCGTAGTACTGTGACTGTTATAAAAATGAGATAAGAACGATTCAGCAAGCGTACAGATTAGCCAACCTACAAATACGAAAATTACCATACTACTGTCCATAACTGCCCGTCAAAAAATCAAAAGATTTTTTAATACATTTTAATAACTTATTGTAAAAACAAAAAAAATACAGAGTTCTTAATAATAAAGGTTAATCTCAGTAGGCTGCATTGAACCTTGAGTTGTAGTCTTAGATAGCAGTTATGACATTAACTGCTTAGCGATAAGCTTGATAGATGATAAGAGTTGAGCAGGCCAAGGTTGGCGTGCAGCTTGAATGAAACATGAGTAAAATGCAAGTTAGCAATGTATTGCCAATACATATTGTGAATACAATATTGAACGATATAAAACATGAAAATCCATAATTTAACAATGTTTAATGATGAATAATCGGTGACTCATCACATGGTGGGCCCGATAAATTGTAACATTTATGCAAGTCATAGTGGTTAGCTTGAACCAGTTAAGGCCAGTAGACCCACACAAGCAGAATTGAATACAATGAGCAAACAAAATTATTAGAAATTGTACATGTAAAGATATAAATTTAGCATGACGTCATATAGTTTGAACGATGCATGCTATCCTGAAGTATCAGGAATATACAATAAATTATGTGAAAACAAGTTATACATAGTTGACTGATTGCAAGCACAAATTGTAATGACATGTATGTCATAATTAGCATGAATGATAATTGTGCAATGCGTGATCACAGAAAGCAAAATACAATATAAAATACAATATAAAAATATAGGCGTGGCGTGGTTATAGACAGTAGATGCAAAAAACAATGCGTTTTACATAAATACAAGTTATATAATAAATACAATAGAAATCAGTTTAGTTACTTACAAATATGAATAAGGCACAATAGCATAAGTGACAAGTACAACAAGTGGTTATACAAATGTAAGACATGAGTTGAACAATTGCGAAAAATACATTCATACAATAATAAAATCACACATATTGACAAATGTGCAAGAAAATGCATACATGGTTGTATAACTGCATACCATGCGAATATTATGTAAAAAATTTTATATAAAGCAATACCACCAATAACATGACACATACCCAATACCAATATCAAAATGTAAATGTGTAGGACATAATATGCCTCACAAATTGTTAACATATAAATACAAAAATAGCAAAGTATACCACCATGAAACTATGATAAGTACAGACATAATAGGACAGTGCATGGTTGTAAATTACAAATCACATGCATTTAGTATAAAAACACGCAATGATGCAAAATTAACATTAAAATGTTGTGATGATACATATCACAATTAAGTTGACCAAATGGTCGTACAATGAAGTAATGAAAGCCAGTGGCCAAGTAAACTAGCATTGTGCTAAATAATTATAGTAACCTTGTTCAAGCCTCGTCCCGGGCTGGCAACAAGCATAGCTTATGAACGGGTCTCCGTAAAATACCCGTAGGCATGCGAATGTCTATAACTCTAATTAAGTTGTCTGGGCCGGGGAATGTGGCGGTAATTACCCCAAATTTCCATGATAATAGAGGTAAGTTATCCTCCATCAATAAAACCATGTCACCAATGGAAACATTATCCTTGGCGAATTTCCACTTGTGACGTTGTTGTAAATAATCGCGAGACCAAGCCTTCCAAATGACTTGGACAAACTTCTGGAGAAGTTGCCAACGTCCAAGATGAGAGATGGGAACGTGAGATAAGTCTGGGTCAGGTATCGCCATTAATGGCGCGCAAATCAAAAAATGGCCAGGTGTAAGTGGCACCGGATCATTTACATCCGATGAAATGGCAAATAATGGGCGAGAGTTTAGACATGCCTCTATCTGAGACAAAACTGTCGTAACCTCCTCGAAGGTGAGTATAGACGTGCCTACCACGCGGCGCAAATGATGCTTTAAACTCTTTATACCGCTCTCCCAAAGACCACCAAAATGGGGTGACGAGGGCGGTATAAACGACCATGAAATACCCTGAGAGGTCGTAAAGGATTTGATTGATGAGGTGGCATCCTTCTTATGCCAAAGATTGTAAAGGTCATGTAAAACATTGCGGGCCTTCCTAAAGTTCGTGCCATTGTCAGAATATAACTGGCTGGGTATGCCCCTACGGGACATAAATCGACGTAAGGCAGCTATAAACACGTTGGCTGCGAGGTCGGAAACAAATTCCAAATGAATGGCCCTGGTTGCTAAGCAGATGAACAAAGACACGTACGATTTTGACAAAGTCCTAGATTTCTGCCCGCCATGACGAATCATGAAGGGACCACCATAATCAACTGCGCAGAATAGAAACGGCCGCGAAGGAGTGACTCTAGGAGATGGTAAAATACCAAGCCTCTGAACGTGTTGTTTGGCACTAAACCTGAGGCACTTGAAACATCTACGAATAATGGAGCGAATGACTATCTTGGCGTTAATAATCCACCAACGCTGACGAAGTGAGTGATGCATGAGTTGAGAACCAGCGTGAAGTAGACGAATGTGTTCGCGTTCAATAATAAGGCGAGTAATATGAGCCGATGGATGCAAGACAATAGGATGTTTATTGTCATAAGGTAAGTGCGACTGCTGTAAGCGCCCGCCGACGCGTACTACGCCAGACTCATCAAGAAACGGGTCCAGAGAAGGCAACTTACTCCTAATAGAGACGGAAGACCCATTACGAAGACAATTAATCTCGGCAGCGAAGTGGATCAACTGAGATTGGTTTACGAAAAAATTAAGAGTGGAATGAATTTCAACAGGGGTAAGAGCGCCCGATATTTTCTCAGCACTGGAGAGTCTAATATTTTTGATGAATCAAAAGCAGTAAGCGTACACGCGTGTCAGACGGTGCAACGAAGAAAAGTCCTTTGAAAGATCAATAGCCAGGGTAGACATTAGAGAAAGTTTGGGGGTTTGTTTCTCCTCCGCAGTGAATTCAGCAGACAACAGATTAGCAGGTAAAAAGGGTAGAAAAGGATTGGACTCGGAAGATGAGACAAACAGGCGGGACCATGCCACCAAAGCGAACAATCGCGCAACACGTCAGGGTGGCATCCTCTAGAAATTATATCAGCAGGATTATGACGAGAATTGATGTGATGCCAAGTGTAGGCTTGCGTAAGACGCTAAATCTCGGCAACACGATTAGCGACGTAAGTTTTCCACCTCGAAGACTGAGCATGAATCCAGTAAAGGGACACTATAGAGTCAGAATATAAATGAACACTATTAATAAAGAAATGAAGAGCATGGGTGACCTGGAATACGAGTCGTGATAACAATAAGCAAGCGCAGAGTTCAATGCGAGGTAATGACACCTGACGTAGTGGGGCCACGCGCGATTTAGAACACAGAAGGTGACAAGAGGCCGATGAATCTTGATAAATGACTCTAACATAAACACAACACCCATAACCCCTTTCAGAAGCATCCGAAAACCCATGTAATTCAACTATCCTTGCCTTAGACTTGCAACGAATAGAACGTGGGACAATAATTTTACTGATCAGACACAACTTATTGCATAATGAATGCCAATGCAAGCGTAATTGCTCGGAGATTGGCTCATCCCAACCAAGATTGCACAGCCAGAGTTGCTGCATAAACTGTTTGTACAGAAAAACAATGGGACCGACAAGTCCGAGCGGATCGTAAATGCCTGCGATAATCGATAGGATTTTCCTCTTGGAGATGCTTGATTCAACGGGGAATGATTTGATGTCAAACAAAAATGAATCGGTAGTGTTATTCCAGAGAATGCCCAAGGTTCGCACATTACCCTGTTTGTTTAAAGGGAGTGATAAATTGTCATGATTTGCAACCACCTAGGATTCATTTGATGCCCATTTATGCAGCGTGAGACCGTATTGACTCAACAACGTACCTAAGTCAGATTTCAACTTGGTCAGATCAGAAATGTTGTCTGCTCCAATTAACAAATCGTCAACATAGAAATCATTGATTATAGCTGACGCTGCGTCAGGAAAAGAAGCTTCATGATCCTTACCAATTTGATTAAGACAGCGAGTAGCCAAAAACGAAGCACTAGCAGTGCCGTATGTTACAGTGCGTAATACAAAGTGTTTAAACTGTTCGAGGGGAGAGTCGCGCCACAGAATACGTTGATAATGACAATCCTTCTCAGCTACCAGAATTTGTCGATACATCTTCTCGATGTCGGCAATGAGAACATAGTTATGCATACGAAATCGCAAAAGAATAGAAAAAAGGTCTTGTTGGACGTTCGGGCCTACCAACAAGACGTCATTGACAGAAAGACCATTGGTAGTTTTGGTCGTAGAACTAGAACGCTTAAAGACCGCATGGTGTGGCAGATAGTAGGTATTTGAAACCCCAGAATTGATAGAGCAATTGTCGATAAGCGTCATGTGGCCAAGATCCTTATACTCCTGAATAAAGTTTGCGTAGTCGCGCGCAAGCTTAGAATCGCGCTTGAACCGGCGTTCTAAACTCAAGAATCTTGCTTCAGCGGTAGCATAGGACTCACCCAACTGGGGATTGTCTGACAAATGGTAGCGCAACAACAAACCTACCCTCTTGATTGCGATGAGTAGACCTAACGAAATGCTCCTCACAAGCTGACTCGTTATTAATAGGTGCATTATCAGGGATAGTTTCTGTCTCCCAAAATTTTTCGAGAGACTCCAGAATTTGACCGTCGTTGTTCCTAGCTAGGAACGAAACAGCAGGACCCTTATAGCGGCAGTGTTTGGGCAGATTGCCTGCAAGAATGTAGCCTAACTTTGTTTCCTGTATAATAGGAAAATGAGAACCGCGGACGTATTTGTTAGCTAAGATTAAATCTAGGTAGAATTGCGCCCCTAACAGTATGTCGATTTCGGATGATATGTTGAAATTTGGATCAGCAAGAAAAATGTTATCTGGAATGTTAAATTGATTTATGTCAAAAGATTGTGCTGGCAGTTTATGGGTTAATGCAGATAAGACAGCACATTTTGCCTCGAAGCTAAATCTTTGATAACGAGAAATAATGCGTATAGACGCGAGATTAGTGGCATAACACGCGGTATTATTTATACCTGTAATCGGTATGTTGGATTTAGTCAAGTTAAGCAGTAATTTCTTGGCAAATGATTCCGTACAAAAATTTATTTGTGAACCCGCATCCAAAAGAACTCTTGCGGTTTGTCTGTTGCCAGCCTGGTCAATGACAAACACAATTGCTGTTGATAAAAGAATATTATTTGTGGATTGTAATTTGAGTGAACAATAATTACTGCCTGCTGCTGGCAGAGACTGCCTTCGGCACATTGTTTATGTGCAACAATGTATGGTGTCGTCTTGAACAGATCTTACATGATTGTTTAAGCTTACAATTAGATGAGAAATGATCTGGTCTCAGACAATTAGTACAGCATTTATGATTTAATATGAATTGTCCTCGTTCTGATGTGCTTAGTGCATGAAATTTATCACACATGTAAATTGGATGATTAGATTTACAGCATAAACATGAATAATTATTTGACGCTGAGTGATAACTTTTAAATGCAGTACTGCCAGCAGCGTTTCGTGATTTATGTTTGTCAAATTTATTATTGAATCTTAAACTTAGCTTGTTGAGTTGCTGTCCGGCATCGATAGGCAGTGTATTTTCTAACAGCTGTCTACGTGCGTTTAAAAACTGAGTGAAACCTTGAAAGTTAGGAAGATTATCAGGGTCTATAGACTCCTTCCATAATTTAAAAGTAGTATGGTCGAGTTTCGCTGACAATAATTGTACAGTGATAAGCTCGAATGAATCCACTGACAGTTGCATGGCCACCAGTGAATTAACGTTGCATGGCCACCAGTGAATTAACGGAAGACGTTATCGTATTTATGAATTCTGCCAAACTTTGGACAGAGTCCTTTATTGTTGACCTTACTTCAAGTAAATTTTGAATATAGTACTTTGCTAGTATGAATTTATTGTCATATCTAGTGGACAGCAAACTCAACGCTATCGAGTAGTTTTCATTACAGATAGGTAATGACTTAATTAAATCTAGCGGCTCATTTTTCAGAGACGAATACAAATAGTGTAATTTCTGCACTGACGTTAAATCAGATCTGGCATGCACCAAGTCCAAAAATATTGAGTAGAAATGCCTGTGAGATATTGTAATATCTAAGATATTGCCTGTGAAGCAGGGCAAACTTATTGGTTTTAGTTGCTTATTGCTTGTCAATACGGGAGATACAGTCTGAACGTTAAAAGTTTCTATAAGTTGTAAGATATTAGTTTCTGTCGAGTATAATAGCTCTTCGACCTCAACTCGGTCTTCTTGAGCAGCGTTTATGTCTTTTGAAATAAGCTCAATTTCGGACTGTACCTCATCGTATTTTGTTGCCAAGCTTTTTAGACTTTCAAGTCTGACTGTTAAGAAATGTTTGGTATTAGTGTTCTTGTCAAAGTTACTGATAGCCGAATTAATACGCACTATGGCAGACTTTAAGCCGCCTCTCTTTCTGACCAACACTTTGAGGCCTTCTTCAGCCATTGTACGCACCTGATAATGATGTTAATGATGTGGTACCTGGTGTGCGACGTCCCGAAGCGTCGAGGCCGTGGAGAAGATGGTGAACACACAGACCGGAGAGATGACTGCTTACACTGGAGTACCGACGCTAGCACATGGATGATCTTGCAGTGATATCGTCAGGAGGCTCAAAGGTGACGAAAGAAATGCTGGTTAAGTCACGACACGGTCGGATCAGCGAATATGCTGAGTCGCCCGTGATGGCCAGAAATTGGGGCAGAAGAATAATGAAAGGGTGAATAACGAATCCAGGCACGGAGCGACCAAAAAATGTTTATTAAGAAGAATGTTGATCGGTCATGTTAGGACCAAATAAAATGTTAAGTTGAGCTGCGGCCATGTGGACCGCGTAAAAATGTATTGTATGTCAGCACATATGCCCCCTTTTTATAGAAAGAATGAAACTTGGTGTATTATCGCCAGGATGCAAAATGATAAAGATAGTGGACTGTATAAATAGATTTATTAAGTTACTCCCATCTTACACTCAATTCATTGTAGTGAGGTTGGCTAATGCTGAAGATTAAATTTTGAGAAGTGATTCGGAAATGAAATTACATTTTGATGCGGCACAAATGTGTACACTTTAGTTATATCGAAACGTGGTGACCTAAGGCCTAAATTATTGTCGCGACAACAGAGATGAAAATGACAAGAGTCAGGCAGCAAACGTGAGAACGTCCGCTGCCGGCCAAGGCTCGTAGTACTGTGACTGTTATAAAAACGAGATAAGAACGATTCAGCAAGCGTACAGATTAGCCAACCTACAAATACGAAAATTACCATACTACTGTCCACCATTGTTATCAATTTTGAATTTTTATTCAAAATAGCTGTATATCTTCTGATTACTTTTATTCTTCTGTCTTCCTCCCTACGTATTAAATATTATCGCTACTGTTTGTATTTCCTTTCAAAGAGTATTTTGATATCCCATAAGGTTGGGTTCTATAAAATATTGATGTTTGTACAATTATGTTAATATTTGTTAACTACATTTCTCTTTTAATTTAAGTCCTTATTCTAACATTTTTCTTTTAATATGATTTACAAATTATCCTTGGCTGGTTACTCGCCTTAGATTTGTTAATTTCTTTGTTGATTTTATACAATTTGTAGTTATTTGTTTTTTACAGTTAGGCATTTCATAGGCCTAAGTAGCAATTGATTATTTTTACTTATTTTATACCAATTATATCTCATTTTCTCAATTTATCTCATGTGTTTTGTTTTGTTATTATAATTGATTTGTTTATTTGTTGATGTGTTTTGGATCTGTTTTTGTACTGATTATGTGTTAACATTATTTTCTACATCATGGCTTGTCAATTATTTCCTAACTGATTTTCCAGTGTTTATTATTTCTGTATTGATTTACCTTCTTATTTATTTAACTTGCCATTGTTAACAATATGGCTATTTCTTACTATTCTTTATTACATAAAATATAACAACTAGGCGTATGGACTGTATACTTCCTTCAGCCATATCCTATTCATAAATTTAATTGAACAATCTTTACCAGTTATTAGGTAATGTTGATTTACAATTCATTTCATTCTTTATTATTTTTTGGGGTGATAAACATCATCACCTTTTAAACTTACTTAAGCGATTATCCCTTATAACATGGGGTGTTTATTGATTGTGTTTTTAATTTCTTATTTCTTTAATAATCTCTACCTCCAATCCATGGTAACACTAACTGTTTACCTTACATGGGCTTTCTCCCCTGAATAACATCGTATCCTTCATTTATATCTAATCTAAATACTATTTTTAATTACTATTATCTATACAATTCTTATATGTTCACCATTAAATCGTTTAGTGTTTATCACTGATTTACTAAGTGTTTTTTATCTATCACTATTTTCCATAATACTATCATTTACAATATACAGTAAACCCTCGATTTAACGGACTAATTGGGGCTGAGGGGTGTCCATTAAATCGAAAGTCCGTTAAATCCCAAATTTTGTTTTTTGAGGATATATTTAAATCAAATAGGCCTATAACACTTGAAATTTTTATACTATTAATAACATGCAAATACGGTATTGTTCCGAATACAAGCCGCACCTTTTCTCCTAAAAACATGGTCGCTAATTTGGCCTGCGGCTTGCATTCGCGCACTAACGAAATTCGAAGTTATACCTGACTTCTGGCGGGACGAACGCTTTTGGTATCTATGAGTTGTTTACTGCGTAAGCAACAGCAATTTGCCTGGCTGTTGTTAACGCTGGCATTATGATTTATGACTGCAACCGTACGTTTTAACAGCAAACTGAACAATGAATAGGAAGAAAAGTGTACGTACCTGCGCATGCGTGCGTGCTCGGACCCTTCCGTAGGCGGCAAGACATAGGATGAGTAGAGGAGGTGTGAGTAACATGTTTCTAAATAACGGGTAAACTGCCAGTCTGGTTTTCTATTGTAACAGCGACAACATCGCTTATCTGTATTTTAATACGTACTATTAATATCATGCAAATACAATGTTATGTACACACCTTTATTTATTCTGGATAAAAGCATCAAGAGTCAGTTGTTTTCCACTAGAATGTTGCTTCTTTATTATTAAAGATCTAAACTGTCTAAAATGGTCATAATAAGCACACACTTCTGGATCTGAAGACTCCCCAATGTACGCGATAATTTCGTCCATGCTGTTTCTTATCGCTGATAATTTAGGGCCTCCTGTAACAGATATTTCTTCATCGTCATCATCTCCATCTTCTTGATCGTCGTGTAGAACAGATTCCACGATCTCTTCCTGACTCAGGATTTGGTAGCCTGGATCACCCTCGTCCAAGTTTAGCCACTGTTCTATGTCATTCTCGTTTACGTCTTCACCAGCCTTCTTTACGGTTTCACAGAAAACGGATGTTTCAAATCCTGTGAAATCGTACTCCGGTTCAGTCCCATTCAGTAACTGTCTCCACCCATTAGCCAATGTTGTTTCCTTCATCTCCTTCCATGCGGCAGCAAAATTAAAGATGGCGGACTTGATGTTGTATGCACGCAGATTTTGCAGCGTTCTAGCTCCTCTCGTGTCGTTTTCATGGTCTTGTTCGTCCTCCAAGACAACCATCACCTCTTCAAGAAACTTCTTCTTGTACAGCCTTTTGCAGGCAACAATGACTCCTTGGTCCATTGGCTGTAAAATTGAAGTGGTGTTCGGAGGGAGGAAGACGCATTTTATTTTTCCGTCGTTGCTAACTAACTTCTCGGAGTTGCGATGGGCCGGTGCATTGTCCAGTAGTAAGACGGCTTTCACTGCATGCGATGGAATTTTCATAGTCTCTTCTTGAAAACGTCGCACTTCTGGCACAAAATGATTAAAAAACCAGTCTGAAAAAATACTGAAGGTAAACCAAGCATTTTTTGAACTTTCATAAATGACTGGCAACTGGTTCATTATGTTCTTTATCGCACGAGGTTTCTTTGCGTTTCCGACTATGACTGGTTGCACGAGGTCGAAGTCGATGCAAACCATCAGCATTCGCACACAGTAGGGCAGAAAGCCGCTCCTTGTTGAGTTTACGGCCTGGTGTGCTAGTTTCATGTTTGTGTGCCAGAGTATTTTCAGGCACAGCACGAAAGTAGAGACCAGTCTCATCAGCATTGTAGACCTGAGACAAAATGAGACCCTCAGATTCGATCGTTTCCTTTATATGTTGACGAAAAGCCTCAACTTGTTCAGTGTCTGCACTTAGCGCTTCACCACATGTTGATCTATTTGTGATGCCATGCCGATTACGAAAACGCCAAAGCCACCCATCACTCGCCTGAAATTGGATACCAATATGTTTCGCCAGTTTGTCAGCAGCAGCCCGCAACTCGACACTACGAACAACGACTCCACTAGAACGTTGTTGAATAAACCACTTGTACACAGCATCCTCTAATTGTTTGTGTTTGGCTAATTTAATGTGTTTTCTTTCTCCCTCATTCTTCGAACTATCAACACTGTACTTTAGCGAAAACTGAATAAGTTTATCTTTATTCTTTCGAATGTCTGAAACGGTTTGTTTCTTTACACCGTACACTTCACAAACATGTGCAACAGACGCGCCACCTTCAAGTTTACTTATTAGTTCAAGCTTGTGCTTTATACTCAAGTTCACACGTTTTTTCGTAACGCCAGACATACTTATGCTGTAATTCACTAATAAAGTAATGGACCTTGCTGTAACAACGCAAGTATAAACTCGTTAAGACTCTCTATTTAACACGTGCAAGGTTCGTACTATAGAAACACATGTAGCATACACGCTGTATTCTCTGAATAAACTGATGCGACGCTGTACGAATGTGAACTGCGCGTGCATACGAATTATCACGAAAATAGCCGAATATTCAAGAGTGAAAATGCGTTGCTATGGTTATGAACTACCACCAAATTTAAATCACAACCATGGACTTCAAAAACTTAATCGTGATTTTTTCGTGTCAAAATTTTTTTTAACATGATAATGTTTTTAGGCTGGGGGTCATTCCACAAAATGCGTGATGCAAAATGTGTAACGTCATCGAAAAATGTAACGCTCCAGGTGACATTAGTAATAAATAAATTTGGTCACAGTGAAATAAGATGCATATCAGTGTATATTGTCAGTGTTAGTCGTCGTGATGTCTTCCACTGAACGTGTGTGACGCCTGCGTCAACGACAACGCAAAGACGGGGATCGTGAAGAATTAAATGAATTCTTATCTAATTCTTATCTCCGTTCTCATCAAATACAATTGGAGATGAGAAAATTTGCGTGTTTCAAAACAAGAAACGAAAGAATGCTGCGATAGCCAAGCAACATTGCCAGAACAGGAGAGTCTGCAGTTTATGCACATTATAAGTTTCAAAAGCCTAAAAACATTTTCATGTTTTTTTTTTTTTTTTTTTTTTTTTTTAATTCTGTCCGTTAAATCCGAAGTCCGTTAAATCGAGGGTTTACTGTACTTATTTATTCATAACCTTCACTTTTAAACTATCTAGTGTTTATCACTGATTTACTAATTATTTTGGGGGTTTTTACACTTTCACATTTGGCACTTCTTAAACTTTTTATTTTAAGTGTTTATTAGTGGGTAATCCCTACCATTACTTTTTCTTTTGTCACTTAGTTATTTTGATTTTCTCACTATCTCTCTCTTTACAAATATTATTTATACTTAATAAGTTTGTCTTTCTCGAGTTCTTACTTACATATTGTTACAACACAAATAAGCCAACCCAGTACCGGGGATAAAAACTATAATTATAAAAGTAAATATACTTCATATCAAATAAAATAATTAAAAATAAATAAAATAAAAAAACTATGACACGACGAATGACGACATTACCCAACCCAAGTGATTGACCCAACAACAGAAAACAAAAGAAGAAGGGAACCACGAAGTAAACACAAAGAAAAGGTGATTGACCAAACAAGTAATAACTAACAAAAGAAGGGAAGAAACCAGAACCAAGGAAGAATAAAAGGAAGTGAACAAATTCCTATAACTAATTGAAATTAAACCAGACGAGAAGAGGAGAACCGAATTAAAATGAAGACAATTGAAAATGAAGAAGATGAAGGAGAAGAAGAAGAAAAAGAGGAAGAATGAAGAGGAAACGAAGTGAAACCAAGAAATAACAAACACCACATATAAAAGGGAGAAATGGTATACTCAAATATAGAATATTGTAAATAAACCCAATAATTATCCACTAATGGAAATAAATATTGTTGTAAATGAGATAATTTATATACCTGTTTTAAACAAAAACAGTAAAAAATAACTTAGTAAAGAAAAGTACACTAACCCAAATATTAAAGTTAGATGTAATGAAATATATTTAACAAAATGTCATTAAGAATAAGTATAATTTTATAATGAAAGAAATAGTGAGAAATATAAAGAGAAATAATTATATTACCCACTAAGTAACACTTAATATAAACAGTGAAAAAAATGCAATAGTGTATGTGTAAATACCCCAAAATAGTGAGTGTATCAGTGATAAACACCAATTAATTAAAGGTGAAAGTGATATGTGGAAAAAGATATTATAAATAATAAAAAGTATTAATAGTTAAGAAAACACTTAGTGAATCATTGATGAACCAATAAATGATTTAAGTGAGCTTATGGAAAATTATATAATTAAGGATAGTTAGAAATAGTATTTAAAATAGAGATAAGTAAAGGATGTAATATTATTCAGGGAGAAAGCCCATGTCAAAACAGTTTGTGTTAACATGGAATGGAGGAAAGAAGTAGTAATGAAATAAGAATTTAAGTATACAATTAAAAAACACCCAATGTTAGAAGGGAAAATAAATTTAATAAGTTTGAAAGAAGTGATGATGTTTCTCACTCAAAGTAATAGCAAAAGAATGAAATGAATGTTAAACCAACAGTAACTAATAATTTATAAATAATTGTTCGTTTTAATGTTATGAATAGGATATGGCTGAAAGAAACTTGCAGTCCATAAGCCTAATTGTTATGTTTTAAATATTAAGATAGAGAAAACAAGATTGACATGTAATCAGAAAACAAACAGACTCAAAACAAAACTCAAACAATTATAATAACAACGTAAAGCCCATCAGGCTGAAATGAAACGTAATTAAATGAAATAAGTAAAACACCATAATGGCTACTTAAGCCTATGAAAATGCATAACTGTCAGACACACACAAATGTCAATTGTAACAAATTCACAAGGAAATTTACAAATCTAAGGCAAGTAACTAGCCAATAATTATGTATAAACCATTTTAAAAGAGAAATGTTATTATAAAGGTTTAAATTAAAGGAGATATGTAATTTATCAAATGTCAAAATAATTAGACTAAAGTTAATATATGATAGAACATGACCTTATGAGGTATTGTTTTAATCTTTGAAAGGAAATAAAGACAATAGTGATATTATTTATTACCCCAAAGGGATGACAGAAGAATAAAATCATTCAGAAAATATATAATAAATTTGAATAGAAATTTCAAATATCTTAACAATGCTTTTAATCTCGGCCTTAACCAATCAAAGGATTTCTGTTACCATAGAAACGGGCCGTTGGATACTAATTTTCCGTTAAATTTATTAGACTTGAAAAAATGACGCGTGGGTAAGAGGTACGCAAGATTGAGATGACCAAAATTTTACTTTAACAAGCTCAAAAGACGTTCAGAAGTCGACTACAAGAACCAATGACGAGTAGATGCAGAGCTTCAAATAATAACAGATGTCCTGGAACCAAATAAAAGAAATTAAATAGCAGTAAGTCCCAAGACGAGATAGAAGAAGATGCCAGAAGCCTAAATCAGCCCCAAAATTGATGAATTTCTATTACCTCAGACGGCAACATATAACCACCGTCTGAACTGATAAGTATCAACTAAATTCAATTATCCCCGAAACCAAATCACTTTAAATATTTCTCAAATCAATCAAAATTTCTCACTATTAAACAAAATTAATTTTCTTTCAAAGGTTTGAATCATAATCAACTTACGTAAAACAATTGTTAATTAAAATATAACCTCGCATTAGAGTGCGAAACTTGTAACAACTAATACGACACTACCGAACAATTTGTAAAAACACTTTATACTATTTAAGTACGTATAAGGAATGGTAGTGTACTTTTTTAATGTAACCAGCTTTTATGTTTTATTTATAATCCAAAGAACCCCAGATTTTGAACAAAGTAATATATTGTGTGTAAACAGAAGCCATTGTCGGCATCAGAACAGTTTATTTCAAAATCAATTTCGCCAACCTAGAGATTTGTTTCATGTTCTAAGCCGGAGCAATTTGTTAAAAAATCATTTATAATACTTTTGTCATATTGATGAATGACCAAATTTGCATTAAAATTACAGTACAGAGTATTACCATCATTTTATTTCGTAGGACGTTGTATAATATATGTGTGTTAGCAATTTCTACCGATCAAACAACTAGATCTCGTCACGAGTGGACAATACGACAAACTGCACAGCGGCGGAATTATTTGAACACTCCAGCCGTCAACGCTGACAACACTTATTTAACTTGTAATTTAACTAATTTAATTGTTTTAATATAAACAATTTGGCGCCACCCGGGATTCGCAACCCCTATGAATAAACAGGTAGGTTGTACTGATAATTTAGACCACACTACAGACTTCAGTAGTGACAACCATCATTGTAACGACCGGTGTGAGGCGAACACACCACATTAACACTTATACACATAAAAAACTAGTGTAAACATTTTACAGATACGACCGAGTCTTCTAACTCGTTACAGTATACTTCTAATTCTTGGGTTAGTGTACTTTTATTTATCGGGTTTTATCAATTATTAATTACATTTATCACTTAGTCAATACTAATACTTATTTTTTACCTTGGTTAGTTACTGATTTCGTTTCCTTTATGATATTTGAGTGTATCATTTCTCTCTTCCCTATTCTATATTATTTGTCTGTGTTTTATCATCTTGTTTCACTGTATTTCCTTTATACTTGGTTTGTCCCATTTTTATTTTCATTTTTCTTCTCCTTCCTTTCCATTTTGTTTCATTTTATTTTGGTTTTTATCTGGCCAATCTCTGGGGTTGGGTCAAAGTTGTTTGTTTGTCAGTCTAGTCTATTCTTTTAATAATTATTTTTGTTTATAATTCTTCCTTCTTTCTTAATTATATTTTATATTTTTATTCACTTCATTATTTATTTATCAAACTATATTACTTTTTAGCGTTTCTTACATACTTGTAGATATCAAATATGACCTGGATTTGGCAATGTTATATAATGCCCTTCCACCAAAATTGATCATTTTATTATAATTCTTCCTTCTTTCTTAATTATATTTTATATTTTTATTCACTTCATTATTTATTTATCAAACTATATTACTTTTTAGCGTTTGTTACATACTTGTAGATATCAAATATGACCTGGATTTGGTAATGTTATATAATGCCCTTCCACCAAAATTGATCATTTTATAAAACGTGATTCTAAGTTTGATGAAATTATCAATTGCATTGTATCTTCTTCTTCTTAAATCTCCTGCTTCTTGTTCAGTTTTATGTTCAATTCTGTATCTTCTACTTCCTTTCTTCTGAGTCTTTTCTTCATTATTTTCTCCTATTACGATCTGGCTTATTGATTTTTTATTATAAATTATTCCCTATAAATCTTTTTTCCCTAACTATCCCTACTTTGTAGCTGAAATCGATTTGGATGGGCTCTATTGGCTTACCTAACTCCTTCGTTCAAAACTACACTTTTCTGAGGTCAGGGGAACATCATCCCTGCTCAGTTAAATGATTGCTGGACTTATTCAACAGTCAATCTTGATTAATGAATCTTCAATACAGTCATCTTGTGACTAATAATAATAATAATAATATTTTCTGGGAATCTTTTATTTTTTATTTCATTATTGCTCAGTTGGAGTCCTATTTAATTCTTAATTCTCTCTGTTGATATCATTTGATAATACTTGAAGTGTTGATTTTTATTGATACAATTAATATTTTTATTCATTTTCACTTACTCTCTGATTCATCTCATTTTATATTATAACTCTTAGAATATTTATTTTTTTGTTTCCTTTTTCATCATTGGTTTGTTTATTTTATCTCACATATTTTTTCCAAATTGTTGTGGAAGTTGATCATTTCGATTGTTTTTTCTTTTTTTTTTCTTTTTTTTTAAATATCATAGTAAGTTTGTCATTCTTACTAGTTAGGAATTGTTGTAGCTCATTCCTTTATTTTATATTTTACTTTTTTGCCTCATGTGTTGGCCAAATATTATTATTGTAAGGTGATCTTACATAATTCTTTTTTTATTATTATTTATATTTTTTTCTTTTATCTCATATATGCTCTAAATAATGTTGTAAGTTGATCTTACATAATTTTTTTGAATTTAAAATCTCATCTTACACCTTTTTTCTTTATTATCTATTTGCAAACTTTTTCGTTTGTTTTGTTATCTTTTTTTTATTTAAATTACTTCGGTTGGTTATTTACCTTTGGTTTTTTCAGTCATTTCCATCCATTTGTCTTAAGTATTCGTCTATGTTCTCCCCTTCGATGATTATTAATTATCTTAGTTAATTTAATGTTCCTTCCTTTCCATTGGTTTGCTGGTTCAGTAATCAGGAAATCAGTCCCATATTACATTGTTTATCTGCACTTGGTTTACCCATGGTCCATGATTACATGAGTTACCCCCGTTGTTCGGACTGCTCTGGTGTGCATAACTATTTCTGTCCGTGTGATATAGGTCTCTTCTATCTGGTACAGCCATTCTTCTAATACCATGTGTTCTCTATTATCAATTTCTACCTCAATTACTTTTAGTATTTTGGTTATTATTCAACGAAGTTACTCGTACCTCCATCATTGATCTTCTCACTGATATTGGTCTATTTTGCGTTTCTATTTCTGTTGTATTCAATTTTCTGATCGACCTTCTTACTGTGTTACACCCTGTTTGGTAGTGATTCCCTTCTAAAGTTTTTATTACATTCCTTCTGTTATTTCTAAAATTCATTATTTCATTCTGATTGGTAATTGGTAGATTAAACATATCAAGTAGTCCATTCTTCACCATCTCCAATTCTTCTCTGGTATTGATTAGTTTTCTTTGATGCATTTTCTTAGTCTTCATTTCCATGGTTTGGATATTCCCTTTGTTTGTTTTATTTTTATTTTCAGATAATAATACTGCTACAACAGCACAGAACAATCTACGCGTTTATCGAATATGCCAGAAGGATCTCTATGTAAGCGTGTGGTGTACGTGCTACTAGACGCATTTTGCGAGAATCTTCTCGACTGTGCCGGGCTTCGCTCGGGCGCTCGGACTGTGTCAAGGCCGTAGTAATTACGTAGTTCACGAGAGATAAGACGCAGTTTGGAAGCTTCTGGTGTGTGAGCGTGACTATAAATACATCGGGTAGCGGCCTTAGTTTTCAGTTCCATGCGAGATATTGGATAGTGCGGTTCGAGAGTATTAGTGCGATATACTTCCAGAGCGGTTCGAGTTATTACTGTGTACGTGCAAGTAGTTATTAGTGAAGTGTTGCATTTTATAATCAGACGGCATAATTGTAATACAATTGAGTTTTAATATTTGTGGACATTTTATTGCGTGTGAACAATTTTCATTGAATTTGTTGTAGAGACTGTGTTGTTAATTATGAACTGTTTTACTGTAACAATTAAAGGTGTGATTAGTGACTTAATTGGTGTCTTGTACTTATTTAATTTCCACTGTACCTACGACGATCGAGTAGACCGTCGTAACAGTGGTGTCAGAAGTGGGATAGAACGGTTAACAGTGGAAACAGTGGACACTTTGTACAAGACGAGTGTGATTCGTAATTAATCGATAAACAATGGATGCCAGTCGTCAGATGATGGATAATTTACAGGCGCTGCTGTTGCAGACAGAAAAACGACAGGACGATAAACGCAGACAGGAGGCGGAAGAAGCAGAAAGACGACAAAAAGAAGAACGAAGACAAGAAAGAGAAGAAGCAGAAAAACGACAGGATGAAAAATGTAAGCAAGAAGCAGATAAAACGGAAGCTCTCTTTGAAGTTATGCAGAAACAGTTGCAAGAACATAGTACCGCAGAATTGGGTATCCTACGAGGTGAGCTTAATAAACAAGTTACTAAAATATCGGAGGTACAAGAATCGGTGACATTAAAAATAGCTGAATTAGAAAAATCTGTCTTGATTGTTGAAGAATCGATGTCTACAAAAATATCTGTTATAGAAGAATCTGTGTCAAATAAAATATCTGCAGTAGAAAACTCAATGGCAAACATAAGAGAACAAATTAAAAGTGAAGTCGAACAGTGCATGAAGATGCAACCAAACAAATTTCTGAACAGACTGTACCAGTGGTAAAGACAGAAAAAGACACAGAAAATAAGTTAATAGAGAAAGTCACTTTGCCTGCAGTAGGGACAGTTCATGTGAAAGCTCCAACCTTTGATGGAAGCAGTCACTGGGCAACGTACCTCCGCCAATTTGAAGCTGCTGCATGCGCAAATAATTGGACAGAGAAAGACAAGGCTGTTTCACTTGTTCTTGCATTAAAAGGACCCGCGGCAGAATTATTACAGAAAGTGCCACCTGACAGCCAGAACATCTATGCCGAGTTGTTAAAAGCTCTAGGATTACGCTACGGTGATAAACATTTGCGAGAGGTGTTCTACGCTCAGTTGAGAACAAGACAACAACGTTCCGGGGAAAGTCTTCAAGAATTTGAAGCAAGTATCGACAGATTGATTAGATTGGCCTATCCTGAAGCACCAGAAGGCTTCCGAATAAGGTTTATGGTGCAGACATTTATTGATGGCATCGGAGATTGTGAACTTCAGCAAGTGTTACGAATGGCAAGACACCGAGATAGCTCAGAAGCTCTTGTTTACGCCCTAGAGTTTGAAGCTGCCAAGTCAGTGTCCTGCTACATTAATGGGTTTGTGCCATCACATTGCAGTCAGAAGACCCCTGTATCACATTACCATTACAATGGGTGCAGAAAAACAGTGTTGTCGGACAAACAATTCAAAAGTTCAAGAGAGTCGCAACGATTTGAAAAAGACAGAAGACCGAAATGTTACAACTGTGGAAAACGTGGTCATCTACAGGTAGACTGTTGGGAGAAGATACCGAGAGAAGAGACTGATCGCACCAATTGGAGAAGTAAAGGCCCAGAACAGCACACAGTTTCCACGCTACATAAGATCAGTGGAAACTTGATTGTTAATGGATTTGCGGATGGTAAACCAACATCATTTACAGTTGACACGGGCGCCCTGACTTAGTCTGTAACCGCCATCCTCTAATTAGCTCTTGTACAACACAGACTGTGACTGGAAGCCCCGTCAAGGTGCTAGGAAAGGTAGACGTACGTATACGCCTGGGTCTTCTTGAGTTTAGCCACCAAATGCTCGTTGCAGACATTGTCGATGAAGTGATTCTTGGCACGGACATTATGAATGCCTACAGATTCGTTGTGGACTTAAGAGAGAATGTCCTGTGTGTTGGCCAAGAGGAGATAAAGCTTTCCATGGCTAAAACGACAGGGTCTACCAACCATTCGATTAAGCGAGTGGCATTAGTCGAAAAAAAGTCAACAAGTCTGGTCAAGAGGAACCTTCCCTGTTGCCAGCGGAAATGGATGAAGAACTAGCAGAGGAAGTACAAATAAGTATGAGGACAAAAGACGTGATTGGAAAGCCAACTATGGGTGTCAAGACAAAACTCTTGCTTGTTCCTGAGCTGATAGATGCGCCCGAGGGTAAAGTGGCTGAAGATGAGGTTACGCAAGAGGTTGTTGACGAGGACCAAACAGACTTGGATCAGCCAGTGGTATTTCGGTCATCAGTACATGACGCAACGGGAGTGATTCCAGTGAAACTAGTGGTTGCGCAAAAGACTCTCATTCCTGGGAACGTGGTGTTCGGATCACACGAGACCGAATTCGAAGAATGGGAAAATTATCCATCGCAAGAACGTCCACCTAGATCGCCTGGTCGAGTATTACTTAAGAGGCGCTTTGCCAGTTCGGGACGGGGGCAGTGCTACGACAGCACAGAACAATCTACGCGTTTATCGAATATGCCAGAAGGATCTTTATGTAAGCGTGTGGTGTACATGCTACTAGACGCATTTTGCGAGAATCTTCTCGACTGTGCCGGGCTTCGCTCGGGCGCTCGGACTGTGTCAAGGCCGTAGTAATTACGTAGTTCACGAGAGATAAGACGCAGTTTGGAAGCTTCTGGTGTGTGAGCGTGACTATAAATACATCGGGTAGCGGCCTTAGTTTTCAGTTCCATGCGAGATATTGGATAGTGCGGTTCGAGAGTATTAGTGCGATATATTTCCAGAGCGGTTCGAGTTATTACTGTGTACGTGCAAGTAGTTATTAGTGAAGTGTTGCGTTTTATAATCAGACGGCATAATTGTAATACAATTGAGTTTTAATATTTGTGGACATTTTATTGTGTGTGAACAATTTTCATTGGATTTGTTGTAGAGACTGTGTTGTTAATTACGAACTGTTTTACTGTAACAATTAAAGGTGTGATTAGTGACTTAATTGGTGTCTTGTACTTATTTTGTTTCCACTGTACCTATGACGATCGAGTAGACCGTCTCGTAACAATACATTTTGGTCTTCTTTAATTTCTATCTCCTTACTACCTTCAGAAGTGGTGTCTATTGTTTCATTCAATTTATGGAACCCGTTATCTAATGTTTCACTTAACTTTCTGACATTCTCTTCCATTCTGTCGAATCTTTTGTTAATTTCTTTTATCAAACTTTCATTATTTTGTCTACTTTGTTAAACCATTAAATTCATTACGTCCTGCAGGTCATTTTCTGTGGTTCTGGCATTTTCTTCTGTTGCTTCCCTTTGACGTCTTTGACTATTTCTTCTTCTATTTGAATACTTCACTGTTCCATGTTTTTATTATTTGGTATTTCCTCGAACTCTTCTATTAATAATCGATTATGTTCCTTCCTCCAATTACAAACATCTTCTCTGGATAGTTCAAACATAACCCTTATCCATTCTCATAATTCTACGTTTTCCGTTTGTATTAGTTTTTCTGGTTGTCTTATTAATTGTCTCATTTGTTCATATTCCTCCTGTGTATACTCCTCTGTCACTGGTGCGTATATTCCCGTTCTTTCGTTTTTCATCTGTGTAAAATTATCCTCACATCTCTCCTAGTCATCTTCAGTCATTCCTTCCACCTTGTTACCGTTATTTTCTTCTGTCTTACCGAATGTCATTTTGTCATTCGGTGTTCTGGCTACATTTGCGCGACTCATTTGTGCTCGCTCGTGATCAGTGGTATTTTTCTTGATGTACTCCATCTCCTTGCTGAATTTTTTCAATAATTCTGTTATCCATTCCGCGTAGCTTAATTGTCTCTCTTGTTCGGGTATTTTCGTTTGTTTCTTATTTTCATTATTTGGTCCTTCTTCTATCTCAATTTTACTATCATTTTCTATTTCTTCCTTTATTACTTCCATCCTTTTGCGTCCTGGTTGTTTATTGAATAATTCTGTATTTCCTTTGATCCTTTCCCGCCGTTTTCTTATTTCCTGTGGGGGGGTTTCTCTTGATGTTTTCCTCTTGTGCATCTTGTTGTCCTTTCGTAATAGCCGCTAGAATTTCGTATTTCCCTTTCTTCTAGCCTCACCAGTTGGTCGCCAATTTTGTAATAGCACTCGCTCGTCGTTCTCTACAAAATGTAAAAGTGTCAGAGTGTAATGTGTACTCTCGTGTCTTACCAATCCGTCGTCGCTCTGGAATGTAACTTAACGCTGATTGTGCCCGTCGCGAACGTACGAATAACCAGGTATCGAAGTCTTTACCTGTTGTTCACTAGGGGTGTGTAAATCCCGGGTGGCGCCAAATTGTTTAATTAAAACAATTCAAAAAATTTAGGATGATAGGGCAAGTTCAGCTCAGGCGGTGTGGATAATTCAAATTTATTCCCACCTCGGTTCGACCTTCTTAATCAAGCCGGTAGTTCATTGAGTTTGCTACATGAGCGCTTGCCGTCAATCCTAGCTGTTCGCTAAAATGTACAAAAATTATAATACACCTTCCTAATGAAAATAAAACACAGTGGTTACACTCAGTACTTGTTTATTAGTTGGTGATTATTAATTATTCAGTATAACACAGATTATATTTTGTTTTTTAATAAATTTGCACCGGCAGTTAATATAAGACAATTTCTCTAGGGTTTGACAAATCGATTTTGAACGGATCAGACAGTCAATGATGGCGACTGTGGAATTTGTTTACAAATATTTTCGTTCAAACGTCTTGGATTCTTGTGATTACGATAAAAGGATTATTAATGATTACAACAATAAAAATATACTACCTTACATAATTTATACTTAAATAATATAATGTGTAGCTATAATTTGTTCCTGGAGTGTACTAAAAGTGTTTCAAAAGTTCGTAAACTAACAACAGGTTATTTTTGCTAGTTGACAAGTTTTTCAGTGTCTTATTTTTTTTTTTTTTAATCTTTGAAAGAAATTATATTCAGTTTATAGTGAGAGTTCAGATTACTGTGAGAAATATTTAAAGTGAGTTTAATTCTGAATTTTGGGTAATTTAATGATACTTAACACATCAGTAGACTGGATGTATTCAGTTGTTCAGGTAAAAAGGAATTGGGCTGCAATCATATTCAATTTTCAATTGTCTAGGGCTTCTGGCATCTTTTTCAAGTTAATCGTAGCAATTTATTCATTTCTTTTTTATTTAATTGGTCCTCGACATCAGTTAAATGTTTTCAGTCATCGTCTACTTCTTACTTGTTCATCTGTTGTAATTTTGTTTACTTTTTTGACCTTTTAAATTAAAATTTTGGTCGTTCACGATTTGGCTTCTATTCTGCAAGAGCGTCACATTACGAGTAATAAGATTTAACGGAAAATTCGTAACCAATGTCTGTTGTCATGGTTACAAATTAATTCCGATTGGTTAATCTTGTCTTATAACCATTGTTATCAATTTTGAATTTTTATTCAAAATAGCTGTATATCTTCTGATTGCTTTTATTCTTGTCTTCCTCCCTACGTATTAAATATTATCACTACTGTTTATATTTCCTTTCAAAGATTATTTTGATATCCCATAAGGTTGGGTTCTATAAAATATTAATGTTTGTACAATTATGTTAATATTTGTTAACTACATTTCTCTTTTAATATAAGTCCTTATTCTAACATTTTTCTTTTAATATGATTTACAAATTATCCTTGGCTGGTTACTCGCCTTGGATTTGTTAATTTCTTTGTTGATTTTATACAATTTGTAGTTATTTGTTTTTTACAGTTAGGCACTTCATAGGCCTAAGTAGCCATTGATTATTTTTACTTATTTTATACCAATTATATCTCATTTTCTCAATTTATCTCATGTGTTTTGTTTTGTTTTTATAATTGATTTGTTTGTTTGTTGATGTGTTTTGGATCTGTTTTTGTACTGATTATGTGTTAACATTATTTTCTACATCATGGCTTGTCAATTATTTCCTAACTGTTTTTCCAGTGTTTATTATTTCTGTATTGATTTACCTTCTTATTTATTTAACTTGCCATTGTTAACAATATGGCTATTTCTTACTATTCTTTATTACATAAAATATAACAACTAGGCCTATGGACTGTATACTTCCTTCAGCCATATCCTATTCATAAATTTAATTGAACAATCTTTACCAGTTATTAGGTAATGTTGGTTTACAATTCATTTCCTTCTTTATTATTTTTTTGGGTGATAAACATCATCACCTTTTAAACTTACTTAAGCGATTATCCCTTATAACATGGGGTGTTTATTGATTGTGTTTTTAATTTCTTATTTCTTTAATAATCTCTACCTCCAATCCATGGTAACACTAACTGTTTACCTTACATGGGCTTTCTCCCCTGAATAACATCATATCCTTCATTTATATCTAGTCTAAATACTATTTTTAATTACTATTATCTATACAATTCTTATATGTTCACCATTAAATCGTTTAGTGTTTATCACTGATTTACTAAGTGTTTTTTATCTATCACTATTTTCCATAATACTATCATTTACAATATACTTATTTATTCATAACCTTCACTTTTAAACTATCCAGTGTTTATCACTGATTTACTTATTATTTTGGGGGGTTTTACACTTTCTCTTTTGGCACTTCTTAAACTTTTTATTTTAAGTGTTTATTAGTGGGTAATCCCTACCATTACTTTTTCTTTGTCACTTAGTTATTTTTATTTTCTCACTATCTCTCTCTTTCTTTACAAATATTATTTATACTTAATAAGTTCATGTCTTTCTCAAGTTCTTACTTACATATACTTCTAATTCTTGGGTTAGTGTACTTTTATTTATCAGGTTTTATCAATTATTAATTACATTTATCACTTAGTCAATACTAATACTTATTTTTTACCTTGGTTATTTACTGGTTTTGTTTCCTTTATGATATTTGAGTGTATCATTTCTCTCTTCCCTATTCTATATTATTTGTCTGTGTTTTATCATCTTGTTTCACTTTATTTCCTTTATACTTGGTTTGTCCCATTTTTATTTTCATTTTTCTTCTCCTTCCTTTACATTTTGTTTCATTTTATTTTGGTTTTATCTGGCCAATCTCTGGGGTTGGGTCAGAGTCGTTTGTTTGTCAGTCTAGTCTATTCTTTTAATAATTATTTTTGTTTAATATTCTTCCTTCTTTCTTAATTATATTTTATATTTTTATTCACTTCATTATTTATTTATCAAACTATATTACTTTTTAGCGTTTCTTACATACTTATAGATATCAAATATGACCTGGATTTGGCGATGTTATAATATATATATATATATATATATATATATATTCAGTGCCTTAGTATTAACAAGATATTGACTTCTGACAACCGTCAGATATATTTAATAAAACTCTGAATTTGTCAATCCTAATTTACATTAATTAAATTGAGTGTTTCTAAAGTCATAAAGGGTAGAATAATATTACAGTAAACCATCGATTTAACGGACCTCGGTTTAACAGACTTCGGATTTAATGGACAGAATTTGACAGACACAACGGGAAAAAAAAATGATAATGTTTTTAGGCTTTTGAAACGTATAATGTGCATAAACTGCAGACTCTCCTGTTGTGGCAATACTGCTTGGCTATCGGATCATTCTTTCATTTCTTTCCTTCTTGTTTTGAAACACGCAAATTTTCTCATCTTCAATTGTATTTGATGAGAATAGAGTATTCATCAAGAATTCATTTTTAATTCTTCATGATCCCTGTCTTTGCGTTGTCGTTGATGCAGGCATCGCACACGTTCAGTGGAAGACATCACGACGACTAACACTGAACAATATACACTGATATGCATCTTATTTCACTGTGAAATATTCGTCCATCGACTAATACAGCAAGCATTACAGTGGCACATAACTTTTCATTTCCCATAATCTTTACTGTTACAGATTTGGTTCCCTTTTGGTCCACAGTAAATATACGTAAATAAAAAATACAGGCGTTTCATCGGCATTTATCATGTGTTCAAGTGAATAATTATGCTTCTTGCGTAAATGAATGACAAACCGCTGATACTGTAGGAGTTTTTCTTCGTAGTCACTCGGTAGTTTTAGCGCAAGTGATGTACGTCATTTAAGCGCAAATCCATTTCGCCGCATCATTCGTCTTTTACACCCGAAGCTGGCTTTGAAACCGGAAACCTTTAATTCTTCTGCGATTTCTAAAGCTTTTAATTTTAAAACATGTCTAGTGACAGGGAATCCTTGCCTTCTTAAAAGCCGTATGTATTCACAGACGCTGGACTCTACTGCTACAAAACGCCCAACTTGAGGTCCGCGAATGCTCGTCGCGCAGTATTTGCATTTAAAAGTTGTTCTGTTTTCACCATCGTCGGAATACAGGATTCATCAATATCGAATTTCCTTGCAACTTCGCGATTGTATGTTTTTTCTACATTTTGTATCACAGGTAATTTATAATTCGCATCGTACGGGTTACGTTTAATTTGATTTGACTGCGTGCCTTTAGTCTTCACAATATCACTCATACCGCAAACGCTCTACAAAAACACCGAATGAAAACAAAGTACAGATAAGCGATGTTGTCGCTGTTACAATAGAAAACCACACTGGTAGTTTACCCGTTATTTAGAAACATGTTACTCACACCCCTCTACTCATCCTTTATCTTGCTGCCTACAGAAGGGTGCGAACACGCGCGCGTGCACACGCACTTACACTTTATCTTCCTATTCTTTCTTCAGTTTGCTGTTAAAACATTCGGTTGTAGTCATAAATCATAACGCCAGAGTTAACTACAGCCAGGCAAACTGCTGTTGCTTAGGCAGTAAACAACCCATAGATACCAAAAGCGTTCATCCTGCCAGAAGTCAGGTATAACTTCGAATTTCGTTAGCGCGCGAATGCAAGCCACATGCCAAATTAGCGACCATGTTTTTAGGAGAAAAAGTGCGGCTTGTATTCGGAACAATACGGTATTTGCATGATATTAATAGTATTAAAATTTCAAGTGTTATAGGCCTATTTGACTTAAATATATCCTCAAAAAACAAAATTTGCGATTTAACGGACTTTCGATTTTACGGAAACCCCTCAGCCCCAATTAGTCCGTTAAATCGAGGGTTTACTGTACTAGCATCCAACTGCTCGTCAGTTCTTTTAGAATGAAACGGGATGTTTAGGGATATAGACAATACGACTACATAGAATATTAGTTAATACATAAGTACAATGAAACTGTTACTTGTGTTCAGGATTATCCGTTCCATCTGCCGACAATGCCTTGAGTGAACATATATCACAATTTCACTTCGCACCATACTTTGCTTTAATTCCATTCACAATTACTTTCGTCGATTCTTTACACACATCGGAACTCCGATTAAATACTCCACTCGACTTTCGCGCACAAGACAAAATATACTGTGTTCGCAATTACTTCAAGTTCACTGATTTAAGTAAAACTGCTTCTTACTTGCTGTACGCACTAATTAAATGATTCACTCGCGATGAAGATTCCTCTCATGCTTGTCTTTGCTGAACAAATAACGACTGTCGCGTTCTTCGACTAACACGCACTCAATTACTTCAAGACTTATTAAAGTATTTTGATAGTTTCTTTAATTCATAATGAGATTTTAATAGACACGAATAGTTTTTCTGTACACTCCGATATATTACTTTACATGATGGTTAATCAAGCTAATATACTTTAACACTTTAAAACTTATTAAAAGCGAAGTTAAAATATACTAGAGCGTCTTTAACACATACTAAGAGAAAAAGAAGACTCCCTTAGCTGTACACGGGGTATTATTTATAGGGCTCACTATTTCTCTTTTCCCACCCGTTCTACTCAAATAATTCCGATAGGCTCATGACTGATTTCCGTGCCGGGAACTTCAAATTCGTCCATTCAAGAACCATAAAAAACTCGCGCTCTAAAGTCACGCTTCTTCTCATTGGTGTTTAGTCTGGGGTGTGCGGGTGTTCTGCCACGTGTTCAACTGCTACACCAAGCGACGCAACTTTCACCAGAGTTTCTCTTTTTTTATCGCCTGATCCATTGTTTTCCCAAGGTTGTCGTTCGTCAAAATCTAACGGGACTCAACAGTTTTATGATTTTTCGCGAACAAAGCATTTCCTTCTTTATGACTTTAGAAAGCTTTTTATTGTACAATGCGCTTTTATTTTGTTGCCACCAGACTGTCGCCAACTTACTAACAATATTTCTGTGAGACGTTATTTTGCCTCAATCTTCTTATCAACACATTTAATTTGCTTAATAATAACTAAAAACATACATTAAATGATTAATTTCATTAATTACATAATATAGGCTTACGTGATCTCAATTCACGTTATAACCTAATTTGAGTCATGTTTTGCTCTTGGGATGTTGGCATCCATCATTCTACTCTATCAAGTCTTGCTCATGTTTTCCTTCAGTGTGGTTAGTAATTAACCCTTTTCATCTTTTGAAGAGACTTTTGTCAGATCAGGGTACTAAATTTTTCCTTTTTGGTGTGTTAATTGCCACATGTCCTGCCTTACTTTTATCTACCATTCTCAGCATTACCATGTGAGATAAATCAAAGACTTCCAACAAAGCTATAGGAATATTTCTTCTCAGGTGCTTACAAAAGTTTATTGTTTCTTCATAAATATTTTACTTCAAAATACAGTTAATTTTGCTGAAACTATGCGCTAATGTACAATTTTAACTTTTTAAAACAAAAAACACTAATATCATCAAATTAAAAGTAAAAACTGTTTTCTTAATTTAATAGTAACATTAAAACAAACTTTGTGTTGAACATTTAATATTAAAGCTACATTAAACACACACACACACACACACACACACACACACACACACACACATGTAATGCATTTGGTGTAAACATCTTTGAATGCACTCTTTATTAATTAAAATGACAGCCAACTTGTCAGGTTTGCCTCCATTTTACACAATATAGTGTTTAGTGTCAGCTAGTTTGTTTTCCAAAATTGTTCATATATCTTTGTTGACACTTCGAAAGTCAAGACAAACCATTTGATACCTAGACTATCAAAACTAGTCCAGCCATTCAAGTTTTACAGGGGAACAAACAAACTAACGAACACCACCTACACACAATGTTTGTGTTAAGAAAAATTGAAATTGAAACTCTGAAACTATTTATATAATTACACTTATGACTGCCTTTAATGCCTTTTTTAATTGAAGAAGGTAAAAAATGCCTATGCATATGTAGGAACCCTGTTCTTGACAATGTGACTCCCCAGATATCATCTACCCACTAAAATCTTCCCTCTGAAGCATATACCCTAATTATGCTAACCATGCAGGACTGCCGCTATGGATTACTTTGTGGAGGTAGGTCTCATCTACCGTTTGCTTTAATGGGAGTTAAAAAATAAAGATATAGGTGCTCATTGTAATATGCGGGCTCTGCTAATGACTATTCCATGTAGTCTTTGCATACACCAGAGCTCCTAATCACAATTGCAGCAAAGTTACTGCATCCCATATGTTCATAGATGAAAGCATGCATGGCCAGTGTATGCTCAGCTTAATGGTTGTGATCACTTCCTCTGGGCTCATTAAAGCAGCAGTAGTTGAACCACACATGTTCCACAAACTCATTCATATCCTAAGAGTGTGGGAAACTGGAATCTGCTCATGTACAAATTTTACCAAATAATTTTGGAACCTATCCATGAGATCTGTTTACAATATTTCCATATTTTATGTATATATGGTGGTTAGTCCGTATACTATTACAGGAGGTGTTCCAGTGTGTTTGCCAGGTTAAGCTTAGCCTCAAACAGTGGCAAACACACTGTTTTAGAGGGAAACACAACACCCTCTCTTGAAGTAGCCACTCCTATCTGCCGAATGCTGCTCATATATCCTTTGCAGTCTGCTACCAAGTTGTTAACAGGTTATACACAGACAGCATCCTCTAACACATTGGTAAATGCGCCAGTCACTCTGAGAGCACTTAATTAATATACCTCAACCATCTTCTTTTCGAATGCCTCAACTTACAGTCCATCTGGGCACACCATACTGCAATGCAGACAATACGACTGAGGCAAGAGCAGTCTTGTACTGTGTCTTGGCCCTCCAACATTAGCCTTGCTAGTGCTGTATCAGTATCTGCAGCCTTATTACTAGAAATCAGTAATACTATATTTATAGTATCAGAAGGCATAGATACTACAATACTACTTGTACACAGAGCCGGCTTTAGGGCGGTGCGACTGCACAGGGGCGCCGCATTTCAGGGGGCGCTCCCTGAACAATTTTTTTTTGTTATTACATTTTTTACTATAAAGAAAATTTTGCCGTCCGTGTACCATGCATATTAATAAATAAAATAAAATACGTTATTCAGCTTGGTAACACAAATGATAACTTATTTTATTTTATTTATTAATATGCATGGTACACGAACGGCAAAATTTTCTTTATATTATATCTCATAAAACACACCTTTAAAAAGGTAAAATTTTTGTAAGTATAGCTTCGCGTTGTTCGCCATAATATTTTATATTTTCAAATTATTTTTAATGCAAGAAAATAGTGATCCATTATTTTTAATAAACAATTTATGCATTCGATTTTTTTTTTATTTAATTTTATTTTTAACGAAAAATATAAAATATTTAACTAACTATTTTCGTAAGTATTGTAGTTATTTGAATATTTTATTAATTATTGTACAATGAGAAGCAGGTTTGTATATTAAGCATTTAATTATCTTACTTAATTATGCATTATTTTTACTTTACAGAGAATACATAACTATTAAGACATTTTTTATAATTTTTATAAATAATTCTTAAAATATTATGAAATTTTCCATAAAAAAACATATTATGCATACTTACCCGCCGCTCTCTTGATTGAAAATTTACTATATGTATTAATTTGTTATCATAAGACAGATTAGTTAAAACAATTTAAAAAATTAAATATCAGGCATATCTACGATCATTAGAGACTTTCATAAAATTTGTAAGAAAATTACAATATTTTTTTAAACAAATAATACATAAAATCTTAATTAATTTTTATAAAGATTACAAAATTTTGTATTAAAATAATATATGTTTACTTTTGTTAATATTCATTATTACAAATTTCCATCCTCTTTTTTAATAATAGTTATTAAAATTGACTAAAGTGAAAAAATACTTATGACCATTTATATCATAATAATTTACCTTTTTTATACTGAAAAATAATTATTTTATCGAAAAATTTTATATCAAGCCGCTATCGCGGCTCTCAATTTTTATGCTGCGCGAGTTTTGCATATTTTGACCTTGACCAGCAAACAAGTGACTGCGCCACTGCGCGAGGTTCGCTATGTATAGCTTATCGCATTTTTTAGTTTATTTGCAGACTGGGATGAGTGCGATCCTTCTGTAAATTAAAGGTATTGTTGATTTTAAAGTTTTTAGTGGTATTTTTATTAACAAATGGACTCTAAGCCGATATAAGTTATTAGTATTAAATTCTTAATGAGCCAGTGATACTGACTTTGTTTTAATATAATATAAAGTTATTGAGTCGAATAAAAAATATTTAGATACGCTATATCAAGAAAGTGTCTATTTGAACCATGCAGAAAAATACGTATAACGTTACGTACTAAAGTGTCGTATTGAGATGTGAACTTACGGCATTACGTCTAAGATAAGTAATTGTAAAGTTTGCAGATATTATTTTTTTGTAAAAAAATGTTATTTGTATCTACATGGATGAAAATGTTTTTATTTATTTTTTTAAATGTTATTTGTAGCTAAAAATTATCTTACTTTCGCGTCTTTAAACATTATTTCTATAGAAAAACTATAATTCTATAATTTTTATGAAAAATAATTAAAAGTAGATTTAGTAATTAATTTTGATTTGCTTCACAAATTTTTTTTTTCCAGATCAAACATCGACTAAATTCAGTTTGTAGCAACTAGTAGCGTACGCTCTAAAATTTTAAACACTATAATTTGATAACGTCGCATTTACGTGTTATTTTCGTAAATTTTAGTACCGAAAAACATATTTTCTTTTTATGGGAATTTAGAATTTTAGCAAAAAGCCGATCTTTTTAAATGAATTAATGTATTTTTTTTTAAGAGCCGCAGAAATTATTGTACTGGGAATAAGCTTCTTATTTCAATGATTAAAAACTTTGTTTTTACATCTGCATTACAGATTAAACTTGTAATAAAAATGGCAAAGAAACTATCAGGAGCTGAGAATAGAAAGAGGAAAGCTCAACAAGATCAAGCTTTCCAAGAAACAATAAAATCAATGAGTCTTGAAAAATATATAAAAATTGATAAAAGTATAAATGCACCATCCTCTACTTCATACAACATCACTGAATCTCAAAATACTGACAACTCACAAAATTCTATAGATAAAAGTGTAAATAAGTTATCCACTTCGTCCAATATCATTATCTCTCAAGATTCTGAAAGCTTATTTAGTGCTGTGGATTCGCAGAATAAATCTGTATGTTCTAATAGTTTAGGAAAGAAAACAGATTCTGAAATTAATTTTTCAGAAAACATGATATCGAGTACTCCACAAAATTCTTTAAATATTTTGAAAAATCTAGAATTGATCGCTACTTCAAATGCTAACAATTTTCAAACTCCTGATAAACCAAGAATACCGTTAAGCTCTCTAAGTGCATCTATGGAAAATGACAATTTAGAAAAACAAGAAGAATCAGAAATCGTCATTTCCAATAAATGTATTTCAAACACAGACGATTCTTCAATCGTTCTAACAGATCCATCTTTAGAACACGTCTCGCTTATTGATTCAACAGATCCAGCTAATTGGCCAAAAAATCTTAGCAGAAACGAAATTGATTTTCTTATCACACAAGGACCAGTTAAAGCCTTAGTTAAACATTATCCCTGCGACAACAAAGGTCGGCATTTTTCTGACACTTACTATACTCGTAAGTTACCAAATAATGAACTAATCGTCCGATTAGTATGATCCGTTGATGGTTAGTTTATTCAAAAAGTTCGGATAAAGTATTTTGTTTTTGCTGCTCTATTTTTAAAATAGATCCTAAATTATCTTGGAGTAATGAAGGTTATTGCGACTGGATTCACTTAAGTACCTCTATAAGTATTCACGAAAATAGTGCAAATCATAAAAACTCTTATGTTCAATGGACTGAAGCTGAAAAAAGGCTAAAAAATAATACAACGATTGATCACTTGCAACAATCATTGATTGCAAGAGAAGCAGAACACTGGAATAATGTAATACTTAGATTGATGAATATAATATTATATATGACAAAAAATAACATGGCATTCCGTGGATCTTCTGATAAACTTTTTACCTCTAATAATGGAAAGTATGAAGGAAGGTATAATCCAGTAATGAAGGAACATATAAATCGTATTTTAAGAGGGGAATTCAAAGAGCATTACTATGGAAAAAATATAGCGAACGAATTTATCGAATTAATGGCGAAAGAGGTCAATTCTGAAATTATTTTAAGAATTCAGAAAGCTAAATATTTTTCTATAATAGCTGATTGTACTCCAGACATTAGCCATACAGAGCAGTTATCTTTAACAATAAGATATGTTAATTTGTTAAACGATAGAGTAGAAGTTTGTGAAAGCTTTTTAGGTTTTAAACCGATATGAGATTCTACTGGAGAGGAGCTAACCGAAGTTATACTAGAAATGCTAGAAGAAAATAAACTAGATTTAAAAAATTGCAGGGGTCAAGGTTATGATAACGGAGCCAATATGAAGGGAAAGAACAGTGGAGTACAAAAAAGAATTTTAGATAAGAATTCACTAGCGTTCTTTTTACCGTGTGGATGCCATAATTTATGTCTTCTATTGTGTGATGCAGCAAAAAGTTCAATACTGTCTATTAATTTATTTGGAATCTTAGGAAGACTGTTTTCTCTTTTGCTGCCTCAGTCAAGCGTTGGCAGATTTTACTTGACAATTTGAAAATGTTTACTGTGAAACGTTTGAGTGATACACGGGGGGCAAAAGTCGCGAGTGTTAAAAAGCTGTTCATTATCAAATCGCTGATGTGCATGATGCGCTGGTAGCTCTGGCGGAATCAGAGAAAATGTTTGATACTCAAGCTGCTCACGAAGCCTCAACCTTAGCTGAGCAGCTAACAGACTTTACATTCTTAGTATCACTTGTGGTATGGTACGATATTCTATTTCAATTTAATATTCTGAGTAAGTCAATGCAAAATGAAAAGATTGATATTCGAGATGTTCTGAAATTAGCTGATAATTGTTTCAAGTTCTTAAAAAATTATAAAGAGAAAGGATTTAAAGATGCCATTGCAACTGCGAAAGAGCTTGCTCTGGAATTAAAAACTGAAGCAGTTTTTAAAAATATTAGGAGAATTAGAAAAGTTAAGCGTCAATTTGATTACGAAGCTCAAGATCAACCTATTGAAGATCCTGAAAAAAAATCGGAAACTGAGTTTTTTAATACACTGCTTGATACTGCATTAACATCATTTGAAGAATGCTTTCTTCTATTTCATGAACATTCTAAAATTTGGAGCTTTTTATATGACATAAATAAATTGCCTTCTGACAAGCAGATATTACTTGAAAAGTGCAATGTTTTACAAGTAAGATTGACGAATGATTCACTTGTGGATATTAATACAAAATATACTAGTTCCACGTTTTGTAGTTCTACTATTTATAAGCCACACGTCATTGGCGTCACTTTGTATATTTGTATTCTCTTCCCCTCTTTTAAAATTTTTACTGGTTGTTGATTTTAACACTCGCGTTCATTAAATATATTCTTAAACTATTTTTTATTTATTTGTTTAATTGTTTAATTCCATTATGATGTTTTTGTTTGTTTATATTTGAGTAATTATTTGGTTGTAGATCCGTTGTTGAATGTATACAGTTGCGTAGATCTCTTGACGTTAGTTCACTCTCCTGTTGAATCATGTCGTCTGTGTGCGTCAGTGTTTAGTCTAGATAAAGTTATTTTATATAAATTAAACCTTCACGTACCTGTGATGTTGTACTAGACGTTCAGTTGGTCACAGGGGGTTAATAAACTGTCAAGCTTTTGATCAAACAGTATATTAATGCTGTGAAAGTTTTTTGTGAGCACTTTTAAATTTTACTTGGGCGCCATGTGGGCTTTCGAGAGAAATGTCCCATAAAAAGAATTCTTCTGAATAATTTACTAATTAATTCTGATATTTTATAAATCAATTATTGATTAAATAGTTAAATCAAGATCAGGCATTAATTTTCTGTTTATTTGTTTACTATAAAAATGCAACTCATTAATTAGTAATACTGATTAATTATTTGTTGAAATAATTGTTGACAATTGTTGTTACTTTACAATTCAGTTATTTTATTGATCGTTCTAGAATAAATTCAATGAAATACATTCGGTTTATAATAACAAACGGATTACAGATCATCCGGTTTTTTACTTTTATCTAGCTCAGTTCAGTTACTATGAAAACTCTAGTTATAATCGATAGATTATTTATAATTGTTATCTGTCTCAAGGGTGACTTCTTTTAATTTACAGAATAGAACGCCACAGCCTTACTTTACAATGCTCTTATAATATATTATATTGTTAGGTTAGACACATTTAGTTATTGAAAACTTGTAAACAAAAAGTTCGTTTATTCTGAATAAATTTTAGGTTAGCTATAAGAACGTTAACACATGAAATCTTACATCAGAATATGTTAATTCCTCTAAATAACTTTAAAACAGTGTTGATTACTTATTGTATTATTGTTTCTTGCATCAGTACACATGTATATTATACTATACTGTTAATAGCTAAAATGTAAACAATGTAAGTATTTGCACCGTACTCCCTGGTGACTAATCGCATTGATTAATTATTAACACTTCTAACGATCTGATTCAATGATCGTTGGTACACTTCACTTAATTTCGCACATGAACGATTTTATTTCCTTCTTGATAAGCTACTGCTTTGGTTATGTATTGTACTTAACCTCGTTCTTTTACACGCACTTCTTGTAAAAGTTTCACTACTATTGTCGATGCATTGATTGAATTATACTTCTTCCTTCTCGTTGATTATTAAATTTTGGATGATAAGTTGGCCTGAATTTGTTGTTGTTAGTTGAGTGAATTTAGACAAAATGCTCCTCTGTTTATAATTGCAATCGTTTATATACATTTTTTAGAATCCCGCTTGGCGCTCTCGGCGTGCTTCTAAAGTCGTCCGTGATTGGTTGAAAATTATGTCATGATGACGTAATTCTATATATAGGCATTACATATTTGTATTTTGAGCGTCGGTTTTGTTTGTGTTATTATTTCTTCGTACTTATTCGAGATTCACCAAATTTATGATACTAACGTTTATATCTCAGTTATTACAATTCCAATTCAGGTTCTATTACTATCATTGTAAAGCTTGTTTATTTATCTTTATTTTGACATGGCTTGATGCCAGTTTGGCCATAGTTTCCATTAACATTTCTTTATTTTAAACTTACTAATACATTGTTTACATTCGTCGTCTGCTAAATGTTGCAAATCCGACTAATAACTTTTCCTAATATTTGTTTAATTATTCTTAATTTCTAATTTAAACATGATTAATTGATTAAAAAGAATACCTTATTATATATAAATGCTGCATTCAGCTGAACAATATTAATTATCTGTTTACATTTGTTGATTTTCTAACATAAACTTCCATATTTTACTATTTTTATTTTAACATGTCCTTCTTATCTCTTATTCTTATAACATCACACATCTGGTGGTGCTTTACATTCTTTTTATCGTTGTCACGATTTTACTTCATTATGCTTAGTAGGGTTTCTATCTGATTCTTATTTCCTTGATTTAAATTGGTCATTCAGGGTTTGTTATCATTATTTTACAATGCTTTGTTCCCTGACTATTATTACATTTATGTTGTTACAACACAAACAAGCCACCCCAATACCAGGGAAAAAACTACGAATCAACTATATTATATGTTTAAAATAATGAAAATAAAATGACTATGACGCAACAAACGACTACATGACCCAACCCAAGTGATTGACTCAATAAGATGAAATAAAATGAAATCGAATGAGAATGTAAATGAAAATGAAACAAACAAAATATAAATGAAATCAAATGAGAATGTAAATGAAAATGAAACAAACAAAGTATAAATGAAATAAAATGAGAATGTAAATGAAAATGAAACAAACAAAATATAAATGAAATAAAATGAGAAGAAATGAACAGACACACACAAACGAATAATATAGAACAGAAAAGGAGAAATGTTACACTCAAATAAAGTAATGAAAAAGAAACCAATAAATCATAAATGTAAATGATAATTATTAGTATCAACTAATTAATCAATGTAAATTATAAGTATTAAAATCCAATAAAGTAATGACAAACTAAAGTACACTAACCAAATAAATAGAGAGTAAATATTATAAATAACTCTATAATGATATGAACTTGTTAACAGTATAACTAACCATTATTGTAAAGTGAGAGATAGATAGATAGTGAACATGAGTAAGTGAGAAAGAGAATTTAATGTTAGGGAATACCCACTAGTAACACTTAAATACTATAAAAAGTGCAAAGTGCCAGTATAAACCCCACAAAATAAATAGAAACCCTATTGATAGGTATAGACACCTAAAAATCAGTGATAAACACTAAAGGTTAATGGTGAACAGTGCTAGTAAATAAGAATATTGTTATTATTAGGATTAAGATTAATTGTAGATGAGGAATACAAGGATATTCAGGGGAAAATCCCATGGAGAGTCAAAATGTTGGTGTTACCATGGTTAGCTAGTAAAGATTAGAAAAGAAAAAAATGTGGTAAAGAATATAAATGCAAAATCAATAAACATCCTATGTTCAAAGGGATAGTTAATTATATAAAGTAAATAGGGTGATGATGTTTGTCACCAAAAATAAATAAATAAGAGTAAACAAAATGTAAACAAGAGTAGCATAATAACTGTTAAAGATTTGTTTGATTAAGTTTATGAGTAGGAATATGGCTGAAAGAGTTATACAGACCATAAGCCTAAATGTTATGTTATATTTTATAGAGGATAGTAAAAAATAGACAAATTATAAACAATGGCAATATAAATAAGAAAAAATATAAATTCATACAAATCTAATAATACTGGAAAAGCAGTTAGAAGATAATAGACAAACCATGATTTTGTAAAATAATGAAAACACAGTTATTATAAAACAGACCCAAATCAATTCAACAAATAAACAAATCATTTGTAACACAAAACAAACCATGTATAAAGGTAAAATAATATGTAATTTGTATAAAATAAGAAAATATAGCCAATTACTACCTAGGCCTATGAAATGCCTAACTGTATAAAACCAATAACTACAAATTGTAAGAAATTAACTAGGATATTAGCAAATCCAAGGCAAGTAAATACAGTGGAAATCGTTTAACGCGAAAACGGTTACCACAAAATATCGGTTAACACGAAATACCACTCGGGTACCGATCGCCGTTTGTTATGTACAGTGTATTATTTGTACGGTTAACACGAAAGGTTTACCTGAAAAATATCGGTTAACACGAAAAATTTTTGTTAAAATAATTTTTTTTTGGCTGGCTTTTAAGTAACTGCATACAAAATAAAGCCACACAAGTACGCCCAAAAGCTTGTTTTCGATGTAACGGAATCCATTCGTCATCTCTCAAAGAGAAAGAGCAGGTAGTGACCATAGTTTGTTTTGTCTACCTGTTTTGTTTTGTCTTCAGTACCAAGTTCTATTTACAGTACGTACTGTATACAGTGTATCGTTGTTTACGAGAAACCATAGCCTCTCCTTCAGCACCAAATGTGTTGTTCATTGACCGCAAATAAACCGTTATCGCTTACATTAACTACCTACTCTATAGGGTGTGGTGAGTTCAGTTCAGTTGTATTCTGTGCGTGTAGCCTACAGCGGTGGTAAAGTTTGCGGTACGGTACCGATAACATTTTATTGTAAAAAAATTTACTCAGTTGTGAGGATTAACTGTTTACTTTTTTACTGTACAAACTTCTTAGTCTTTTACAGCCAGTTAAGTGACGTTAAGCGTGTGACGTGTACGTGTTAAGTGAAGTTACGCTTTCGTAAATTACGTTTTTGCAGTCCGGAAGTAAAATGGAGAAGAAAGTGCGTAAACAAAGTGCCCTCTCTTTAGGAAAAAAAGTTGAACTCCTCCAAGCTGTTAATGAGGGTATTCGAACTAAAACAGAAATCTGTAAAACATTCGGTATACCAAACTCGACGTTATCCACGATTGACACGGAAAATGATAGTGAAAATGTTCCTACCGCTACCGATATGCTTTCGTTGCTGAGCCGTGTTCGTCGATATTTTGAAGCCAACTCGGAAGGTGAAATGTTTGAACACGTTGATAAATTAGAACAATTTGTTGAAAATAAAATAGTGCAAAATTGTGTGCAAAAGAAAATAACGGATTATTTTAAATAAAGATAAACACGAAAACTACGGTAAAGTTGAAAGACATACAGTAGTCTATAAGAAAACCTAAATCATGGGACTAAATTTAGAACAGCTAATAATAATTTTAAGAAAAATTAACAATAATAAACCATGAGGATAAATAAAAGGTTGTAGGCCTATTTGTTGCATTTTACTAGACAGTACAATAAATAATATACAGTACACTATTTGTTCACTTCCTCATTTTGTTTCACTTTTTGTTCGCTTAACGCGAAATTCGGTTTACACGAAAAAAATAACTGGTCCCCGTCATTTCGTGTTAACCGATTTCCACTGTAGTTAATGATAATTAGTGGATCATATTAAGAGATAAATGTTAAATTAAGGACATAAAATAAAAAAGAAATATAATTAGATAATATCAACATAATTGTCAAAACATAATACATGAGCAAATCCAGCTTTGAGGGATGTCAAAATGATCTTTGAAAGAAAATACGAACAGTTGTGATAATATCTCATACTTAGATAAGAAGACCGAAGAATAATAGCAATCAGAAGATATTTAGTCATTTTGAATAAAAATTCAAATATTATAACAGTGGTCTTAAGTCATGAATAGCCAATGAGAGTCAATCAGTTACCATGACAACTGAACGTTATTTATGAATATTCCGTTAGAAACTGTTAGTCCATTATTGAAGCTCGAGACGAATAGACGCCAATCCGTAAATGACTCAAATTTTAATTTAAAACAATCAAAAGTAACCAAATTTACTAAAATGAAGAACCAAACTATCTGATGGGAAACTAATACATTCAACCTAGGCAACAGACCAGATTAATTAATTCCAAATTAATAAATTTCGATCAACTTATACAAAAAAGACGCAAGGCATGATTAAATCCCAAGATGATTGAAGATTGATGACCAAACGATGACCCAACCTATCTCACTGAATGACACTACACCATAAGTCAACTGATTGATAAGTATTGCTGAGTTACCCGAATTTATGGATTGAATTCTTTTTAATTTTTTTCTTACAACACTGAACTCTCACTATAAACTGATGATCTTATTTCTTTCAAAGATTAATTAAAAAATAAAACACTAAACTTATGTGAACTAGAAACATAACCTGTATAAAAATTACGAACTTTTGAAACACACTTTATAACACTTCAGGAACAAATTGTAATTACTCCTTATAGTACATAAATACCAGTACTGTAAGGTAGTGTACTTTATTGTAATCAAATTGATATTTTTTCGTAAACCAAAAGAATCCAGATTTATTGAACGAAATTGAGAAAATAAACATTCAGTAGACGCCATGTCTGACTAACTAAATCGTTCAAAATCGATTTTGCCAAGCCTTGAGGTATAATTGTCTTTTACCACCGGTGCAAATTTGTTTAATAACAAAATATAATTTTGTATAATACTGAATAACTACTAATCACAATTTAATAAACTAGTACAGAGTTGTAACCAGTGTTCTTTATTTCATAGGAAAGTGCATTATATGATTTGTAGATGTACATTCCATCCACTTTCACCCATAGAAAGTCTTGATCCTGTGTTTGCCATTGTTTCCTGTAAAGGTCATTGACCACAGGACCAAATGGAGCTCTGAGAGGATAGCTACAGCCACTCTCACTTCCTGCACTGACTGTGGCAAGAGGTCTTGTGGAGCCTTATGCTGATTGAAATTTAGTTGTAGATGCTTTATTGCTTCTGTTTACCCGTATGCAAAGTTGCTATGTAAGTTAGCCATAGCACTGCTACTTGTGACTTATGACTGCATCATGATGTTGCCTTTTCTGAGGCAATACTAGGCAAATGTCTCATTCTGACATTTGTTAGACTTGTGTTTTTTGTTCCCACATTTAATGCAATGTTTGAATTTATCAATACCATTTCCATAATTCCTCACCAATTGACCAAAATTCCAACATTTAGAGCACCTATTTGATCTCTTATGGCACACAACCCAGCCAATCTGGATCTTCCCAGCATTAATGGCTTTCCTAGCCACATCATTGGCAGTCTGAGTGTCACCATATGCTTGACTGAGGCAGTAGTGATGTTCTTGGCCTCCATAATGTGTGCCCAAATGCCTTGCACACAACCACAGTAGATGCCTTGCTTCATCCAGATTTGTGACTTCTGTATCCAATTCATGTATTCAGCTCCTAACTGTAGTGTTTTACCCAAGTACACCTCTTATTGATTCACACAACTGAACTATTTGTACCACATCCATTTTGTTTAGGATAAGCATAAGATCCTCTGCAACAGCTCTCCTGATCGTAGTTTCCTTTTCCCCAAGGTTCTTGGGCTCTTGAGTTCTTTTTCAGTTTACTCAGTATCTCTGCATATACAAGATCTTCCATTCTTTGAATTACTGTGCACTAGTAAACATAGGCCCGCTACCCAATTTGAGTCATTTTCTGCTCTTGGGATGTTGGCATCCGTCATTCTGCTCTATCAAGTCTTGCTCATGTTTTCCTTCAGTCTTGTTAGTAATTAACCCTTTTTATCTTTTGAAGAGACTTATCAGATTAGGGTACTAAATTTTTCCTTTTTGGTGTGTTAATTGCCACATGTCCTGCCTTACTTTTATCTACCATTCAAAAATTTGTGACAGCTGAACCTTCAGATATTCTCACTGGCCTGTTGATCAGCGTATATTATTCCTCTTTCAACTTTTACACAGTTTTATAGTGTCCACTTCTATATAGAGTTAACCAGTCTCCAGAGCTTTCCATACACGTTGCTTCTGCCTTAATAAATAAGACCAACTCATGAATTTTCTCTACAAGCTTGAACATGGCTTGATGTCTTCCATCATTTGGTTTATTTTATGCAGAAATTGCCAGATGGGTCACTCATGAGACATTGAGGTCACTGAATGATGATGTCATAGAGCCCCTGCACTCACTCCAGCCAGACGTCAGTATTAGGGTTCCAACTTCCTGCACCCTGTTATTATGCATATCCGCGTGCACGCGTGTGTGTGGTAAGCAATTTGCCATGCGTGAATTAGAATGTGTAATTTGAATTAAAAGGTAATTTGAGTTGTTTCTGAAATGGCATTTATATGATTTGCAACAGTCTAGTCCAAGTATAATAATTATTCATAATGAATGTGTTTGAAAAACTTTCAAACAGAATAAAAGTTATTTGCATCTAAGGTACTGACACAGATATGATGAAATGCAGTTTTGAATGAATACAATAAATTTTACTTGAAACTAATATGCAAATACCCTAAACAGGTTTGAAGGAGATTGCATACACTGGTCTTGGATATCAAAATTATTTAGTTGGGTGCCAGGGAACATTTCTAAATTTTAAATGTCTCGTGATAAATAATATATTAACAAAAAAAATTCTTCTGATAGAAATAACATTTGATTTTTTTCTAAAATGTACTGTTTGTTTATAGCCCCCAATTTTTCCCAATATAAAATATGAACAACACCTACTGTTACAGAAAGTTCCAGAGGGTGATTGGTTCTGCCCAAAATGTAAACCTAAGGAGGCAGCAACAGTTGTGAAGAAAAAGGTTCGGCATATCTTTACAGAAGATTCAGATGAAGAACAGGAAGAAAAAACAGAAGATGATAAAAAGTTAAGATCTTACTGGTCTCTCTCTCTCTCTCTCACTGTGTGTGTGTGGGGGGGGGGGCATGTATGAATGTATGTTGTGTATGTCTTACGTGAGGTTGATATTACAGGTTTTGTCATGGCTAACAAAATAGTGTAATTCTCATTTGCTTTCAGGGAAGATAATTTGCCCATTGACAAATGTAAAGTGTGTTCTACAAAAGGACCAGTTATATGTTGCAATTCCTGTTCAAATAATTTCCACTTGAGTTGTATTTTTCCTCCATTAAGAAAAATTCCCAAAGGAAAATGGTGTTGCCATAAGTGTCGTCAGCCTCTGAAGAAAGGTTAGTGGATTACTTTTTAGAAATGAATATAGAAATTAATATTTATAAAACTTGCGACATTTGCTTATGAAGAAATGATGGCACTTGATATGTTTCACAAGTGTATTATTCTGTACCATCACATAAGTGTTTATAGTTGCAAGTTTTGTATGAATACAAAACTCACTGAACTTTTTCCAATAAAATATTTTGTAGCTGTTGTTCTGTGTATTTACTTCTAAATACTTACATTGTTTTTTTATTATCCTTAAAATTTAGAATAAATCAATAAGTTAAAACACAGAGTGTAAGTTTAACTTATGGAGTGTTATAAGTTAAAAAAAAATGTTTGCTTATTCCAAATTGTCAAACAGTAGTCAGTGTGCAGGTTTATATGGCTTTGGCTTTTGTCATCATTAGTAGGCCATATCGATTATATAAGATTATAGGTTTGCTGGTACATGAGTTTATTGACAAAAGTAATTGACTTTAGGCCATATCGATTATATAAGATTATAGGTTTGTTGGTACATGAATGTATTGACAAAAGTAATTGACTTATCTCAGTAGCTAGTAGCTGCTATGTCTGGTGTATAATCTTTTAATGTGTGTGATACACCACTCTGTACAATGCATGAAATGGGCCCAAAGGAGAAATAATAGGTAAATGTTTACATCTGTAGAAACAGAATTACAAGATGGTTATATAAAATTGTTTATCTAATTGTATATAAATCAGAAGTAAATAGAAATACGCATATACTTCCAATATATTGCTTGTGTAAATCAATAAGATCGTGCAAGTTTGGTGACTCATTGTTATATTTTATTTTATTTTTTTGTGCCATTTGTTTTTAATTCTGTTTTACTTCCATGTTCCATAAGGAAATGGAAGTATGGTGATGGCAAAAAAAAATCGTGTTCGAGATTATTGCAGATTCTGATTGTACTACCCTCAAAACATGAAAAAAGTCATTTTTCAAAATGTGTGTGTGTGTGTGTGTGTATGTAGATTTGTTTTCTATGGCAAACGATAACAACCGCAAATACAAACAGAATCAAATAATTTTTTGCATACAGCCCTGATTTGTAGAATACTTAAGACCTATTGTTTTTGGTGAAGATCGGTTAAGGGAAAGTGGTAGTTTACCTGCAATGTTTTTTTTTAATCAAGGGTAATTTTTTCTATGGCAAACGATAACAGCCGCAAATTCAAACATAATCAAATAATTCTTTGCATGCAATTCTGAATAGTGGAGTTCTCAAGACCTACTGTTTTTGGTGAAGATCGGTTAAGGGAAAGTGGTAGTTTACCTGCCACATTTTATGTTTTAACCAGGGTATTTTCTATGGCAAACGATAACAGCCACAAATTCAAACATAATCAAATAATGTTTTGCATACCTTCTTGAGCTATAGAGAACTCAATGTCTGTTGATTTTGGTGAAGATCAGTTAAGGGAAAGGGGTAGTTTACCTGCAACATTTTATGTTTTAACAATGGTAATTTTTTCTATGACGAACGATAACTGCTGTACATTCAAACAGAATCAAATGTTTTTTTGCATACGTTCATCAATTGTAAAAGACTGAAGGCCTTTTGATTTTGGTGAAGCTCGGTTAAGGGAAAGGGGTAGTTTACCTGCCACATTTTGTTTTAACAAGAGTAATTGTTTCTATGACGAATGATAACTGCCGCACATTTAAACAGAATCAAATAATTTGTGCATACCTTCCTCAATTGTAGATAACTCAAGGTCTGTTGATTTTGTTGAAGATCGGTTAAGGGAAATGGGTAGTTTACCTGCAACATTTTATGTTGTAACAAGAGAACGTTTTTCATGAAGAACGATAACTGCCGTAAATTCAAACAGAATCAAATAATTTTTTACATATGTGCCTGAGTTGTAGAGGACTCATGGCCTATTTATTTTGGTGAAGATCGGTTAAGAGAAAGGGGTAGTTTACCTGCCACTTTTAATGTTTTAACAAGAGTAATTGTTTCTATGACGAACTGCTGCACATTCAAACAGCTCAAATAATGTTTTGCATGCAACCCTGAATATTGTAGAGTATTCAAGGCCTGTTGATTTTGGTGAAGATCGGTTAAGGGAAAGGGGTAGTTTACCTGCAACATTTTATGTTGTAACAAGAGAAATTTTTTCATGACGAACGATAACTGCCGTAAATTCAAACAGAATCAAATAATTTTTTACATATATGACTGAGTTGTAGAATACTCAAGGCCTATTGATTTTGGTGAAGATCGGTTACGGGGAAAGGGCAGTTTACCTGAAACATTTTTTGTTGTAACAAGAGTAAAGTACTTAATTTTGATAAATAAAGTATCCTGATAAGAAGATCTTAATAATCCACTGTAGAAACGTAGATGAAATATCTAAATGAAGAGGCTAGTTGAACGGGGTGGGTGTAATTTTCTATAAATGAAATTATAGTTGAATGGGGGGGGGATAATTTTTATATGTGTACTACGTTATCATCAACAAATTAGTAGTTTGTTGTTAAAATTCCTTCCCGGGCTGTTTGGCCGTAGTCCAGTGTTTTCTGCAAAACCAGACGTTTTGGCAGTGCCATCGACTGCCATCATCAGTGAAAATCGAGTGCGATAACGTGTGGTGGTATACGTTAGTGACCACAGTACTGTGGTTAAGGCTGAAGCAATAAGTGGAAAGAAGTAGTTTCTATGGAAACATTTCAGTTCATAAATTATTTTAAATATAAATCTTAGAACATGGAAGTCATGTATGGTTCTCCATACCGATATTTTGATATAACCGTTATACACAGCAGGTTAAATAATATTAATAAAATAGAAGTAAAAAAGTTGAAGTTGAAAAACAAACCAAAGAAACATGAGTTCATTAAAGATATAATTACTACACATTTAAACAGTTGTAGCCATTCTGAACTACAATATGTGTTAAAATAATAATCAAGAAATTATGTTGCTCTTAGAACATGCAGCCAAACTTCAGTAGATATGGAGGGCATGATGAAGAATTCCAGCACTGTTAGTTTGTCGTTTAACACCTGTATATTTTATTTATATGAACTTTTGTACGTACTTGTATGTATTCACTTCTCCCAGTGAATTTCAGTAGCTGTTGATTTCATTTGGAGCAAGATGTCATGCATGAAGGCCGCAAAGATAGCATCAACTACCTTTTTTTTTTGTGGTGATAGTAATTAATTCTTAAAACTCCAGCAGTATAGTAATTTTTCATACACTTGATTGTTCCTATGTCTACAGATACAGTATTGACAGACATGAACAGGCCTAAAAACATAAACAAATTAATTTAAATCCACTTTTACTTCATAAATATTAAAACCATCGTACGTGCTTCATAATGTTAAATATTGGCCTGATTTTTCCAAGTCATAATGCTTTTTTTTTAACCTTCAGCTGTCACTATCCACCTTTAACAATCCCTTAGTTCGGGTCAGCATTTGTGATTATACAAATTAACAAGTTTATTTTTATTAATTTTATTCATGTATGTTAGCCATACCATAATTATCGTACTTACCATAACTATGCTGTACCTGTTGATCTGATCGTATTTGGTTATTGTGGGTCCAGGGTTTCGAATTAAGCGTGAATAGCGACTGAGTTGGGCCTTGAAATAAAAGTACCAACATCTATAAGTATTGAAATCAATTTCGATTTATTGTTTTCCCATTTTACACCTGACTTTTAATTATTAGACAATGGCGTCTCTTAACGACCAAAACAAAATGGCGGCCGTTACTTACATTTCTTTATTACTTATGATAATCAAATTATATTATATTTTGAATTTTATCAAATTACCCCTCTCTCTGTTATTTAGCAGCTGCTTCTTTACTTAAAATGCTTCTATTTAATTTATATTGAGACTAGATGCAAACCAACGCCTCAGCTTGGCTGTCGACAGTATATCAGACACGCTTTCCTTTCGCACGCTCACTCACTCATTCTGCAAAATATTTAATACATTTTTATATACATATATACTGGATGGTTAATTCTTTGAGCTCAATAAGATTATATGATGATTTTAACTTTCCTGACTGTAGACTGGAAGATCTGGTGGGTGGTTTCACATGGTGTTTCAACAGAGATTCCTTGGTTACATTTTTACTGACTGTTGTTACAATGACTCTAATTTATGAATTTTGAAAACTGTTATGCACTGATTTTAATCCATTTTAACTGATTGTTATTGTGTTTAAAAGGAATAAATCCCAAATGTTTAGTACCAAGCCACGTGTTGTTCAATCAAATATATTGGAACTTACCGTCTGCGGCTTTCAGAAACAGCGTCTTTATAAATTTACATGTTTCGGGACCCTTGTCCCATCATCAGAATTTAAAAAGTAATTGTGTATCGTTTAAATATGATACACTTGTCAAACACTTAAAATATTAAAATCTAATATAAAATAACTTAATATAACATATTATAATATTTACAACGAGTACGAAGGTTACCGATGTACATCGGATGAAAACCGACCGCGCACTCAACGATGAGTGCGCGGTCGGTTTTCATCCGATGTACATCGGTAACCTTCGTACTCGTTGTAAATATTATAATATGTTATATTAAGTTATTTTATATTAGATTTTAATATTTTAAGTGTTTGACAAGTGTATCATATTTAAACGATACACAATTACTTTTTAAATTCTGATGATGGGACAAGGGTCCCGAAACATGTAAATTTATAAAGACGCTGTTTCTGAAAGCCGCAGACGGTAAGTTCCAATATATTTGATTGATTGTTATTTAATATATTACATCTTGGTTGTTTTAGACTCACTAGGCCGGTATTACTTGCCGGCGAATTTCTGTAACGTGTTACCGCTGATGCGGTGTTGTGAAGACTGGTGTGAGGCACTATGCACTTTTAACGTATGTGTGTGTGTGCGTACATCATTATTCTTTGTCTCTAGGCAAGGAAACGCCCTGGTTTGTTCGTATTTTATTTACGTCATTCTTATTGTTAATGACGTCTAGCATTGTTGACCAATGAAACAAACGTATCTAGAGCCTGTATTAACTTATGCAACCATTTAAAGTGTTCTGATCCGCACGTCCGCCTTTGACCTTGGAATCATTCTGCTTTGTCGGATCTGCGTCGTTGTCGGCAAAACAAGGGAAAATTGTACCATCCATACACATGAATGCAAAAATACAGTGAAATACAATAATTTCATACCTTTCGTACCATAAATCTGACATCAGGTTTTCGTACTGTTACAAAACCCCCTCAATGAAAGGTTTTATGTCGAAACGAAAACTTTTTATTGATCCATTCACACGTTCTAAAAGGATCGGCCCCGCCACAACCCCCTGTAGTGTTAATATAAAAGAAATACAATCACTTACCCTGGGTCTAACGATGATGATCGTACCATCTGACCTTACTGGACTTCTCAGGAGAGATCCCAACACCATAAGGCCATTAGGCACCTTACGCTCCTGGTCTGACGCACCGGCCAGCTCAGGACCGCGGTCACAACACCACCAAACTCTGAAACACGCAATACAGATTTTAAAATAGTGGCCTTATCTATATCCATATCCACAACTGATATGTTTCCCACCTTAGATGCATTGGTTTGCGTTTTGAGGCATTGGTTTGCTTAAAGCTAAAATTCTCAAACAACATATAACAAGATTTAGGATAGAAAACCCCTTCTCCTTTTAACACTCCTGCATTTAGTAACACTTTTCTGACTCCAGTCAATCATATTTACTCTCTTTACCACATGAAAATATATTCTTATCCTAAGCAGAAAACAAATTTTACTTTTCTAAGCAACAACCACTAACTCTACTATTTTACTTCATATAACATTGAAACATATATCTCTCATGGCAAACAACTTCACAACTCTTTCTATTTTCTTTATTCTTATATTTCTTTACAACAGAACTGAATCATTTATTTTGTTCAAAACCATCGTTATCTTCATCTTTTTAACACATTAGCATTTTTTTACCGTCGCTACCCCCGTAACGACCTCCTATCCACACACACTATTGTACCATCAACATAATAAAAACATAATAAAACATTGTACATTACACATTAACATTGTTACATTTACATTAAACAATTTACATTTAAATAACTGGTATCAAAACTTTATAACGTTACTATTATCCACTCTTTATTAACTTTTAAATTAGTGAACATTCATTTATCATTAGATTCTATACAAAAAATTTCAAATTTATCATTAATCTTTCAGTTACATTACCTTCCTACCATGAATTTTCTTTTTCTAACCCTGCCTCAATCCTTGTCTAGTTTGGGTGACTCTGTTATTTACTATTCTCTATATTATTTTGGCATTTGTCTATCTAACCTTACTACCCCTTTTTTCTACTAACAACCGCTTCTAACCATTAACATATTATGACACCAATATCTCAATAATAACCCCCTTCACTAATCCCATTTAAATCCTCTGGCACCGCTCGTCTTTGTACTAGGATGTGTGTTCCCTACCTGGCCATATCCATTCCTAACCATTGCCCTCCACCAAATATCGGCAAACACTCTAACCCAAAATTGCTCCGCCTGCCACAATGCTGCACGCTGGTCTCTTGCCACGTCGCACGCTGATCACTCCTTACACCAGACCCTTACTACAAAATATCATCATCAACAAATATATATACCATGCACATTACTCACCTCTCTACATATAATCACTAACTACTGTGTCCCTAAAATATCTAACACCCTCTTTGTATATTATCAGTATCTCAAACATTCTTATTTTCTCTAACTCCCGATAACCCTGCTTAACTAACTCAAATGCCCTTATTTATCATTATTACCCAAATTCTATCCCCTTTTTAACACTTTAATATAACCATTAGAAAATTCATCCCTCACCTACTAACAACAATACCTCTCAATATCCAAATATATTATCTGCTTCATTTATTAACCATTAGAATCTAAATCTCATAATTATTTAAAATCATTATCAAACTTTTCTACAGTACATGGTTTACACAAAAATACGTAAAATACACAACATCAAGAATACACAAATACATTGACATTAATATACACAAAAATATACAATCCGAATTACCAATTAATCGTTTACCATAAATCAGTCAGAAAGCAGTCCATCTTGAAAAACACTATCACATATTTAAATGTTCATAAACACAATAAAATAATTAACCTCCATCATCAAACAATAATCTTATCTTATATCTACAGTATATACATTGCTTATTATTGAATCTCTTATAGTAACATCATAAATGCATATACCATTCAAATTTTCCGCAAACTCATATAATCTGTCATGATTGGTCATTGTCCTGTCACCTTCTGTATTATTAGTCATAATTAGGTAATTTATAAAGTCATTTCCCTTATCTCCTACTACTTCAGTTTCATTACAAGGTAAGTATTTACTTTTATTATACATCCTCTCTCCTCCTAACTTTTCCATAAATTCTTCATACTTTCTACTTATCTTAAAAATCTCTATTTCTCTTTTTCTCTCACCATATCTCTCACTTTCAAAACATCTCTCTCTTTCAATATATCTCTCTCTACCACACCAAGCTACATTCTCTCTCTTTATATTTGCATAGGGCACTACTACTTCATACAAACACCCCCTGGCCTCACCAGGTACAACTAAGGGATCATTTGGAGACCACATGTCTCCCACATAAATTCTAGAGGAACCTTCATCCTCAAACAACAATTTTGGAGTCTTTACTCCACTCCTACCACTGGGAAAATTTGCCCTCTGCCCACCATATTCACTTAAACTCTCCTTACCCCCACTTTCACTCTCATCTACAACTATATCCTCACCATTAACGTCTACTCTCATTAAAATCTCGTTATCACTACCAATGTTCACACTATTATCTCCTATTACCATATTTTTATTTATTTTATCATAATTTTCTCCCCCACTTACCTTGTCTTTGTTTATATCTAATTTGTCTACTCCTCTCTTATTTTCTAATTCTATCTCGTCTAACCGTGCATGTATCTCATTAATTCTTTTATCAAAATTACAATTCTGTTTCTTAATTTCATTAATGTCACTTTTCAAATCATTGAATTTCTCATCGAATTTATTATTTTGTATTTCAAAAAGTGTTTGCATAATTTTTACAATCTCGTTCTCTTCGGTTCTTTTATTTACGACTGGCGTTGACTGATCGCCTTCTCTCATAATTTGCGATTCAGTCATACTTATTTCACTACTGTTTGCCATTGTGAAAAAAAAATTGTTAATGAATTGTTGCTTTCTACATATGTCACAACATAACCTACAATCATACTTCTGATTTCAATACCCACTCCGTCTTTCTATTCAGGCTTATTATATAAAAATACAACAGGATATTTTTTATATAGTCCCTGTTCGGGCGCCATTTGTCACTATCCACCTTTAACAATCCCTTAGTTCAGGTCGGCATTTGTGATTATACAAATTAACAAGTTTATTTTTATTAGTTTTATTCATGTATGTTAGCCATACCATAATTATCGTACTTACCATAACTATGCTGTACCTGTTGATCTGATCGTATTTGGTTATTGTGGGTCCAGGGTTTCGAATTAAGCGTGAATAGCGACTGAGTTGGGCCTTGAAATAAAAGTACCAACATCTATAAATATTGAAATCAATTTTGATTTATTGTTTTCCCATTTTACACCTGACTTTTAATTATTAGACAATGGCGTCTCTTAACGACCAAAACAAAATGGCGGCCGTTACTTACATTTCTTTATTACTTATGATAATCAAATTATATTATATTTTGAATTTTATCATATTACCCCTCTCTCTGTTATTTAGCAGCTGCTTCTTTACTTAAAATGCTTCTATTTAATTTATATTGAGACTAGATGCAAACCAACGCCTCAGCTTGGCTGTCGACAGTATATCAGACACGCTTTCCTTTCGCACGCTCACTCACTCATTCTGCAAAATATTTAATACATTTTTATATACATATATACTGGATGGTTAATTCTTTGAGCTCAATAAGATTATATGATGATTTTAACTTTCCTGACTGTAGACTGGAAGATCTGGTGGGTGGTTTCACATGGTGTTTCAACAGAGGTTCCTTGGTTACATTTTTACTGACTGTTGTTACAATGACTCTAATTTATGACTTTTGAAAACTGTTATGCACTGATTTTAATCCATTTTAACTGATTGTTATTTAATATATTACATCTTGGTTGTTTAATATATTACATCTTGGTTGTTTTAGACTCACTAGGCCGGTATTACTTGCCGGCAAATTTCTGTAACGTGTTACCGCTGATGCGGTGTTGTGAAGACTGGTGTGAGGCACTATGCACTTTTTACGTATGTGTGTGTGTGCGTACATCATTATTCTTTGTCTCTAGGCAAGGAAACGCCCTGGTTTATTCGTATTTTATTTACGTCATTCTTATTGTTAATGACGTCTAGCATTGTTGACCAATGAAACAAACGTATCTAGAGCCTGTATTAACTTATGCAGCCATTTAAAGTGTTCTGATCCGCACGTCCGCCTTTGACCTTGGAATCATTCTGCTTTGTCAGATCTGCGTCGTTGTCGGCAAAACAAGGGAAAATTGTACCATCCATACACATGAATGCAAAAATACAGTGAAATACAATAATTTCATACCTTTCGTACCATAAATCTGACATCAGGTTTTCGTACTGTTACAAAACCCCTTCAATGAAAGGTTTTATGTCGAAACAAAAAACTTTTTATTGATCCATTCACACGTTCTAAAAGGATCGGCCCCGCCACAACCCCCTGTAGTGTTACTATAAAAGAAATACAATCACTTACCCTGGGTCTAACGATGATGATCGTACCATCTGACCTTACTGGACTTCTCAGGAGAGATCCCAACACCATAAGGCCATTAGGCACCTTACGCTCCTGGTCTGACGCACCGGCCAGCTCAGGACCGCGGTCACAACACCACCAAACTCTGAAACACGCAATACAGATTTTAAAATAGTGGCCTTATCTATATCCATATCCACAACTGATATGTTTCCCCCCTTAGATGCATTGGTTTGCGTTTTGAGGCATTGGTTTGCTTAAAGCTAAAATTCTCAAACAACATATAACAAGATTTAGGATAGAAAACCCCTTCTCCTTTTAACACTCCTGCATTTAGTAACACTTTTCTGACTCCAGTCAATCATATTTACTCTCTTTACCACATGAAAATATATTCTTATCCTAAGCAGAAAACAAATTTTACTTTTCTAAGCAACAACCACTAACTCTACTATTTTACTTCATATAACATTGAAACATATATCTCTCATGGCAAACAACTTCACAACTCTTTCTATTTTCTTTATTCTTATATTTCTTTACAACAGAACTAAATCATTTATTTTGTTCAAAACCATCGTTATCTTCATCTTTTTAACACATTAGCATTTTTTTACCGTCGCTACCCCCGTAACGACCTCCTATCCACACACACTATTGTACCATCAACATAATAAAAACATAATAAAACATTATACATTACACATTAACATTGTTACATTTACATTAAACAATTTACATTTAAATAACTGGTATCAAAACTTTATAACGTTACTATTATCCACTCTTTATTAACTTTTAAATTAGTGAACATTCATTTATCATTAGATTCTATACAAAAAATTTCAAATTTATCATTAATCTTTCAGTTACATTACCTTCCTACCATGAATTTTCTTTTTCTAACCCTGCCTCAATCCTTGTCTAGTTTGGGTGACTCTGTTATTTACTATTCTCTATATTATTTTGGCATTTGTCTATCTAACCTTACTACCCCTTTTTTCTACTAACAACCGCTTCTAACCATTAACATATTATGACACCAATATCTCAATAATAACCCCCTTCACTAATCCCATTTAAATCCTCTGGCACCGCTCGTCTTTGTACTAGGATGTGTGTTCCCTACCTGGCCATATCCATTCCTAACCATTGCCCTCCACCAAATATCGGCAAACACTCTAACCCAAAATTGCTCCGCCTGCCACAACGCTGCACGCTGGTCTCTTGCCACGTCGCACGCTGATCACTCCTTACACCAGACCCTTACTACAAAATATCATCATCAACAAATATATATACCATGCACATTACTCACCTCTCTACATATAATCACTAACTACTGTGTCCCTAAAATATCTAACACCCTCTTTGTATATTATCAGTATCTCAAACATTCTTATTTTCTCTAACTCCCGATAACCCTGCTTAACTAACTCAGATGCCCTTATTTATCATTATTACCCAAATTCTATCCCCTTTTTAACACTTTAATATAACCATTAGAAAATTCATCCCTCACCTACTAACAACAATACCTCTCAATATCCAAATATATTATCTGCTTCATTTATTAACCATTAGAATCTAAATCTCATAATTATTTAAAATCATTATAAAACTTTTCTACAGTACATGGTTTACACAAAAATACGTAAAATACACAACATCAAGAATACACAAATACATTGACATTAATATACACAAAAATATACAATCCGAATTACCAATTAATCGTTTACCATAAATCAGTCAGAAAGCAGTCCATCTTGAAAAACACTATCACATATTTAAATGTTCATAAACACAATAAAATAATTAACCTCCATCATCAAACAATAATCTTATCTTATATCTACAGTATATACATTACTTATTATTGAATCTCTTATATTAACATCATAAATGCATATACCATTCAAATTTTCATCATTTTCCGCAAACTCATATAATCTGTCATGATTGGTCATCGTCCTGTCACCTTCTGTATTATTAGTCATAATTAGGTAATTTATAAAGTCATTTCCCTTATCTCCTACTACTTCACTTTCATTACAAGGTAAGTATTTACTTTTATTATACATCCTCTCTCCTCCTAACTTTTCCATAAATTCTTCATACTTTCTACTTATCTTAAAAATCTCTATTTCTCTTTTTCTCTCACCATATCTCTCACTTTCAAAACATCTCTCTCTTTCAATATATCTCTCTCTACCACACCAAGCTACATTCTCTCTCTTTATATTTGCATAGGGCACTACTACTTCATACAAACACCCCCTGGCCTCACCAGGTACAACTAAGGGATCATTTGGAGACCACATGTCTCCCACATAAATTCTAGAGGAACCTTCATCCTCAAACAACAATTTTGGAGTCTTTACTCCACTCCTACCACTGGGAAAATTTGCCCTCTGCCCACCATATTCACTTAAACTCTCCTTACCCCCACTTTCACTCTCATCTACAACTATATCCTCACCATTAACGTCTACTCTCATTAAAATCTCGTTATCACTACCAATGTTCACACTATTATCTCCTATTACCATATTTTTATTTATTTTATCATAATTTTCTCCCCCACTTACCTTGTCTTTGTTTATATCTAATTTGTCTACTCCTCTCTTATTTTCTAATTCTATCTCGTCTAACCGTGCATGTATCTCATTAATTCTTTTATCAAAATTACAATTCTGTTTCTTAATTTCATTAATGTCACTTTTCAAATCATTGAATTTCTCATCGAATTTATTATTTTGTATTTCAAAAAGTGTTTGCATAATTTTTACAATCTCGTTCTCTTCGGTTCTTTTATTTACGACTGGCGTTGACTGATCGCCTTCTCTCATAATTTGCGATTCATTCATACTTATTTCACTACTGTTTGCCATTGTGAAAAAAAAATTGTTAACGAATTGTTGCTTTCTACATATGTCACAACATAACCTACAATCATACTTCTGATTTCAATACCCACTCCGTCTTTCTATTCAGGCTTATTATATAAAAATACAACAGGATATTTTTTATATAGTCCCTGTTCGGGCGCCATTTGTCACTATCCACCTTTAACAATCCCTTAGTTCAGGTCGGCATTTGTGATTATACAAATTAACAAGTTTATTTTTATTAGTTTTATTCATGTATGTTAGCCATACCATAATTATCGTACTTACCATAACTATGCTGTACCTGTTGATCTGATCGTATTTGGTTATTGTGGGTCCAGGGTTTCGAATTAAGCGTGAATAGCGACTGAGTTGGGCCTTGAAATAAAAGTACCAACATCTATAAGTATTGAAATCAATTTCGATTTATTGTTTTCCCATTTTACACCTGACTTTTAATTATTAGACAATGGCGTCTCTTAACGACCAAAACAAAATGGCGGCCGTTACTTACATTTCTTTATTACTTATGATAATCAAATTATATTATATTTTGAATTTTATCATATTACCCCTCTCTCTGTTATTTAGCAGCTGCTTCTGTACTTAAAATGCTTCTATTTAATTTATATTGAGACTAGATGCAAACCAACGCCTCAGCTTGGCTGTCGACAGTATATCAGACACGCTTTCCTTTCGCACGCTCACTCACTCATTCTGCAAAATATTTAATACATTTTTATATACATATATACTGGATGGTTAATTCTTTGAGCTCAATAAGATTATATGATGATTTTAACTTTCCTGACTGTAGACTGGAAGATCTGGTGGGTGGTTTCACATGGTGTTTCAACAGAGTTTCCTTGGTTACATTTTTACTGACTGTTGTTACAATGACTCTAATTTATGAATTTTGAAAACTGTTATGCACTGATTTTAATCCATTTTAACTGATGTTATTTAATATATTACATCTTGGTTGTTTTAGACTCACTAGGCCGGTATTACTTGCCGGCGAATTTCTGTAACGTGTTACCGCTGATGCAGTGTTATGAAGACTAGTGTGGGACACTATGCACTTTTTACGTATGTGTGTGTGTGCGTACATCATTATTCTTTGTCTCTAGGCAAGGAAACGCCCTGGTTTATTCGTATTTTATTTCCGTCATTCTTATTGTTAATGACGTCGAGCATTGTTGACCAATGAAACAAACGTATCTAGAGCCTGTATTAACTTATGCAACCATTTAAAGTGTTCTGATCCGCACGTCCGCCTTTGACCTTGGAATCATTCTGCTTTGTCGGATCTGCGTCGTTGTCGGCAAAACAAGGGAAAATTGTACCATCCATACACATGAATGCAAAAATACAGTGAAATACAATAATTTCATACCTTTCGTACTATAAATCTGACATCAGGTTTTCGTACTGTTACAAAACCCCCTCAATGAAAGGTTTTATGTCGAAACAAAAACTTTTTATTGATCCATTCACACGTTCTAAAAGGATCGGCCCCGCCGCAACCCCCTGTAGTGTTAATATAAAAGAAATACAATCACTTACCCTGGGTCTAACGATGATGATCGTACCATCTGACCTTACTGGACTTCTCAGGAGAGATCCCAACACCATAAGGCCATTAGGCACCTTACGCTCCTGGTCTGACACACCGGCCAGCTCAGGACCGCGGTCACAACACCACCAAACTCTGAAACATGCAATACAGATTTTAAAATAGTGGCCTTATCTATATCCATATCCACAACTGATATGTTTCCCACCTTAGATGCATTGGTTTGCGTTTTGAGGCATTGGTTTGCTTAAAGCTAAAATTCTCAAACAACATATAACAAGATTTAGGATAGAAAACCCCTTCTCCTTTTAACACTCCTGCATTTAGTAACACTTTTCTGACTCCAGTCAATCATATTTACTCTCTTTACCACATGAAAATATATTCTTATCCTAAGCAGAAAACAAATTTTACTTTTCTAAGCAACAACCACTAACTCTACTATTTTACTTCATATAACATTGAAACATATATCTCTCATGGCAAACAACTTCACAACTCTTTCTATTTTCTTTATTCTTATATTTCTTTACAACAGAACTAAATCATTTATTTTGTTCAAAACCATCGTTATCTTCATCTTTTTAACACATTAGCATTTTTTTACCGTCGCTACCCCCGTAACGACCTCCTATCCACACACACTATTGTACCATCAACATAATAAAAACATAATAAAACATTGTACATTACACATTAACATTGTTACATTTACATTAAACAATTTACATTTAAATAACTGGTATCAAAACTTTATAACGTTACTATTATCCACTCTTTATTAACTTTTAAATTAGTGAACATTCATTTATCATTAGATTCTATACAAAAAATTTCAAATTTATCATTAATCTTTCAGTTACATTACCTTCCTACCATGAATTTTCTTTTTCTAACCCTGCCTCAATCCTTGTCTAGTTTGGGTGACTCTGTTATTTACTATTCTCTATATTATTTTGGCATTTGTCTATCTAACCTTACTACCCCTTTTTTCTACTAACAACCGCTTCTAACCATTAACATATTATGACACCAATATCTCAATAATAACCCCCTTCACTAATCCCATTTAAATCCTCTGGCACCGCTCGTCTTTGTACTAGGATGTGTGTTCCCTACCTGGCCATATCCATTCCTAACCATTGCCCTCCACCAAATATCGGCAAACACTCTAACCCAAAATTGCTCCGCCTGCCACAACGCTGCACGATGGTCTCTTGCCACGTCGCACGCTGATCACTCCTTACACCAGACCCTTACTACAAAATATCATCATCAACAAATATATATAGCATGCACATTACTCACCTCTCTACATATAATCACTAACTACTGTGTCCCTAAAATATCTAACACCCTCTTTGTATATTATCAGTATCTCAAACATTCTTATTTTCTCTTAACTCCCGATAACCCTGCTTAACTAACTCAAATGCCCTTATTTATCATTATTACCCAAATTCTATCCCCTTTTTAACACTTTAATATAACCATTAGAAAATTCATCACTCACCTACTAACAACAATACCTCTCAATATCCAAATATATTATCTGCTTCATTTATTAACCATTAGAATCTAAATCTCATAATTATTTAAAATCATTATAAAACTTTTCTACAGTACATGGTTTACACAAAAATACGTAAAATACACAACATCAAGAATACACAAATACATTGACATTAATATACACAAAAATATACAATCCGAATTACCAATTAATCGTTTACCATAAATCAGTCAGAAAGCAGTCCATCTTGAAAAACACTATCACATATTTAAATGTTCATAAACACAATAAAATAATTAACCTCCATCATCAAACAATAATCTTATCTTATATCTACAGTATATACATTGCTTATTATTGAATCTCTTATATTAACATCACAAATGCATATACCATTCAAATTTTCATCATTTTCCGCAAACTCATATAATCTGTCATGATTGGTCATTGTCCTGTCACCTTCTGTATTATTAGTCATAATTAGGTAATTTATAAAGTCATTTCCCTTATCTCCTACTACTTCAGTTTCATTACAAGGTAAGTATTTACTTTTATTATACATCCTCTCTCCTCCTAACTTTTCCATAAATTCTTCATACTTTCTACTTATCTTAAAAATCTCTATTTCTCTTTTTCTCTCACCATATCTCTCACTTTCAAAACATCTCTCTCTTTCAATATATCTCTCTCTACCACACCAAGCTACATTCTCTCTCTTTATATCTGCATAGGGCACTACTACTTCATACAAACACCCCCTGGCCTCACCAGGTACAACTAAGGGATCATTTGGAGACCACATGTCTCCCACATAAATTCTAGAGGAACCTTCATCCTCAAACAACAATTTTGGAGTCTTTAGTCCACTCCTACCACTGGGAAAATTTGCCCTCTGCCCACCATATTCACTTAAACTCTCCTTACCCCCACTTTCACTCTCATCTACAACTATATCCTCACCATTAACGTCTACTCTCATTAAAATCTCGTTATCACTACCAATGTTCACACTATTATCTCCTATTACCATATTTTTATTTATTTTATCATAATTTTCTCCCCCACTTACCTTGTCTTTGTTTATATCTAATTTGTCTACTCCTCTCTTATTTTCTAATTCTATCTCGTCTAACCGTGCATGTATCTCATTAATTCTTTTATCAAAATTACAATTCTGTTTCTTAATTTCATTAATGTCACTTTTCAAATCATTGAATTTCTCATCGAATTTATTATTTTGTATTTCAAAAAGTGTTTGCATAATTTTTACAATCTCGTTCTCTTCGGTTCTTTTATTTACGACTGGCGTTGACTGATCGCCTTCTCTCATAATTTGCGATTCAGTCATACTTATTTCACTACTGTTTGCCATTGTGAAAAAAAAATTGTTAACGAATTGTTGCTTTCTACATATGTCACAACATAACCTACAATCATACTTCTGATTTCAATACCCACTCCGTCTTTCTATTCAGGCTTATTATATAAAAATACAACAGGATATTTTTTATATAGTCCCTGTTCGGGCGCCATTTGTCACTATCCACCTTTAACAATCCCTTAGTTCAGGTCGGCATTTGTGATTATACAAATTAACAAGTTTATTTTTATTAGTTTTATTCATGTATGTTAGCCATACCATAATTATCGTACTTACCATAACTATGCTGTACCTGTTGATCTGATCGTATTTGGTTATTGTGGGTCCAGGGTTTCGAATTAAGCGTGAATAGCGACTGAGTTGGGCCTTGAAATAAAAGTACCAACATCTATAAGTATTGAAATCAATTTCGATTTATTGTTTTCCCATTTTACACCTGACTTTTAATTATTAGACAATGGCGTCTCTTAACGACCAAAACAAAATGGCGGCCGTTACTTACATTTCTTTATTACTTATGATAATCAAATTATATTATATTTTGAATTTTATCATATTACCCCTCTCTCTGTTATTTAGCAGCTGCTTCTTTACTTAAAATGCTTCTATTTAATTTATATTGAGACTAGATGCAAACCAACGCCTCAGCTTGGCTGTCGACAGTATATCAGACACGCTTTCCTTTCGCACGCTCACTCACTCATTCTGCAAAATATTTAATACATTTTTATATACATATATACTGGATGGTTAATTCTTTGAGCTCAATAAGATTATATGATGATTTTAACTTTCCTGACTGTAGACTGGAAGATCTGGTGGGTGGTTTCACATGGTGTTTCAACAGAGTTTCCTTGGTTACATTTTTACTGACTGTTGTTACAATGACTCTAATTTATGACTTTTGAAAACTGTTATGCACTGATTTTAATCCATTTTAACTGATTGTTATTTAATATATTACATCTTGGTTGTTTTAGACTCACTAGGCCGGTATTACTTGCCGGCGAATTTCTGTAACGTGTTACCGCTGATGCGGTGTTGTGAAGACTGGTGTGAGGCACTATGCACTTTTTACGTATGTGTGTGTGTGCGTACATCATTATTCTTTGTCTCTAGGCAAGGAAACGCCCTGGTTTATTCGTATTTTATTTACGTCATTCTTATTGTTGATGACGTCTAGCATTGTTGACCAATGAAACAAACGTATCTAGAGCCTGTATTAACTTATGCAACCATTTAAAGTGTTCTGATCCGCACGTCCGCCTTTGACCTTGGAATCATTCTGCTTTGTCGGATCTGCGTCGTTGTCGGCAAAACAAGGGAAAATTGTACCATCCATACACATGAATGCAAAAATACAGTGAAATACAATAATTTCATACCTTTCGTACCATAAATCTGACATCAGGTTTTCGTACTGTTACAAAACCACCTCAATGAAAGGTTTTATGTCGAAACAAAAACTTTTTATTGATCCATTCACACGTTCTAAAAGGATCGGCCCCGCCACAACCCCCTGTAGTGTTAATATAAAAGAAATACAATCACTTACCCTGGGTCTAACGATGATGATCGTACCATCTGACCTTACTGGACTTCTCAGGAGAGATCCCAACACCATAAGGCCATTAGGCACCTTACGCTCCTGGTCTGACGCACCGGCCAGCTCAGGACCGCGGTCACAACACCACCAAACTCTGAAACATGCAATACAGATTTTAAAATAGTGGCCTTATCTATATCCATATCCACAACTGATATGTTTCCCACCTTAGATGCATTGGTTTGCGTTTTGAGGCATTGGTTTGCTTAAAGCTAAAATTCTCAAACAACATATAACAAGATTTAGGATAGAAAACCCCTTCTCCTTTTAACACTCCTGCATTTAGTAACACTTTTCTGACTCCAGTCAATCATATTTACTCTCTTTACCACATGAAAATATATTCTTATCCTAAGCAGAAAACAAATTTTACTTTTCTAAGCAACAACCACCAACTCTACTATTTTACTTCATATAACATTGAAACATATATCTCTCATGGCAAACAACTTCACAACTCTTTCTATTTTCTTTATTCTTATATTTCTTTACAACAGAACTAAATCATTTATTTTGTTCAAAACCATCGTTATCTTCATCTTTTTAACACATTAGCATTTTTTTACCGTCGCTACCCCCGTAACGACCTCCTATCCACACACACTATTGTACCATCAACATAATAAAACATTGTACATTACACATTAACATTGTTACATTTACATTAAACAATTTACATTTAAATAACTGGTATCAAAACTTTATAACGTTACTATTATCCACTCTTTATTAACTTTTAAATTAGTGAACATTCATTTATCATTAGATTCTATACAAAAAATTTCAAATTTATCATTAATCTTTCAGTTACATTACCTTCCTACCATGAATTTTCTTTTTCTAACCCTGCCTCAATCCTTGTCTAGTTTGGGTGACTCTGTTATTTACTATTCTCTATATTATTTTGGCATTTGTCTATCTAACCTTACTACCCCTTTTTTCTACTAACAACCGCTTCTAACCATTAACATATTATGACACCAATATCTCAATAATAACCCCCTTCACTAATCCCATTTAAATCCTCTGGCACCGCTCGTCTTTGTACTAGGATGTGTGTTCCCTACCTGGCCATATCCATTCCTAACCATTGCCCTCCACCAAATATCGGCAAACACTCTAACCCAAAATTGCTCCGCCTGCCACAACGCTGCACGCTGGTCTCTTGCCACGTCGCACGCTGATCACTCCTTACACCAGACCCTTACTACAAAATATCATCATCAACAAATATATATACCATGCACATTACTCACCTCTCTACATATAATCACTAACTACTGTGTCCCTAAAATATCTAACACCCTCTTTGTATATTATCAGTATCTCAAACATTCTTATTTTCTCTTAACTCCCGATAACCCTGCTTAACTAACTCAAATGCCCTTATTTATCATTATTACCCAAATTCTATCCCCTTTTTAACACTTTAATATAACCATTAGAAAATTCATCCCTCACCTACTAACAACAATACCTCTCAATATCCAAATATATTATCTGCTTCATTTATTAACCATTAGAATCTAAATCTCATAATTATTTAAAATCATTATCAAACTTTTCTACAGTACATGGTTTACACAAAAATACGTAAAATACACAACATCAAGAATACACAAATACATTGACATTAATATACACAAAAATATACAATCCGAATTACCAATTAATCGTTTACCATAAATCAGTCAGAAAGCAGTCCATCTTGAAAAACACTATCACATATTTAAATGTTCATAAACACAATAAAATAATTAACCTCCATCATCAAACAATAATCTTATCTTATATCTACAGTATATACATTGCTTATTATTGAATCTCTTATATTAACATCATAAATGCATATACCATTCAAATTTTCATCATTTTCCGCAAACTCATATAATCTGTCATGATTGGTCATTGTCCTGTCACCTTCTGTATTATTAGTCATAATTAGGTAATTTATAAAGTCATTTCCCTTATCTCCTACTACTTCAGTTTCATTACAAGGTAAGTATTTACTTTTATTATACATCCTCTCTCCTCGTAACTTTTCCATAAATTCTTCATACTTTCTACTTATCTTAAAAATCTCTATTTCTCTTTTTCTCTCACCATATCTCTCACTTTCAAAACATCTCTCTCTTTCAATATATCTCTCTCTACCACACCAAGCTACATTCTCTCTCTTTATATTTGCATAGGGCACTACTACTTCATACAAACACCCCCTGGCCTCACCAGGTACAACTAAGGGATCATTTGGAGACCACATGTCTCCCACATAAATTCTAGAGGAACCTTCATCCTCAAACAACAATTTTGGAGTCTTTACTCCACTCCTACCACTGGGAAAATTTGCCCTCTGCCCACCATATTCACTTAAACTCTCCTTACCCCCACTTTCACTCTCATCTACAACTATATCCTCACCATTAACGTCTACTCTCATTAAAATCTCGTTATCACTACCAATGTTCACACTATTATCTCCTATTACCATATTTTTATTTATTTTATCATAATTTTCTCCCCCACTTACCTTGTCTTTGTTTATATCTAATTTGTCTACTCCTCTCTTATTTTCTAATTCTATCTCGTCTAACCGTGCATGTATCTCATTAATTCTTTTATCAAAATTACAATTCTGTTTCTTAATTTCATTAATGTCACTTTTCAAATCATTGAATTTCTCATCGAATTTATTATTTTGTATTTCAAAAAGTGTTTGCATAATTTTTACAATCTCGTTCTCTTCGGTTCTTTTATTTACGACTGGCGTTGACTGATCGCCTTCTCTCATAATTTGCGATTCAGTCATACTTATTTCACTACTGTTTGCCATTGTGAAAAAAAAATTGTTAATGAATTGTTGCTTTCTACATATGTCACAACATAACCTACAATCATACTTCTGATTTCAATACCCACTCCGTCTTTCTATTCAGGCTTATTATATAAACATACAACAGGATATTTTTTATATAGTCCCTGTTCGGGCGCCATTTGTCACTATCCACCTTTAACAATCCCTTAGTTCAGGTCGGCATTTGTGATTATACAAATTAACAAATTTATTTTTATTAGTTTTATTCATGTATGTTAGCCATACCATAATTATCGTACTTACCATAACTATGCTGTACCTGTTGATCTGATCGTATTTGGTTATTGTGGGTCCAGGGTTTCGAATTAAGCGTGAATAGCGACTGAGTTGGGCCTTGAAATAAAAGTACCAACATCTATAAGTATTGAAATCAATTTCGATTTATTGTTTTCCCATTTTACACCTGACTTTTAATTATTAGACAATGGCGTCTCTTAACGACCAAAACAAAATGGCGGCCGTTACTTACATTTCTTTATTACTTATGATAATCAAATTATATTATATTTTGAATTTTATCATATTACCCCTCTCTCTGTTATTTAGCAGCTGCTTCTTTACTTAAAATGCTTCTATTTAATTTATATTGAGACTAGATGCAAACCAACGCCTCAGCTTGGCTGTCGACAGTATATCAGACACGCTTTCCTTTCGCACGCTCACTCACTCATTCTGCAAAATATTTAATACATTTTTATATACATATATACTGGATGGTTAATTCTTTGAGCTCAATAAGATTATATGATGATTTTAACTTTCCTGACTGTAGACTGGAAGATCTGGTGGGTGGTTTCACATGGTGTTTCAACAGAGTTTCCTTGGTTACATTTTTACTGACTGTTGTTACAATGACTCTAAATTATGAATTTTGAAAACTGTTATGCACTGATTTTAATCCATTTTAACTGATTGTTATTTAATATATTACATCTTGGTTGTTTTAGACTCACTAGGCCGGTATTACTTGCCGGCGAATTTCTGTAACGTGTTACCGCTGATGCGGTGTTGTGAAGACTGGTGTGAGGCACTATGCACTTTTTACGTATGTGTGTGTGTGCGTACATCATTATTCTTTGTCTCTAGGCAAGGAAACGCCCTGGTTTATTCGTATTTTATTTACGTCATTCTTATTGTTGATGACGTCTAGCATTGTTGACCAATGAAACAAACGTATCTAGAGCCTGTATTAACTTATGCAACCATTTAAAGTGTTCTGATCCGCACGTCCGCCTTTGACCTTGGAATCATTCTGCTTTGTCGGATCTGCGTCGTTGTCGGCAAAACAAGGGAAAATTGTACCATCCATACACATGAATGCAAAAATACAGTGAAATACAATAATTTCATACCTTTCGTACCATAAATCTGACATCAGGTTTTCGTACTGTTACAAAACCACCTCAATGAAAGGTTTTATGTCGAAACAAAAACTTTTTATTGATCCATTCACACGTTCTAAAAGGATCGGCCCCGCCACAACCCCCTGTAGTGTTAATATAAAAGAAATACAATCACTTACCCTGGGTCTAACGATGATGATCGTACCATCTGACCTTACTGGACTTCTCAGGAGAGATCCCAACACCATAAGGCCATTAGGCACCTTACGCTCCTGGTCTGACGCACCGGCCAGCTCAGGACCTCGGTCACAACACCACCAAACTCTGAAACATGCGATACAGATTTTAAAATAGTGGCCTTATCTATATCCATATCCACAACTGATATGTTTCCCACCTTAGATGCATTGGTTTGCGTTTTGAGGCATTGGTTTGCTTAAAGCTAAAATTCTCAAACAACATATAACAAGATTTAGGATAGAAAACCCCTTCTCCTTTTAACACTCCTGCATTTAGTAACACTTTTCTGACTCCAGTCAATCATATTTACTCTCTTTACCACATGAAAATATATTCTTATCCTAAGCAGAAAACAAATTTTACTTTTCTAAGCAACAACCACTAACTCTACTATTTTACTTCATATAACATTGAAACATATATCTCTCATGGCAAACAACTTCACAACTCTTTCTATTTTCTTTATTCTTATATTTCTTTACAACAGAACTAAATCATTTATTTTGTTCGAAACCATCGTTATCTTCATCTTTTTAACACATTAGCATTTTTTTACCGTCGCTACCCCCGTAACGACCTCCTATCCACACACACTATTGTACCATCAACATAATAAAAACATAATAAAACATTGTACATTACACATTAACATTGTTACATTTACATTAAACAATTTACATTTAAATAACTGGTATCAAAACTTTATAACGTTACTATTATCCACTCTTTATAAACTTTTAAATTAGTGAACATTCATTTATCATTAGATTCTATACAAAAAATTTCAAATTTATCATTAATCTTTCAGTTACATTACCTTCCTACCATGAATTTTCTTTTTCTAACCCTGCCTCAATCCTTGTCTAGTTTGGGTGACTCTGTTATTTACTATTCTCTATATTATTTTGGCATTTGTCTATCTAACCTTACTACCCCTTTTTTCTACTAACAACCGCTTCTAACCATTAACATATTATGACACCAATATCTCAATAATAACCCCCTTCACTAATCCCATTTAAATCCTCTGGCACCGCTCGTCTTTGTACTAGGATGTGTGTTCCCTACCTGGCCATATCCATTCCTAACCATTGCCCTCCACCAAACATTGCCCTCCACCAAATATCGGCAAACACTCTAACCCAAAATTGCTCCGCCTGCCACAACGCTGCACGCTGGTCTCTTGCCACGTCGCACGCTGATCACTCCTTACACCAGACCCTTACTACAAAATATCATCATCAACAAATATATATACCATGCACATTACTCACCTCTCTACATATAATCACTAACTACTGTGTCCCTAAAATATCTAACACCCTCTTTGTATATTATCAGTATCTCAAACATTCTTATTTTCTCTTAACTCCCGATAACCCTGCTTAACTAACTCAAATGCCCTTATTTATCATTATTACCCAAATTCTATCCCCTTTTTAACACTTTAATATAACCATTAGAAAATTCATCCCTCACCTACTAACAAAATATACCTCTCAATATCCAAATATATTATCTGCTTCATTTATTAACCATTAGAATCTAAATCTCATAATTATTTAAAATCATTATCAAACTTTTCTACAGTACATGGTTTACACAAAAATACGTAAAATACACAACATCAAGAATACACAAATACATTGACATTAATATACACAAAAATATACAATCCAAATTACCAATTAATCGTTTACCATAAATCAGTCAGAAAGCAGTCCATCTTGAAAAACACTATCACATATTTAAATGTTCATAAACACAATAAAATAATTAACCTCCATCATCAAACAATAATCTTATCTTATATCTACAGTATATACATTGCTTATTATTGAATCTCTTATATTAACATCATAAATGCATATACCATTCAAATTTTCATCATTTTCCGCAAACTCATATAATCTGTCATGATTGGTCATTGTCCTGTCACCTTCTGTATTATTAGTCATAATTAGGTAATTTATAAAGTCATTTCCCTTATCTCCTACTACTTCAGTTTCATTACAAGGTAAGTATTTACTTTTATTATACATCCTCTCTCCTCCTAACTTTTCCATAAATTCTTCATACTTTCTACTTATCTTAAAAATCTCTATTTCTCTTTTTCTCTCACCATATCTCTCACTTTCAAAACATCTCTCTCTTTCAATATATCTCTCTCTACCACACCAAGCTACATTCTCTCTCTTTATATTTGCATAGGGCACTACTACTTCATACAAACACCCCCTGGCCTCACCAGGTACAACTAAGGGATCATTTGGAGACCACATGTCTCCCACATAAATTCTAGAGGAACCTTCATCCTCAAACAACAATTTTGGAGTCTTTACTCCACTCCTACCACTGGGAAAATTTGCCCTCTGCCCACCATATTCACTTAAACTCTCCTTACCCCCACTTTCACTCTCATCTACAACTATATCCTCACCATTAACGTCTACTCTCATTAAAATCTCGTTATCACTACCAATGTTCACACTATTATCTCCTATTACCATATTTTTATTTATTTTATCATAATTTTCTCCCCCACTTACCTTGTCTTTGTTTATATCTAATTTGTCTACTCCTCTCTTATTTTCTAATTCTATCTCGTCTAACCGTGCATGTATCTCATTAATTCTTTTATCAAAATTACAATTCTGTTTCTTAATTTCATTAATGTCACTTTTCAAATCATTGAATTTCTCATCGAATTTATTATTTTGTATTTCAAAAAGTGTGCATAATTTTTACAATCTCGTTCTCTTCGGTTCTTTTATTTACGACTGGCGTTGACTGATCGCCTTCTCTCATAATTTGCGATTCAGTCATACTTATTTCACTACTGTTTGCCATTGTGAAAAAAAAATTGTTAATGAATTGTTGCTTTCTACATATGTCACAACATAACCTACAATCATACTTCTGATTTCAATACCCACTCCGTCTTTCTATTCAGGCTTATTATATAAAAATACAACAGGATATTTTTTATATAGTCCCTGTTCGGGCGCCATTTGTCACTATCCACCTTTAACAATCCCTTAGTTCAGGTCGGCATTTGTGATTATACAAATTAACAAGTTTATTTTTATTAGTTTTATTCATGTATGTTAGCCATACCATAATTATCGTACTTACCATAACTATGCTGTACCTGTTGATCTGATCGTATTTGGTTATTGTGGGTCCAGGGTTTCGAATTAAGCGTGAATAGCGACTGAGTTGGGCCTTGAAATAAAAGTACCAACATCTATAAGTATTGAAATCAATTTCGATTTATTGTTTTCCCATTTTACACCTGACTTTTAATTATTAGACAATGGCGTCTCTTAACGACCAAAACAAAATGGCGGCCGTTACTTACATTTCTTTATTACTTATGATAATCAAATTATATTATATTTTGAATTTTATCAAATTACCCCTCTCTCTGTTATTTAGCAGCTGCTTCTTTACTTAAAATGCTTCTATTTAATTTATATTGAGACTAGATGCAAACCAACGCTTGGCTGTCGACAGTATATCAGACACGCTTTCCTTTCGCACGCTCACTCACTCATTCTTCAAAATATTTAATACATTTTTATATACATATATACTGGATGGTTAATTCTTTGAGCTCAATAAGATTATATGATGATTTTAACTTTCCTGACTGTAGACTGGAAGATCTGGTGGGTGGTTTCACATGGTGTTTCAACAGAGATTCCTTGGTTACATTTTTACTGACTGTTGTTACAATGACTCTAATTTATGAATTTTGAAAACTGTTATGCACTGATTTTAATCCATTTTAACTGATTGTTATTTAATATATTACATCTTGGTTGTTTTAGACTCACTAGGCCGGTATTACTTGCCGGCGAATTTCTGTAACGTGTTACCGCTGATGCGGTGTTGTGAAGACTGGTGTGAGGCACTATGCACTTTTTACGTATGTGTGTATGTGCGTACATCATTATTCTTTGTCTCTAGGCAAGGAAACGCCCTGGTTTATTCGTATTTTATTTACGTCATTCTTATTGTTAATGACGTCTAGCATTGTTGACCAATGAAACAAACGTATCTAGAGCCTGTATTAACTTATGCAACCATTTAAAGTGTTCTGATCCGCACGTCCGCCTTTGACCTTGGAATCATTCTGCTTTGTCGGATCTGCGTCGTTGTCGGCAAAACAAGGGAAAATTGTACCATCCATACACATGAATGTAAAAATACAGTGAAATACAATAATTTCATACCTTTCGTACCATAAATCTGACATCAGGTTTTCGTACTGTTACAAAACCCCCTCAATGAAAGGTTTTATGTCGAAACAAAAACTTTTTATTGATCCACTCACACGTTCTAAAAGGATCGGCCCCGCCACAACCCCCTGTAGTGTTAATATAAAAGAAATACAATCACTTACCCTGGGTCTAACGATGATGATCGTACCATCTGACCTTACTGGACTTCTCAGGAGAGATCCCAACACCATAAGGCCATTAGGCACCTTACGCTCCTGGTCTGACGCACCGGCCAGCTCAGGACCGCGGTCACAACACCACCAAACTCTGAAACATGCAATACAGATTTTAAAATAGTGGCCTTATCTATATCCATATCCACAACTGATATGTTTCCCACCTTAGATGCATTGGTTTGCGTTTTGAGGCATTGGTTTGCTTAAAGCTAAAATTCTCAAACAACATATAACAAGATTTAGGATAGAAAACCCCTTCTCCTTTTAACACTCCTGCATTTAGTAACACTTTTCTGACTCCAGTCAATCATATTTACTCTCTTTACCACATGAAAATATATTCTTATCCTAAGCAGAAAACAAATTTTACTTTTCTAAGCAACAACCACTAACTCTACTATTTTACTTCATATAACATTGAAACATATATCTCTCATGGCAAACAACTTCACAACTCTTTCTATTTTCTTTATTCTTATATTTCTTTACAACAGAACTAAATCATTTATTTTGTTCAAAACCATCGTTATCTTCATCTTTTTAACACATTAGCATTTTTTTACCGTCGCTACCCCCGTAACGACCTCCTATCCACACACACTATTGTACCATCAACATAATAAAACATTGTACATTACACATTAACATTGTTACATTTACATTAAACAATTTACATTTAAATAACTGGTATCAAAACTTTATAACGTTACTATTATCCACTCTTTATTAACTTTTAAATTAGTGAACATTCATTTATCATTAGATTCTATACAAAAAAATTTCAAATTTATCATTAATCTTTCAGTTACATTACCTTCCTACCATGAATTTTCTTTTTCTAACCCTGCCTCAATCCTTGTCTAGTTTGGGTGACTCTGTTATTTACTATTCTCTATATTATTTTGGCATTTGTCTATCTAACCTTACTACCCCTTTTTTCTACTAACAACCGCTTCTAACCATTAACATATTATGACACCAATATCTCAATAATAACCCCCTTCACTAATCCCATTTAAATCCTCTGGCACCGCTCGTCTTTGTACTAGGATGTGTGTTCCCTACCTGGCCATATCCATTCCTAACCATTGCCCTCCACCAAATATCGGCAAACACTCTAACCCAAAATTGCTCCGCCTGCCACAACGCTGCACGCTGGTCTCTTGCCACGTCGCACGCTGATCACTCCTTACACCAGACCCTTACTACAAAATATCATCAACAAATATATATACCATGCACATTACTCACCTCTCTACATATAATCACTAACTACTGTGTCCCTAAAATATCTAACACCCTCTTTGTATATTATCAGTATCTCAAACATTCTTATTTTCTCTTAACTCCCGATAACCCTGCTTAACTAACTCAAATGCCCTTATTTATCATTATTACCCAAATTCTATCCCCTTTTTAACACTTTAATATAACCATTAGAAAATTCATCCCTCACCTACTAACAAAATATACCTCTCAATATCCAAATATATTATCTGCTTCATTTATTAACCATTAGAATCTAAATCTCATAATTATTTAAAATCATTATCAAACTTTTCTACAGTACATGGTTTACACAAAAATACGTAAAATACACAACATCAAGAATACACAAATACATTGACATTAATATACACAAAAATATACAATCCAAATTACCAATTAATCGTTTACCATAAATCAGTCAGAAAGCAGTCCATCTTGAAAAACACTATCACATATTTAAATGTTCATAAACACAATAAAATAATTAACCTCCATCATCAAACAATAATCTTATCTTATATCTACAGTATATACATTGCTTATTATTGAATCTCTTATATTAACATCATAAATGCATATACCATTCAAATTTTCATCATTTTCCGCAAACTCATATAATCTGTCATGATTGGTCATTGTCCTGTCACCTTCTGTATTATTAGTCATAATTAGGTAATTTATAAAGTCATTTCCCTTATCTCCTACTACTTCAGTTTCATTACAAGGTAAGTATTTACTTTTATTATACATCCTCTCTCCTCCTAACTTTTCCATAAATTCTTCATACTTTCTACTTATCTTAAAAATCTCTATTTCTCTTTTTCTCTCACCATATCTCTCACTTTCAAAACATCTCTCTCTTTCAATATATCTCTCTCTACCACACCAAGCTACATTCTCTCTCTTTATATTTGCATAGGGCACTACTACTTCATACAAACACCCCCTGGCCTCACCAGGTACAACTAAGGGATCATTTGGAGACCACATGTCTCCCACATAAATTCTAGAGGAACCTTCATCCTCAAACAACAATTTTGGAGTCTTTACTCCACTCCTACCACTGGGAAAATTTGCCCTCTGCCCACCATATTCACTTAAACTCTCCTTACCCCCACTTTCACTCTCATCTACAACTATATCCTCACCATTAACGTCTACTCTCATTAAAATCTCGTTATCACTACCAATGTTCACACTATTATCTCCTATTACCATATTTTTATTTATTTTATCATAATTTTCTCCCCCACTTACCTTGTCTTTGTTTATATCTAATTTGTCTACTCCTCTCTTATTTTCTAATTCTATCTCGTCTAACCGTGCATGTATCTCATTAATTCTTTTATCAAAATTACAATTCTGTTTCTTAATTTCATTAATGTCACTTTTCAAATCATTGAATTTCTCATCGAATTTATTATTTTGTATTTCAAAAAGTGTGCATAATTTTTACAATCTCGTTCTCTTCGGTTCTTTTATTTACGACTGGCGTTGACTGATCGCCTTCTCTCATAATTTGCGATTCAGTCATACTTATTTCACTACTGTTTGCCATTGTGAAAAAAAAATTGTTAATGAATTGTTGCTTTCTACATATGTCACAACATAACCTACAATCATACTTCTGATTTCAATACCCACTCCGTCTTTCTATTCAGGCTTATTATATAAAAATACAACAGGATATTTTTTATATAGTCCCTGTTCGGGCGCCATTTGTCACTATCCACCTTTAACAATCCCTTAGTTCAGGTCGGCATTTGTGATTATACAAATTAACAAGTTTATTTTTATTAGTTTTATTCATGTATGTTAGCCATACCATAATTATCGTACTTACCATAACTATGCTGTACCTGTTGATCTGATCGTATTTGGTTATTGTGGGTCCAGGGTTTCGAATTAAGCGTGAATAGCGACTGAGTTGGGCCTTGAAATAAAAGTACCAACATCTATAAGTATTGAAATCAATTTCGATTTATTGTTTTCCCATTTTACACCTGACTTTTAATTATTAGACAATGGCGTCTCTTAACGACCAAAACAAAATGGCGGCCGTTACTTACATTTCTTTATTACTTATGATAATCAAATTATATTATATTTTGAATTTTATCAAATTACCCCTCTCTCTGTTATTTAGCAGCTGCTTCTTTACTTAAAATGCTTCTATTTAATTTATATTGAGACTAGATGCAAACCAACGCCTCAGCTTGGCTGTCGACAGTATATCAGACACGCTTTCCTTTCGCACGCTCACTCACTCATTCTTCAAAATATTTAATACATTTTTATATACATATATACTGGATGGTTAATTCTTTGAGCTCAATAAGATTATATGATGATTTTAACTTTCCTGACTGTAGACTGGAAGATCTGGTGGGTGGTTTCACATGGTGTTTCAACAGAGATTCCTTGGTTACATTTTTACTGACTGTTGTTACAATGACTCTAATTTATGAATTTTGAAAACTGTTATGCACTGATTTTAATCCATTTTAACTGATTGTTATTTAATATATTACATCTTGGTTGTTTTAGACTCACTAGGCCGGTATTACTTGCCGGCGAATTTCTGTAACGTGTTACCGCTGATGCGGTGTTGTGAAGACTGGTGTGAGGCACTATGCACTTTTTACGTATGTGTGTATGTGCGTACATCATTATTCTTTGTCTCTAGGCAAGGAAACGCCCTGGTTTATTCGTATTTTATTTACGTCATTCTTATTGTTAATGACGTCTAGCATTGTTGACCAATGAAACAAACGTATCTAGAGCCTGTATTAACTTATGCAACCATTTAAAGTGTTCTGATCCGCACGTCCGCCTTTGACCTTGGAATCATTCTGCTTTGTCGGATCTGCGTCGTTGTCGGCAAAACAAGGGAAAATTGTACCATCCATACACATGAATGTAAAAATACAGTGAAATACAATAATTTCATACCTTTCGTACCATAAATCTGACATCAGGTTTTCGTACTGTTACAAAACCCCCTCAATGAAAGGTTTTATGTCGAAACAAAAATTTTTTATTGATCCACTCACACGTTCTAAAAGGATCGGCCCCGCCACAACCCCCTGTAGTGTTAATATAAAAGAAATACAATCACTTACCCTGGGTCTAACGATGATGATCGTACCATCTGACCTTACTGGACTTCTCAGGAGAGATCCCAACACCATAAGGCCATTAGGCACCTTACGCTCCTGGTCTGACGCACCGGCCAGCTCAGGACCGCGGTCACAACACCACCAAACTCTGAAACATGCAATACAGATTTTAAAATAGTGGCCTTATCTATATCCATATCCACAACTGATATGTTTCCCACCTTAGATGCATTGGTTTGCGTTTTGAGGCATTGGTTTGCTTAAAGCTAAAATTCTCAAACAACATATAACAAGATTTAGGATAGAAAACCCCTTCTCCTTTTAACACTCCTGCATTTAGTAACACTTTTCTGACTCCAGTCAATCATATTTACTCTCTTTACCACATGAAAATATATTCTTATCCTAAGCAGAAAACAAATTTTACTTTTCTAAGCAACAACCACTAACTCTACTATTTTACTTCATATAACATTGAAACATATATCTCTCATGGCAAACAACTTCACAACTCTTTCTATTTTCTTTATTCTTATATTTCTTTACAACAGAACTAAATCATTTATTTTGTTCAAAACCATCGTTATCTTCATCTTTTTAACACATTAGCATTTTTTTACCGTCGCTACCCCCGTAACGACCTCCTATCCACACACACTATTGTACCATCAACATAATAAAACATTGTACATTACACATTAACATTGTTACATTTACATTAAACAATTTACATTTAAATAACTGGTATCAAAACTTTATAACGTTACTATTATCCACTCTTTATTAACTTTTAAATTAGTGAACATTCATTTATCATTAGATTCTATACAAAAAAATTTCAAATTTATCATTAATCTTTCAGTTACATTACCTTCCTACCATGAATTTTCTTTTTCTAACCCTGCCTCAATCCTTGTCTAGTTTGGGTGACTCTGTTATTTACTATTCTCTATATTATTTTGGCATTTGTCTGTCTAACCTTACTACCCCTTTTTTCTACTAACAACCGCTTCTAACCATTAACATATTATGACACCAATATCTCAATAATAACCCCCTTCACTAATCCCATTTAAATCCTCTGGCACCGCTCGTCTTTGTACTAGGATGTGTGTTCCCTACCTGGCCATATCCATTCCTAACCATTGCCCTCCACCAAATATCGGCAAACACTCTAACCCAAAATTGCTCCGCCTGCCACAACGCTGCACGCTGGTCTCTTGCCACGTCGCACGCTGATCACTCCTTACACCAGACCCTTACTACAAAATATCATCATCAACAAATATATATACCATGCACATTACTCACCTCTCTACATATAATCACTAACTACTGTGTCCCTAAAATATCTAACACCCTCTTTGTATATTATCAGTATCTCAAACATTCTTATTTTCTCTTAACTCCCGATAACCCTGCTTAACTAACTCAAATGCCCTTATTTATCATTATTACCCAAATTCTATCCCCTTTTTAACACTTTAATATAACCATTAGAAAATTCATCCCTCACCTACTAACAAAATATACCTCTCAATATCCAAATATATTATCTGCTTCATTTATTAACCATTAGAATCTAAATCTCATAATTATTTAAAATCATTATCAAACTTTTCTACAGTACATGGTTTACACAAAAATACGTAAAATACACAACATCAAGAATACACAAATACATTGACATTAATATACACAAAAATATACAATCCAAATTACCAATTAATCGTTTACCATAAATCAGTCAGAAAGCAGTCCATCTTGAAAAACACTATCACATATTTAAATGTTCATAAACACAATAAAATAATTAACCTCCATCATCAAACAATAATCTTATCTTATATCTACAGTATATACATTGCTTATTATTGAATCTCTTATATTAACATCATAAATGCATATACCATTCAAATTTTCATCATTTTCCGCAAACTCATATAATCTGTCATGATTGGTCATTGTCCTGTCACCTTCTGTATTATTAGTCATAATTAGGTAATTTATAAAGTCATTTCCCTTATCTCCTACTACTTCAGTTTCATTACAAGGTAAGTATTTACTTTTATTATACATCCTCTCTCCTCCTAACTTTTCCATAAATTCTTCATACTTTCTACTTATCTTAAAAATCTCTATTTCTCTTTTTCTCTCACCATATCTCTCACTTTCAAAACATCTCTCTCTTTCAATATATCTCTCTCTACCACACCAAGCTACATTCTCTCTCTTTATATTTGCATAGGGCACTACTACTTCATACAAACACCCCCTGGCCTCACCAGGTACAACTAAGGGATCATTTGGAGACCACATGTCTCCCACATAAATTCTAGAGGAACCTTCATCCTCAAACAACAATTTTGGAGTCTTTACTCCACTCCTACCACTGGGAAAATTTGCCCTCTGCCCACCATATTCACTTAAACTCTCCTTACCCCCACTTTCACTCTCATCTACAACTATATCCTCACCATTAACGTCTACTCTCATTAAAATCTCGTTATCACTACCAATGTTCACACTATTATCTCCTATTACCATATTTTTATTTATTTTATCATAATTTTCTCCCCCACTTACCTTGTCTTTGTTTATATCTAATTTGTCTACTCCTCTCTTATTTTCTAATTCTATCTCGTCTAACCGTGCATGTATCTCATTAATTCTTTTATCAAAATTACAATTCTGTTTCTTAATTTCATTAATGTCACTTTTCAAATCATTGAATTTCTCATCGAATTTATTATTTTGTATTTCAAAAAGTGTGCATAATTTTTACAATCTCGTTCTCTTCGGTTCTTTTATTTACGACTGGCGTTGACTGATCGCCTTCTCTCATAATTTGCGATTCAGTCATACTTATTTCACTACTGTTTGCCATTGTGAAAAAAAAATTGTTAATGAATTGTTGCTTTCTACATATGTCACAACATAACCTACAATCATACTTCTGATTTCAATACCCACTCCGTCTTTCTATTCAGGCTTATTATATAAAAATACAACAGGATATTTTTTATATAGTCCCTGTTCGGGCGCCATTTGTCACTATCCACCTTTAACAATCCCTTAGTTCAGGTCGGCATTTGTGATTATACAAATTAACAAGTTTATTTTTATTAGTTTTATTCATGTATGTTAGCCATACCATAATTATCGTACTTACCATAACTATGCTGTACCTGTTGATCTGATCGTATTTGGTTATTGTGGGTCCAGGGTTTCGAATTAAGCGTGAATAGCGACTGAGTTGGGCCTTGAAATAAAAGTACCAACATCTATAAGTATTGAAATCAATTTCGATTTATTGTTTTCCCATTTTACACCTGACTTTTAATTATTAGACAATGGCGTCTCTTAACGACCAAAACAAAATGGCGGCCGTTACTTACATTTCTTTATTACTTATGATAATCAAATTATATTATATTTTGAATTTTATCAAATTACCCCTCTCTCTGTTATTTAGCAGCTGCTTCTTTACTTAAAATGCTTCTATTTAATTTATATTGAGACTAGATGCAAACCAACGCTTGGCTGTCGACAGTATATCAGACACGCTTTCCTTTCGCACGCTCACTCACTCATTCTTCAAAATATTTAATACATTTTTATATACATATATACTGGATGGTTAATTCTTTGAGCTCAATAAGATTATATGATGATTTTAACTTTCCTGACTGTAGACTGGAAGATCTGGTGGGTGGTTTCACATGGTGTTTCAACAGAGATTCCTTGGTTACATTTTTACTGACTGTTGTTACAATGACTCTAATTTATGAATTTTGAAAACTGTTATGCACTGATTTTAATCCATTTTAACTGATTGTTATTTAATATATTACATCTTGGTTGTTTTAGACTCACTAGGCCGGTATTACTTGCCGGCGAATTTCTGTAACGTGTTACCGCTGATGCGGTGTTGTGAAGACTGGTGTGAGGCACTATGCACTTTTTACGTATGTGTGTATGTGCGTACATCATTATTCTTTGTCTCTAGGCAAGGAAACGCCCTGGTTTATTCGTATTTTATTTACGTCATTCTTATTGTTAATGACGTCTAGCATTGTTGACCAATGAAACAAACGTATCTAGAGCCTGTATTAACTTATGCAACCATTTAAAGTGTTCTGATCCGCACGTCCGCCTTTGACCTTGGAATCATTCTGCTTTGTCGGATCTGCGTCGTTGTCGGCAAAACAAGGGAAAATTGTACCATCCATACACATGAATGTAAAAATACAGTGAAATACAATAATTTCATACCTTTCGTACCATAAATCTGACATCAGGTTTTCGTACTGTTACAAAACCCCCTCAATGAAAGGTTTTATGTCGAAACAAAAACTTTTTATTGATCCACTCACACGTTCTAAAAGGATCGGCCCCGCCACAACCCCCTGTAGTGTTAATATAAAAGAAATACAATCACTTACCCTGGGTCTAACGATGATGATCGTACCATCTGACCTTACTGGACTTCTCAGGAGAGATCCCAACACCATAAGGCCATTAGGCACCTTACGCTCCTGGTCTGACGCACCGGCCAGCTCAGGACCGCGGTCACAACACCACCAAACTCTGAAACATGCAATACAGATTTTAAAATAGTGGCCTTATCTATATCCATATCCACAACTGATATGTTTCCCACCTTAGATGCATTGGTTTGCGTTTTGAGGCATTGGTTTGCTTAAAGCTAAAATTCTCAAACAACATATAACAAGATTTAGGATAGAAAACCCCTTCTCCTTTTAACACTCCTGCATTTAGTAACACTTTTCTGACTCCAGTCAATCATATTTACTCTCTTTACCACATGAAAATATATTCTTATCCTAAGCAGAAAACAAATTTTACTTTTCTAAGCAACAACCACTAACTCTACTATTTTACTTCATATAACATTGAAACATATATCTCTCATGGCAAACAACTTCACAACTCTTTCTATTTTCTTTATTCTTATATTTCTTTACAACAGAACTAAATCATTTATTTTGTTCAAAACCATCGTTATCTTCATCTTTTTAACACATTAGCATTTTTTTACCGTCGCTACCCCCGTAACGACCTCCTATCCACACACACTATTGTACCATCAACATAATAAAACATTGTACATTACACATTAACATTGTTACATTTACATTAAACAATTTACATTTAAATAACTGGTATCAAAACTTTATAACGTTACTATTATCCACTCTTTATTAACTTTTAAATTAGTGAACATTCATTTATCATTAGATTCTATACAAAAAAATTTCAAATTTATCATTAATCTTTCAGTTACATTACCTTCCTACCATGAATTTTCTTTTTCTAACCCTGCCTCAATCCTTGTCTAGTTTGGGTGACTCTGTTATTTACTATTCTCTATATTATTTTGGCATTTGTCTATCTAACCTTACTACCCCTTTTTTCTACTAACAACCGCTTCTAACCATTAACATATTATGACACCAATATCTCAATAATAACCCCCTTCACTAATCCCATTTAAATCCTCTGGCACCGCTCGTCTTTGTACTAGGATGTGTGTTCCCTACCTGGCCATATCCATTCCTAACCATTGCCCTCCACCAAATATCGGCAAACACTCTAACCCAAAATTGCTCCGCCTGCCACAACGCTGCACGCTGGTCTCTTGCCACGTCGCACGCTGATCACTCCTTACACCAGACCCTTACTACAAAATATCATCAACAAATATATATACCATGCACATTACTCACCTCTCTACATATAATCACTAACTACTGTGTCCCTAAAATATCTAACACCCTCTTTGTATATTATCAGTATCTCAAACATTCTTATTTTCTCTTAACTCCCGATAACCCTGCTTAACTAACTCAAATGCCCTTATTTATCATTATTACCCAAATTCTATCCCCTTTTTAACACTTTAATATAACCATTAGAAAATTCATCCCTCACCTACTAACAAAATATACCTCTCAATATCCAAATATATTATCTGCTTCATTTATTAACCATTAGAATCTAAATCTCATAATTATTTAAAATCATTATCAAACTTTTCTACAGTACATGGTTTACACAAAAATACGTAAAATACACAACATCAAGAATACACAAATACATTGACATTAATATACACAAAAATATACAATCCAAATTACCAATTAATCGTTTACCATAAATCAGTCAGAAAGCAGTCCATCTTGAAAAACACTATCACATATTTAAATGTTCATAAACACAATAAAATAATTAACCTCCATCATCAAACAATAATCTTATCTTATATCTACAGTATATACATTGCTTATTATTGAATCTCTTATATTAACATCATAAATGCATATACCATTCAAATTTTCATCATTTTCCGCAAACTCATATAATCTGTCATGATTGGTCATTGTCCTGTCACCTTCTGTATTATTAGTCATAATTAGGTAATTTATAAAGTCATTTCCCTTATCTCCTACTACTTCAGTTTCATTACAAGGTAAGTATTTACTTTTATTATACATCCTCTCTCCTCCTAACTTTTCCATAAATTCTTCATACTTTCTACTTATCTTAAAAATCTCTATTTCTCTTTTTCTCTCACCATATCTCTCACTTTCAAAACATCTCTCTCTTTCAATATATCTCTCTCTACCACACCAAGCTACATTCTCTCTCTTTATATTTGCATAGGGCACTACTACTTCATACAAACACCCCCTGGCCTCACCAGGTACAACTAAGGGATCATTTGGAGACCACATGTCTCCCACATAAATTCTAGAGGAACCTTCATCCTCAAACAACAATTTTGGAGTCTTTACTCCACTCCTACCACTGGGAAAATTTGCCCTCTGCCCACCATATTCACTTAAACTCTCCTTACCCCCACTTTCACTCTCATCTACAACTATATCCTCACCATTAACGTCTACTCTCATTAAAATCTCGTTATCACTACCAATGTTCACACTATTATCTCCTATTACCATATTTTTATTTATTTTATCATAATTTTCTCCCCCACTTACCTTGTCTTTGTTTATATCTAATTTGTCTACTCCTCTCTTATTTTCTAATTCTATCTCGTCTAACCGTGCATGTATCTCATTAATTCTTTTATCAAAATTACAATTCTGTTTCTTAATTTCATTAATGTCACTTTTCAAATCATTGAATTTCTCATCGAATTTATTATTTTGTATTTCAAAAAGTGTGCATAATTTTTACAATCTCGTTCTCTTCGGTTCTTTTATTTACGACTGGCGTTGACTGATCGCCTTCTCTCATAATTTGCGATTCAGTCATACTTATTTCACTACTGTTTGCCATTGTGAAAAAAAAATTGTTAATGAATTGTTGCTTTCTACATATGTCACAACATAACCTACAATCATACTTCTGATTTCAATACCCACTCCGTCTTTCTATTCAGGCTTATTATATAAAAATACAACAGGATATTTTTTATATAGTCCCTGTTCGGGCGCCATTTGTCACTATCCACCTTTAACAATCCCTTAGTTCAGGTCGGCATTTGTGATTATACAAATTAACAAGTTTATTTTTATTAGTTTTATTCATGTATGTTAGCCATACCATAATTATCGTACTTACCATAACTATGCTGTACCTGTTGATCTGATCGTATTTGGTTATTGTGGGTCCAGGGTTTCGAATTAAGCGTGAATAGCGACTGAGTTGGGCCTTGAAATAAAAGTACCAACATCTATAAGTATTGAAATCAATTTCGATTTATTGTTTTCCCATTTTACACCTGACTTTTAATTATTAGACAATGGCGTCTCTTAACGACCAAAACAAAATGGCGGCCGTTACTTACATTTCTTTATTACTTATGATAATCAAATTATATTATATTTTGAATTTTATCAAATTACCCCTCTCTCTGTTATTTAGCAGCTGCTTCTTTACTTAAAATGCTTCTATTTAATTTATATTGAGACTAGATGCAAACCAACGCCTCAGCTTGGCTGTCGACAGTATATCAGACACGCTTTCCTTTCGCACGCTCACTCACTCATTCTTCAAAATATTTAATACATTTTTATATACATATATACTGGATGGTTAATTCTTTGAGCTCAATAAGATTATATGATGATTTTAACTTTCCTGACTGTAGACTGGAAGATCTGGTGGGTGGTTTCACATGGTGTTTCAACAGAGATTCCTTGGTTACATTTTTACTGACTGTTGTTACAATGACTCTAATTTATGAATTTTGAAAACTGTTATGCACTGATTTTAATCCATTTTAACTGATTGTTATTTAATATATTACATCTTGGTTGTTTTAGACTCACTAGGCCGGTATTACTTGCCGGCGAATTTCTGTAACGTGTTACCGCTGATGCGGTGTTGTGAAGACTGGTGTGAGGCACTATGCACTTTTTACGTATGTGTGTATGTGCGTACATCATTATTCTTTGTCTCTAGGCAAGGAAACGCCCTGGTTTATTCGTATTTTATTTACGTCATTCTTATTGTTAATGACGTCTAGCATTGTTGACCAATGAAACAAACGTATCTAGAGCCTGTATTAACTTATGCAACCATTTAAAGTGTTCTGATCCGCACGTCCGCCTTTGACCTTGGAATCATTCTGCTTTGTCGGATCTGCGTCGTTGTCGGCAAAACAAGGGAAAATTGTACCATCCATACACATGAATGTAAAAATACAGTGAAATACAATAATTTCATACCTTTCGTACCATAAATCTGACATCAGGTTTTCGTACTGTTACAAAACCCCCTCAATGAAAGGTTTTATGTCGAAACAAAAATTTTTTATTGATCCACTCACACGTTCTAAAAGGATCGGCCCCGCCACAACCCCCTGTAGTGTTAATATAAAAGAAATACAATCACTTACCCTGGGTCTAACGATGATGATCGTACCATCTGACCTTACTGGACTTCTCAGGAGAGATCCCAACACCATAAGGCCATTAGGCACCTTACGCTCCTGGTCTGACGCACCGGCCAGCTCAGGACCGCGGTCACAACACCACCAAACTCTGAAACATGCAATACAGATTTTAAAATAGTGGCCTTATCTATATCCATATCCACAACTGATATGTTTCCCACCTTAGATGCATTGGTTTGCGTTTTGAGGCATTGGTTTGCTTAAAGCTAAAATTCTCAAACAACATATAACAAGATTTAGGATAGAAAACCCCTTCTCCTTTTAACACTCCTGCATTTAGTAACACTTTTCTGACTCCAGTCAATCATATTTACTCTCTTTACCACATGAAAATATATTCTTATCCTAAGCAGAAAACAAATTTTACTTTTCTAAGCAACAACCACTAACTCTACTATTTTACTTCATATAACATTGAAACATATATCTCTCATGGCAAACAACTTCACAACTCTTTCTATTTTCTTTATTCTTATATTTCTTTACAACAGAACTAAATCATTTATTTTGTTCAAAACCATCGTTATCTTCATCTTTTTAACACATTAGCATTTTTTTACCGTCGCTACCCCCGTAACGACCTCCTATCCACACACACTATTGTACCATCAACATAATAAAACATTGTACATTACACATTAACATTGTTACATTTACATTAAACAATTTACATTTAAATAACTGGTATCAAAACTTTATAACGTTACTATTATCCACTCTTTATTAACTTTTAAATTAGTGAACATTCATTTATCATTAGATTCTATACAAAAAAATTTCAAATTTATCATTAATCTTTCAGTTACATTACCTTCCTACCATGAATTTTCTTTTTCTAACCCTGCCTCAATCCTTGTCTAGTTTGGGTGACTCTGTTATTTACTATTCTCTATATTATTTTGGCATTTGTCTGTCTAACCTTACTACCCCTTTTTTCTACTAACAACCGCTTCTAACCATTAACATATTATGACACCAATATCTCAATAATAACCCCCTTCACTAATCCCATTTAAATCCTCTGGCACCGCTCGTCTTTGTACTAGGATGTGTGTTCCCTACCTGGCCATATCCATTCCTAACCATTGCCCTCCACCAAATATCGGCAAACACTCTAACCCAAAATTGCTCCGCCTGCCACAACGCTGCACGCTGGTCTCTTGCCACGTCGCACGCTGATCACTCCTTACACCAGACCCTTACTACAAAATATCATCATCAACAAATATATATACCATGCACATTACTCACCTCTCTACATATAATCACTAACTACTGTGTCCCTAAAATATCTAACACCCTCTTTGTATATTATCAGTATCTCAAACATTCTTATTTTCTCTTAACTCCCGATAACCCTGCTTAACTAACTCAAATGCCCTTATTTATCATTATTACCCAAATTCTATCCCCTTTTTAACACTTTAATATAACCATTAGAAAATTCATCCCTCACCTACTAACAAAATATACCTCTCAATATCCAAATATATTATCTGCTTCATTTATTAACCATTAGAATCTAAATCTCATAATTATTTAAAATCATTATCAAACTTTTCTACAGTACATGGTTTACACAAAAATACGTAAAATACACAACATCAAGAATACACAAATACATTGACATTAATATACACAAAAATATACAATCCAAATTACCAATTAATCGTTTACCATAAATCAGTCAGAAAGCAGTCCATCTTGAAAAACACTATCACATATTTAAATGTTCATAAACACAATAAAATAATTAACCTCCATCATCAAACAATAATCTTATCTTATATCTACAGTATATACATTGCTTATTATTGAATCTCTTATATTAACATCATAAATGCATATACCATTCAAATTTTCATCATTTTCCGCAAACTCATATAATCTGTCATGATTGGTCATTGTCCTGTCACCTTCTGTATTATTAGTCATAATTAGGTAATTTATAAAGTCATTTCCCTTATCTCCTACTACTTCAGTTTCATTACAAGGTAAGTATTTACTTTTATTATACATCCTCTCTCCTCCTAACTTTTCCATAAATTCTTCATACTTTCTACTTATCTTAAAAATCTCTATTTCTCTTTTTCTCTCACCATATCTCTCACTTTCAAAACATCTCTCTCTTTCAATATATCTCTCTCTACCACACCAAGCTACATTCTCTCTCTTTATATTTGCATAGGGCACTACTACTTCATACAAACACCCCCTGGCCTCACCAGGTACAACTAAGGGATCATTTGGAGACCACATGTCTCCCACATAAATTCTAGAGGAACCTTCATCCTCAAACAACAATTTTGGAGTCTTTACTCCACTCCTACCACTGGGAAAATTTGCCCTCTGCCCACCATATTCACTTAAACTCTCCTTACCCCCACTTTCACTCTCATCTACAACTATATCCTCACCATTAACGTCTACTCTCATTAAAATCTCGTTATCACTACCAATGTTCACACTATTATCTCCTATTACCATATTTTTATTTATTTTATCATAATTTTCTCCCCCACTTACCTTGTCTTTGTTTATATCTAATTTGTCTACTCCTCTCTTATTTTCTAATTCTATCTCGTCTAACCGTGCATGTATCTCATTAATTCTTTTATCAAAATTACAATTCTGTTTCTTAATTTCATTAATGTCACTTTTCAAATCATTGAATTTCTCATCGAATTTATTATTTTGTATTTCAAAAAGTGTGCATAATTTTTACAATCTCGTTCTCTTCGGTTCTTTTATTTACGACTGGCGTTGACTGATCGCCTTCTCTCATAATTTGCGATTCAGTCATACTTATTTCACTACTGTTTGCCATTGTGAAAAAAAAATTGTTAATGAATTGTTGCTTTCTACATATGTCACAACATAACCTACAATCATACTTCTGATTTCAATACCCACTCCGTCTTTCTATTCAGGCTTATTATATAAAAATACAACAGGATATTTTTTATATAGTCCCTGTTCGGGCGCCATTTGTCACTATCCACCTTTAACAATCCCTTAGTTCAGGTCGGCATTTGTGATTATACAAATTAACAAGTTTATTTTTATTAGTTTTATTCATGTATGTTAGCCATACCATAATTATCGTACTTACCATAACTATGCTGTACCTGTTGATCTGATCGTATTTGGTTATTGTGGGTCCAGGGTTTCGAATTAAGCGTGAATAGCGACTGAGTTGGGCCTTGAAATAAAAGTACCAACATCTATAAGTATTGAAATCAATTTCGATTTATTGTTTTCCCATTTTACACCTGACTTTTAATTATTAGACAATGGCGTCTCTTAACGACCAAAACAAAATGGCGGCCGTTACTTACATTTCTTTATTACTTATGATAATCAAATTATATTATATTTTGAATTTTATCAAATTACCCCTCTCTCTGTTATTTAGCAGCTGCTTCTTTACTTAAAATGCTTCTATTTAATTTATATTGAGACTAGATGCAAACCAACGCCTCAGCTTGGCTGTCGACAGTATATCAGACACGCTTTCCTTTCGCACGCTCACTCACTCATTCTTCAAAATATTTAATACATTTTTATATACATATATACTGGATGGTTAATTCTTTGAGCTCAATAAGATTATATGATGATTTTAACTTTCCTGACTGTAGACTGGAAGATCTGGTGGGTGGTTTCACATGGTGTTTCAACAGAGATTCCTTGGTTACATTTTTACTGACTGTTGTTACAATGACTCTAATTTATGAATTTTGAAAACTGTTATGCACTGATTTTAATCCATTTTAACTGATTGTTATTTAATATATTACATCTTGGTTGTTTTAGACTCACTAGGCCGGTATTACTTGCCGGCGAATTTCTGTAACGTGTTACCGCTGATGCGGTGTTGTGAAGACTGGTGTGAGGCACTATGCACTTTTTACGTATGTGTGTATGTGCGTACATCATTATTCTTTGTCTCTAGGCAAGGAAACGCCCTGGTTTATTCGTATTTTATTTACGTCATTCTTATTGTTAATGACGTCTAGCATTGTTGACCAATGAAACAAACGTATCTAGAGCCTGTATTAACTTATGCAACCATTTAAAGTGTTCTGATCCGCACGTCCGCCTTTGACCTTGGAATCATTCTGCTTTGTCGGATCTGCGTCGTTGTCGGCAAAACAAGGGAAAATTGTACCATCCATACACATGAATGTAAAAATACAGTGAAATACAATAATTTCATACCTTTCGTACCATAAATCTGACATCAGGTTTTCGTACTGTTACAAAACCCCCTCAATGAAAGGTTTTATGTCGAAACAAAAACTTTTTATTGATCCACTCACACGTTCTAAAAGGATCGGCCCCGCCACAACCCCCTGTAGTGTTAATATAAAAGAAATACAATCACTTACCCTGGGTCTAACGATGATGATCGTACCATCTGACCTTACTGGACTTCTCAGGAGAGATCCCAACACCATAAGGCCATTAGGCACCTTACGCTCCTGGTCTGACGCACCGGCCAGCTCAGGACCGCGGTCACAACACCACCAAACTCTGAAACATGCAATACAGATTTTAAAATAGTGGCCTTATCTATATCCATATCCACAACTGATATGTTTCCCACCTTAGATGCATTGGTTTGCGTTTTGAGGCATTGGTTTGCTTAAAGCTAAAATTCTCAAACAACATATAACAAGATTTAGGATAGAAAACCCCTTCTCCTTTTAACACTCCTGCATTTAGTAACACTTTTCTGACTCCAGTCAATCATATTTACTCTCTTTACCACGTGAAAATATATTCTTATCCTAAGCAGAAAACAAATTTTACTTTTCTAAGCAACAACCACTAACTCTACTATTTTACTTCATATAACATTGAAACATATATCTCTCATGGCAAACAACTTCACAACTCTTTCTATTTTCTTTATTCTTATATTTCTTTACAACAGAACTAAATCATTTATTTTGTTCAAAACCATCGTTATCTTCATCTTTTTAACACATTAGCATTTTTTTACCGTCGCTACCCCCGTAACGACCTCCTATCCACACACACTATTGTACCATCAACATAATAAAACATTGTACATTACACATTAACATTGTTACATTTACATTAAACAATTTACATTTAAATAACTGGTATCAAAACTTTATAACGTTACTATTATCCACTCTTTATTAACTTTTAAATTAGTGAACATTCATTTATCATTAGATTCTATACAAAAAAATTTCAAATTTATCATTAATCTTTCAGTTACATTACCTTCCTACCATGAATTTTCTTTTTCTAACCCTGCCTCAATCCTTGTCTAGTTTGGGTGACTCTGTTATTTACTATTCTCTATATTATTTTGGCATTTGTCTATCTAACCTTACTACCCCTTTTTTCTACTAACAACCGCTTCTAACCATTAACATATTATGACACCAATATCTCAATAATAACCCCCTTCACTAATCCCATTTAAATCCTCTGGCACCGCTCGTCTTTGTACTAGGATGTGTGTTCCCTACCTGGCCATATCCATTCCTAACCATTGCCCTCCACCAAATATCGGCAAACACTCTAACCCAAAATTGCTCCGCCTGCCACAACGCTGCACGCTGGTCTCTTGCCACGTCGCACGCTGATCACTCCTTACACCAGACCCTTACTACAAAATATCATCATCAACAAATATATATACCATGCACATTACTCACCTCTCTACATATAATCACTTAACTACTGTGTCCCTAAAATATCTAACACCCTCTTTGTATATTATCAGTATCTCAAACATTCTTATTTTCTCTTAACTCCCGATAACCCTGCTTAACTAACTCAAATGCCCTTATTTATCATTATTACCCAAATTCTATCCCCTTTTTAACACTTTAATATAACCATTAGAAAATTCATCCCTCACCTACTAACAAAATATACCTCTCAATATCCAAATATATTATCTGCTTCATTTATTAACCATTAGAATCTAAATCTCATAATTATTTAAAATCATTATCAAACTTTTCTACAGTACATGGTTTACACAAAAATACGTAAAATACACAACATCAAGAATACACAAATACATTGACATTAATATACACAAAAATATACAATCCGAATTACCAATTAATCGTTTACCATAAATCAGTCAGAAAGCAGTCCATCTTGAAAAACACTATCACATATTTAAATGTTCATAAACACAATAAAATAATTAACCTCCATCATCAAACAATAATCTTATCTTATATCTACAGTATATACATTGCTTATTATTGAATCTCTTATATTAACATCATAAATGCATATACCATTCAAATTTTCATCATTTTCCGCAAACTCATATAATCTGTCATGATTGGTCATTGTCCTGTCACCTTCTGTATTATTAGTCATAATTAGGTAATTTATAAAGTCATTTCCCTTATCTCCTACTACTTCAGTTTCATTACAAGGTAAGTATTTACTTTTATTATACATCCTCTCTCCTCCTAACTTTTCCATAAATTCTTCATACTTTCTACTTATCTTAAAAATCTCTATTTCTCTTTTTCTCTCACCATATCTCTCACTTTCAAAACATCTCTCTCTTTCAATATATCTCTCTCTACCACACCAAGCTACATTCTCTCTCTTTATATTTGCATAGGGCACTACTACTTCATACAAACACCCCCTGGCCTCACCAGGTACAACTAAGGGATCATTTGGAGACCACGTCTCCCACATAAATTCTAGAGGAACCTTCATCCTCAAACAACAATTTTGGAGTCTTTACTCCACTCCTACCACTGGGAAAATTTGCCCTCTGCCCACCATATTCACTTAAACTCTCCTTACCCCCACTTTCACTCTCATCTACAACTATATCCTCACCATTAACGTCTACTCTCATTAAAATCTCGTTATCACTACCAATGTTCACACTATTATCTCCTATTACCATATTTTTATTTATTTTATCATAATTTTCTCCCCCACTTACCTTGTCTTTGTTTATATCTAATTTGTCTACTCCTCTCTTATTTTCTAATTCTATCTCGTCTAACCGTGCATGTATCTCATTAATTCTTTTATCAAAATTACAATTCTGTTTCTTAATTTCATTAATGTCACTTTTCAAATCATTGAATTTCTCATCGAATTTATTATTTTGTATTTCAAAAAGTGTGCATAATTTTTACAATCTCGTTCTCTTCGGTTCTTTTATTTACGACTGGCGTTGACTGATCGCCTTCTCTCATAATTTGCGATTCAGTCATACTTATTTCACTACTGTTTGCCATTGTGAAAAAAAAATTGTTAATGAATTGTTGCTTTCTACATATGTCACAACATAACCTACAATCATACTTCTGATTTCAATACCCACTCCGTCTTTCTATTCAGGCTTATTATATAAAAATACAACAGGATATTTTTTATATAGTCCCTGTTCGGGCGCCATTTGTCACTATCCACCTTTAACAATCCCTTAGTTCAGGTCGGCATTTGTGATTATACAAATTAACAAGTTTATTTTTATTAGTTTTATTCATGTATGTTAGCCATACCATAATTATCGTACTTACCATAACTATGCTGTACCTGTTGATCTGATCGTATTTGGTTATTGTGGGTCCAGGGTTTCGAATTAAGCGTGAATAGCGACTGAGTTGGGCCTTGAAATAAAAGTACCAACATCTATAAGTATTGAAATCAATTTCGATTTATTGTTTTCCCATTTTACACCTGACTTTTAATTATTAGACAATGGCGTCTCTTAACGACCAAAACAAAATGGCGGCCGTTACTTACATTTCTTTATTACTTATGATAATCAAATTATATTATATTTTGAATTTTATCAAATTACCCCTCTCTCTGTTATTTAGCAGCTGCTTCTTTACTTAAAATGCTTCTATTTAATTTATATTGAGACTAGATGCAAACCAACGCCTCAGCTTGGCTGTCGACAGTATATCAGACACGCTTTCCTTTCGCACGCTCACTCACTCATTCTTCAAAATATTTAATACATTTTTATATACATATATACTGGATGGTTAATTCTTTGAGCTCAATAAGATTATATGATGATTTTAACTTTCCTGACTGTAGACTGGAAGATCTGGTGGGTGGTTTCACATGGTGTTTCAACAGAGATTCCTTGGTTACATTTTTACTGACTGTTGTTACAATGACTCTAATTTATGAATTTTGAAAACTGTTATGCACTGATTTTAATCCATTTTAACTGATTGTTATTTAATATATTACATCTTGGTTGTTTTAGACTCACTAGGCCGGTATTACTTGCCGGCGAATTTCTGTAACGTGTTACCGCTGATGCGGTGTTGTGAAGACTGGTGTGAGGCACTATGCACTTTTTACGTATGTGTGTATGTGCATACATCATTATTCTTTGTCTCTAGGCAAGGAAACGCCCTGGTTTATTCGTATTTTATTTACGTCATTCTTATTGTTAATGACGTCTAGCATTGTTGACCAATGAAACAAACGTATCTAGAGCCTGTATTAACTTATGCAACCATTTAAAGTGTTCTGATCCGCACGTCCGCCTTTGACCTTGGAATCATTCTGCTTTGTCGGATCTGCGTCGTTGTCGGCAAAACAAGGGAAAATTGTACCATCCATACACATGAATGTAAAAATACAGTGAAATACAATAATTTCATACCTTTCGTACCATAAATCTGACATCAGGTTTTCGTACTGTTACAAAACCCCCTCAATGAAAGGTTTTATGTCGAAACAAAAACTTTTTATTGATCCACTCACACGTTCTAAAAGGATCGGCCCCGCCACAACCCCCTGTAGTGTTAATATAAAAGAAATACAATCACTTACCCTGGGTCTAACGATGATGATCGTACCATCTGACCTTACTGGACTTCTCAGGAGAGATCCCAACACCATAAGGCCATTAGGCACCTTACGCTCCTGGTCTGACGCACCGGCCAGCTCAGGACCGCGGTCACAACACCACCAAACTCTGAAACATGCAATACAGATTTTAAAATAGTGGCCTTATCTATATCCATATCCACAACTGATATGTTTCCCACCTTAGATGCATTGGTTTGCGTTTTGAGGCATTGGTTTGCTTAAAGCTAAAATTCTCAAACAACATATAACAAGATTTAGGATAGAAAACCCCTTCTCCTTTTAACACTCCTGCATTTAGTAACACTTTTCTGACTCCAGTCAATCATATTTACTCTCTTTACCACATGAAAATATATTCTTATCCTAAGCAGAAAACAAATTTTACTTTTCTAAGCAACAACCACTAACTCTACTATTTTACTTCATATAACATTGAAACATATATCTCTCATGGCAAACAACTTCACAACTCTTTCTATTTTCTTTATTCTTATATTTCTTTACAACAGAACTAAATCATTTATTTTGTTCAAAACCATCGTTATCTTCATCTTTTTAACACATTAGCATTTTTTTACCGTCGCTACCCCCGTAACGACCTCCTATCCACACACACTATTGTACCATCAACATAATAAAAACATAATAAAACATTGTACATTACACATTAACATTGTTACATTTACATTAAACAATTTACATTTAAATAACTGGTATCAAAACTTTATAACGTTACTATTATCCACTCTTTATTAACTTTTAAATTAGTGAACATTCATTTATCATTAGATTCTATACAAAAAAATTTCAAATTTATCATTAATCTTTCAGTTACATTACCTTCCTACCATGAATTTTCTTTTTCTAACCCTGCCTCAATCCTTGTCTAGTTTGGGTGACTCTGTTATTTACTATTCTCTATATTATTTTGGCATTTGTCTATCTAACCTTACTACCCCTTTTTTCTACTAACAACCGCTTCTAACCATTAACATATGACACCAATATCTCAATAATAACCCCCTTCACTAATCCCATTTAAATCCTCTGGCACCGCTCGTCTTTGTACTAGGATGTGTGTTCCCTACCTGGCCATATCCATTCCTAACCATTGCCCTCCACCAAATATCGGCAAACACTCTAACCCAAAATTGCTCCGCCTGCCACAACGCTGCACGCTGGTCTCTTGCCACGTCGCACGCTGATCACTCCTTACACCAGACCCTTACTACAAAATATCATCATCAACAAATATATATACCATGCACATTACTCACCTCTCTACATATAATCACTAACTACTGTGTCCCTAAAATATCTAAACCCTCTTTGTATATTATCAGTATCTCAAACATTCTTATTTTCTCTTAACTCCCGATAACCCTGCTTAACTAACTCAAATGCCCTTATTTATCATTATTACCCAAATTCTATCCCCTTTTTAACACTTTAATATAACCATTAGAAAATTCATCCCTCACCTACTAACAACAATACCTCTCAATATCCAAATATATTATCTGCTTCATTTATTAACCATTAGAATCTAAATCTCATAATTATTTAAAATCATTATCAAACTTTTCTACAGTACATGGTTTACACAAAAATACGTAAAATACACAACATCAAGAATACACAAATACATTGACATTAATATACACAAAAATATACAATCCGAATTACCAATTAATCATTTACCATAAATCAGTCAGAAAGCAGTCCATCTTGAAAAACACTATCACATATTTAAATGTTCATAAACACAATAAAATAATTAACCTCCATCATCAAACAATAATCTTATCTTATATCTACAGTATGTACATTGCTTATTATTGAATCTCTTATATTAACATCATAAATGCATATACCATTCAAATTTTCATCATTTTCCGCAAACTCATATAATCTGTCATGATTGGTCATTGTCCTGTCACCTTCTGTATTATTAGTCATAATTAGGTAATTTATAAAGTCATTTCCCTTATCTCCTACTACTTCAGTTTCATTACAAGGTAAGTATTTACTTTTATTATACATCCTCTCTCCTCCTAACTTTTCCATAAATTCTTCATACTTTCTACTTATCTTAAAAATCTCTATTTCTCTTTTTCTCTCACCATATCTCTCACTTTCAAAACATCTCTCTCTTTCAATATATCTCTCTACCACACCAAGCTACATTCTCTCTCTTTATATTTGCATAGGGCACTACTACTTCATACAAACACCCCCTGGCCTCACCAGGTACAACTAAGGGATCATTTGGAGACCACATGTCTCCCACATAAATTCTAGAGGAACCTTCATCCTCAAACAACAATTTTGGAGTCTTTACTCCACTCCTACCACTGGGAAAATTTGCCCTCTGCCCACCATATTCACTTAAACTCTCCTTACCCCCACTTTCACTCTCATCTACAACTATATCCTCACCATTAACGTCTACTCTCATTAAAATCTCGTTATCACTACCAGTGTTCACACTATTATCTCCTATTACCATATTTTTATTTATTTTATCATAATTTTCTCCCCCACTTACCTTGTCTTTGTTTATATCTAATTTGTCTACTCCTCTCTTATTTTCTAATTCTATCTCGTCTAACCGTGCATGTATCTCATTAATTCTTTTATCAAAATTACAATTCTGTTTCTTAATTTCATTAATGTCACTTTTCAAATAATTGAATTTCTCATCGAATTTATTATTTTGTATTTCAAAAAGTGTTTGCATAATTTTTACAATCTCGTTCTCTTCGGTTCTTTTATTTACGACTGGCGTTGACTGATCGCCTTCTCTCATAATTTGCGATTCAATCATACTTATTTCACTACTGTTTGCCATTGTGAAAAAAAAATTGTTAATGAATTGTTGCTTTCTACATATGTCACAACATAACCTACAATCATACTTCTGATTTCAATACCCACTCCGTCTTTCTATTCAGGCTTATTATATAAAAATACAACAGGATATTTTTTATATAGTCCCTGTTCGGGCGCCATTTGTCACTATCCACCTTTAACAATCCCTTAGTTCAGGTCGGCATTTGTGATTATACAAATTAACAAGTTTATTTTTATTAGTTTTATTCATGTATGTTAGCCATACCATAATTATCGTACTTACCATAACTATGCTGTACCTGTTGATCTGATCGTATTTGGTTATTGTGGGTCCAGGGTTTCGAATTAAGCATGAATAGCGACTGAGTTGGGCCTTGAAATAAAAGTACCAACATCTATAAGTATTGAAATCAATTTCGATTTATTGTTTTCCCATTTTACACCTGACTTTTAATTATTAGACAATGGCGTCTCTTAACGACCAAAACAAAATGGCGGCCGTTACTTACATTTCTTTATTACTTATGATAATCAAATTATATTATATTTTGAATTTTATCAAATTACCCCTCTCTCTGTTATTTAGCAGCTGCTTCTTTACTTAAAATGCTTCTATTTAATTTATATTGAGACTAGATGCAAACCAACGCCTCAGCTTGGCTGTCGACAGTATATCAGACACGCTTTCCTTTCGCACGCTCACTCACTCATTCTGCAAAATATTTAATACATTTTTATATACATATATACTGGATGGTTAATTCTTTGAGCTCAATAAGATTATATGATGATTTTAACTTTCCTGACTGTAGACTGGAAGATCTGGTGGGTGGTTTCACATGGTGTTTCAACAGAGATTCCTTGGTTACATTTTTACTGACTGTTGTTACAATGACTCTAATTTATGAATTTTGAAAACTGTTATGCACTGATTTTAATCCATTTTAACTGATTGTTATTTAATATATTACATCTTGGTTGTTTTAGACTCACTAGGCCGGTATTACTTGCCGGCGAATTTCTGTAACGTGTTACCGCTGATGCGGTGTTGTGAAGACTGGTGTGAGGCACTATGCACTTTTTACATATGTGTGTGTGTGCGTACATCATTATTCTTTGTCTCTAGGCAAGGAAACGCCCTGGTTTATTCGTATTTTATTTACGTCATTCTTATTGTTAATGACGTCTAGCATTGTTGACCAATGAAACAAACGTATCTAGAGCCTGTATTAACTTATGCAACCATTTAAAGTGTTCTGATCCGCACGTCCGCCTTTGACCTTGGAATCATTCTGCTTTGTCGGATCTGCGTCGTTGTCGGCAAAACAAGGGAAAATTGTACCATCCATACACATGAATGTAAAAATACAGTGAAATACAATAATTTCATACCTTTCGTACCATAAATCTGACATCAGGTTTTCGTACTGTTACAAAACCCCCTCAATGAAAGGTTTTATGTCGAAACAAAAACTTTTTATTGATCCATTCACACGTTCTAAAAGGATCGGCCCCGCCACAACCCCCTGTAGTGTTAATATAAAAGAAATACAATCACTTACCCTGGGTCTAACGATGATGATCGTACCATCTGACCTTACTGGACTTCTCAGGAGAGATCCCAACACCATAAGGCCATTAGGCACCTTACGCTCCTGGTCTGACGCACCGGCCAGCTCAGGACCGCGGTCACAACACCACCAAACTCTGAAACATGCAATACAGATTTTAAAATAGTGGCCTTATCTATATCCATATCCACAACTGATATGTTTCCCACCTTAGATGCATTGGTTTGCGTTTTGAGGCATTGGTTTGCTTAAAGCTAAAATTCTCAAACAACATATAACAAGATTTAGGATAGAAAACCCCTTCTCCTTTTAACACTCCTGCATTTAGTAACACTTTTCTGACTCCAGTCAATCATATTTACTCTCTTTACCACATGAAAATATATTCTTATCCTAAGCAGAAAACAAATTTTACTTTTCTAAGCAACAACCACTAACTCTACTATTTTACTTCATATAACATTGAAACATATATCTCTCATGGCAAACAACTTCACAACTCTTTCTATTTTCTTTATTCTTATATTTCTTTACAACAGAACTAAATCATTTATTTTGTTCAAAACCATCGTTATCTTCATCTTTTTAACACATTAGCATTTTTTTACCGTCGCTACTCCCGTAACGACCTCCTATCCACACACACTATTGTACCATCAACATAATAAAAACATAATAAAACATTGTACATTACACATTAACATTGTTACATTTACATTAAACAATTTACATTTAAATAACTGGTATCAAAACTTTATAACGTTACTATTATCCACTCTTTATTAACTTTTAAATTAGTGAACATTCATTTATCATTAGATTCTATACAAAAAAATTTCAAATTTATCATTAATCTTTCAGTTACATTACCTTCCTACCATGAATTTTCTTTTTCTAACCCTGCCTCAATCCTTGTCTAGTTTGGGTGACTCTGTTATTTACTATTCTCTATATTATTTCGGCATTTGTCTATCTAACCTTACTACCCCTTTTTTCTACTAACAACCGCTTCTAACCATTAACATATTATGACACCAATTCTCAGTAATAACCCCCTTCACTAATCCCATTTAAATCCTCTGGCACCGCTCGTCTTTGTACTAGGATGTGTGTTCCCTACCTGGCCATATCCATTCCTAACCATTGCCCTCCACCAAATATCGGCAAACACTCTAACCCAAAATTGCTCCGCCTGCCACAACGCTGCACGCTGGTCTCTTGCCACGTCGCACGCTGATCACTCCTTACACCAGACCCTTACTACAAAATATCATCATCAACAAATATATATACCATGCACATTACTCACCTCTCTACATATAATCACTAACTACTGTGTCCCTAAAATATCTAAACCCTCTTTGTATATTATCAGTATCTCAAACATTCTTATTTTCTCTTAACTCCCGATAACCCTGCTTAACTAACTCAAATGCCCTTATTTATCATTATTACCCAAATTCTATCCCCTTTTTAACACTTTAATATAACCATTAGAAAATTCATCCCTCACCTACTAACAAAATATACCTCTCAATATCCAAATATATTATCTGCTTCATTTATTAACCATTAGAATCTAAATCTCATAATTATTTAAAATCATTATCAAACTTTTCTACAGTACATGGTTTACACAAAAATACGTAAAATACACAACATCAAGAATACACAAATACATTGACATTAATATACACAAAAATATACAATCCGAATTACCAATTAATCGTTTACCATAAATCAGTCAGAAAGCAGTCCATCTTGAAAAACACTATCACATATTTAAATGTTCATAAACACAATAAAATAATTAACCTCCATCATCAAACAATAATCTTATCTTATATCTACAGTATATACATTGCTTATTATTGAATCTCTTATATTAACATCATAAATGCATATACCATTCAAATTTTCATCATTTTCCGCAAACTCATATAATCTGTCATGATTGGTCATTGTCCTGTCACCTTCTGTATTATTAGTCATAATTAGGTAATTTATAAAGTCATTTCCCTTATCTCCTACTACTTCAGTTTCATTACAAGGTAAGTATTTACTTTTATTATACATCCTCTCTCCTCCTAACTTTTCCATAAATTCTTCATACTTTCTACTTATCTTAAAAATCTCTATTTCTCTTTTTCTCTCACCATATCTCTCACTTTCAAAACATCTCTCTCTTTCAATATATCTCTCTCTACCACACCAAGCTACATTCTCTCTCTTTATATTTGCATAGGGCACTACTACTTCATACAAACACCCCCTGGCCTCACCAGGTACAACTAAGGGATCATTTGGAGACCACATGTCTCCCACATAAATTCTAGAGGAACCTTCATCCTCAAACAACAATTTTGGAGTCTTTACTCCACTCCTACCACTGGGAAAATTTGCCCTCTGCCCACCATATTCACTTAAACTCTCCTTACCCCCACTTTCACTCTCATCTACAACTATATCCTCACCATAAACGTCTACTCTCATTAAAATCTCGTTATCACTACCAGTGTTCACACTATTATCTCCTATTACCATATTTTTATTTATTTTATCATAATTTTCTCCACCACTTACCTTGTCTTTGTTTATATCTAATTTGTCTACTCCTCTCTTATTTTCTAATTCTATCTCGTCTAACCGTGCATGTATCTCATTAATTCTTTTATCAAAATTACAATTCTGTTTCTTAATTTCATTAATGTCACTTTTCAAATCATTGAATTTCTCATCGAATTTATTATTTTGTATTTCAAAAAGTGTTTGCATAATTTTTACAATCTCGTTCTCTTCGGTTCTTTTATTTACGACTGGCGTTGACTGATCGCCTTCTCTCATAATTTGCGATTCAGTCATACTTTTTTCACTACTGTTTGCCATTGTGAAAAAAAAATTGTTAATGAATTGTTGCTTTCTACATATGTCACAACATAACCTACAATCATACTTCTGATTTCAATACCCACTCCGTCTTTCTATTCAGGCTTATTATATAAAAATACAACAGGATATTTTTTATATAGTCCCTGTTCGGGCGCCATTTGTCACTATCCACCTTTAACAATCCCTTAGTTCAGGTCGGCATTTGTGATTATACAAATTAACAAGTTTATTTTTATTAGTTTTATTCATGTATGTTAGCCATACCATAATTATCGTACTTACCATAACTATGCTGTACCTGTTGATCTGATCGTATTTGGTTATTGTGGGTCCAGGGTTTCGAATTAAGCGTGAATAGCGACTGAGTTGGGCCTTGAAATAAAAGTACCAACATCTATAAGTATTGAAATCAATTTCGATTTATTGTTTTCCCATTTTACACCTGACTTTTAATTATTAGACAATGGCGTCTCTTAACGACCAAAACAAAATGGCGGCCGTTACTTACATTTCTTTATTACTTATGATAATCAAATTATATTATATTTTGAATTTTATCAAATTACCCCTCTCTCTGTTATTTAGCAGCTGCTTCTTTACTTAAAATGCTTCTATTTAATTTATATTGAGACTAGATGCAAACCAACGCCTCAGCTTGGCTGTCGACAGTATATCAGACACGCTTTCCTTTCGCACGCTCACTCACTCATTCTGCAAAATATTTAATACATTTTTATATACATATATACTGGATGGTTAATTCTTTGAGCTTAATAAGATTATATGATGATTTTAACTTTCCTGACTGTAGACTGGAAGATCTGGTGGGTGGTTTCACATGGTGTTTCAACAGAGATTCCTTGGTTACATTTTTACTGACTGTTGTTACAATGACTCTAATTTATGAATTTTGAAAACTGTTATGCACTGATTTTAATCCATTTTAACTGATTGTTATTTAATATATTACATCTTGGTTGTTTTAGACTCACTAGGCCGGTATTACTTGCCGGCGAATTTCTGTAACGTGTTACCGCTGATGCGGTGTTGTGAAGACTGGTGTGAGGCACTATGCACTTTTTACATATGTGTGTGTGTGCGTACATCATTATTCTTTGTCTCTAGGCAAGGAAACGCCCTGGTTTATTCGTATTTTATTTACGTCATTCTTATTGTTAATGACGTCTAGCATTGTTGACCAATGAAACAAACGTATCTAGAGCCTGTATTAACTTATGCAACCATTTAAAGTGTTCTGATCCGCACGTCCGCCTTTGACCTTGGAATCATTCTGCTTTGTCGGATCTGCGTCGTTGTCGGCAAAACAAGGGAAAATTGTACCATCCATACACATGAATGTAAAAATACAGTGAAATACAATAATTTCATACCTTTCGTACCATAAATCTGACATCAGGTTTTCGTACTGTTACAAAACCCCCTCAATGAAAGGTTTTATGTCGAAACAAAAACTTTTTATTGATCCATTCACACGTTCTAAAAGGATCGGCCCCGCCACAACCCCCTGTAGTGTTAATATAAAAGAAATACAATCACTTACCCTGGGTCTAACGATGATGATCGTACCATCTGACCTTACTGGACTTCTCAGGAGAGATCCCAACACCATAAGGCCATTAGGCACCTTACGCTCCTGGTCTGACGCACCGGCCAGCTCAGGACCGCGGTCACAACACCACCAAACTCTGAAACATGCAATACAGATTTTAAAATAGTGGCCTTATCTATATCCATATCCACAACTGATATGTTTCCCACCTTAGATGCATTGGTTTGCGTTTTGAGGCATTGGTTTGCTTAAAGCTAAAATTCTCAAACAACATATAACAAGATTTAGGATAGAAAACCCCTTCTCCTTTTAACACTCCTGCATTTAGTAACACTTTTCTGACTCCAGTCAATCATATTTACTCTCTTTACCACATGAAAATATATTCTTATCCTAAGCAGAAAACAAATTTTACTTTTCTAAGCAACAACCACTAACTCTACTATTTTACTTCATATAACATTGAAACATATATCTCTCATGGCAAACAACTTCACAACTCTTTCTATTTTCTTTATTCTTATATTTCTTTACAACAGAACTAAATCATTTATTTTGTTCAAAACCATCGTTATCTTCATCTTTTTAACACATTAGCATTTTTTTACCGTCGCTACTCCCGTAACGACCTCCTATCCACACACACTATTGTACCATCAACATAATAAAAACATAATAAAACATTGTACATTACACATTAACATTGTTACATTTACATTAAACAATTTACATTTAAATAACTGGTATCAAAACTTTATAACGTTACTATTATCCACTCTTTATTAACTTTTAAATTAGTGAACATTCATTTATCATTAGATTCTATACAAAAAAATTTCAAATTTATCATTAATCTTTCAGTTACATTACCTTCCTACCATGAATTTTCTTTTTCTAACCCTGCCTCAATCCTTGTCTAGTTTGGGTGACTCTGTTATTTACTATTCTCTATATTATTTCGGCATTTGTCTATCTAACCTTACTACCCCTTTTTTCTACTAACAACCGCTTCTAACCATTAACATATTATGACACCAATTCTCAATAATAACCCCCTTCACTAATCCCATTTAAATCCTCTGGCACCGCTCGTCTTTGTACTAGGATGTGTGTTCCCTACCTGGCCATATCCATTCCTAACCATTGCCCTCCACCAAATATCGGCAAACACTCTAACCCAAAATTGCTCCGCCTGCCACAACGCTGCACGCTGGTCTCTTGCCACGTCGCACGCTGATCACTCCTTACACCAGACCCTTACTACAAAATATCATCATCAACAAATATATATACCATGCACATTACTCACCTCTCTACATATAATCACTAACTACTGTGTCCCTAAAATATCTAAACCCTCTTTGTATATTATCAGTATCTCAAACATTCTTATTTTCTCTTAACTCCCGATAACCCTGCTTAACTAACTCAAATGCCCTTATTTATCATTATTACCCAAATTCTATCCCCTTTTTAACACTTTAATATAACCATTAGAAAATTCATCCCTCACCTACTAACAACAATACCTCTCAATATCCAAATATATTATCTGCTTCATTTATTAACCATTAGAATCTAAATCTCATAATTATTTAAAATCATTATCAAACTTTTCTACAGTACATGGTTTACACAAAAATACGTAAAATACACAACATCAAGAATACACAAATACATTGACATTAATATACACAAAAATATATAATCCGAATTACCAATTAATCATTTACCATAAATCAGTCAGAAAGCAGTCCATCTTGAAAAACACTATCACATATTTAAATGTTCATAAACACAATAAAATAATTAACCTCCATCATCAAACAATAATCTTATCTTATATCTACAGTATGTACATTGCTTATTATTGAATCTCTTATATTAACATCATAAATGCATATACCATTCAAATTTTCATCATTTTCCGCAAACTCATATAATCTGTCATGATTGGTCATTGTCCTGTCACCTTCTGTATTATTAGTCATAATTAGGTAATTTATAAAGTCATTTCCCTTATCTCCTACTACTTCAGTTTCATTACAAGGTAAGTATTTACTTTTATTATACATCCTCTCTCCTCCTAACTTTTCCATAAATTCTTCATACTTTCTACTTATCTTAAAAATCTCTATTTCTCTTTTTCTCTCACCATATCTCTCACTTTCAAAACATCTCTCTCTTTCAATATATCTCTCTACCACACCAAGCTACATTCTCTCTCTTTATATTTGCATAGGGCACTACTACTTCATACAAACACCCCCTGGCCTCACCAGGTACAACTAAGGGATCATTTGGAGACCACATGTCTCCCACATAAATTCTAGAGGAACCTTCATCCTCAAACAACAATTTTGGAGTCTTTACTCCACTCCTACCACTGGGAAAATTTGCCCTCTGCCCACCATATTCACTTAAACTCTCCTTACCCCCACTTTCACTCTCATCTACAACTATATCCTCACCATTAACGTCTACTCTCATTAAAATCTCGTTATCACTACCAGTGTTCACACTATTATCTCCTATTACCATATTTTTATTTATTTTATCATAATTTTCTCCCCCACTTACCTTGTCTTTGTTTATATCTAATTTGTCTACTCCTCTCTTATTTTCTAATTCTATCTCGTCTAACCGTGCATGTATCTCATTAATTCTTTTATCAAAATTACAATTCTGTTTCTTAATTTCATTAATGTCACTTTTCAAATCATTGAATTTCTCATCGAATGTATTATTTTGTATTTCAAAAAGTGTTTGCATAATTTTTACAATCTCGTTCTCTTCGGTTCTTTTATTTACGACTGGCGTTGACTGATCGCCTTCTCTCATAATTTGCGATTCAATCATACTTATTTCACTACTGTTTGCCATTGTGAAAAAAAAATTGTTAATGAATTGTTGCTTTCTACATATGTCACAACATAACCTACAATCATACTTCTGATTTCAATACCCACTCCGTCTTTCTATTCAGGCTTATTATATAAAAATACAACAGGATATTTTTTATATAGTCCCTGTTCGGGCGCCATTTGTCACTATCCACCTTTAACAATCCCTTAGTTCAGGTCGGCATTTGTGATTATACAAATTAACAAGTTTATTTTTATTAGTTTTATTCATGTATGTTAGCCATACCATAATTATCGTACTTACCATAACTATGCTGTACCTGTTGATCTGATCGTATTTGGTTATTGTGGGTCCAGGGTTTCGAATTAAGCATGAATAGCGACTGAGTTGGGCCTTGAAATAAAAGTACCAACATCTATAAGTATTGAAATCAATTTCGATTTATTGTTTTCCCATTTTACACCTGACTTTTAATTATTAGACAATGGCGTCTCTTAACGACCAAAACAAAATGGCGGCCGTTACTTACATTTCTTTATTACTTATGATAATCAAATTATATTATATTTTGAATTTTATCAAATTACCCCTCTCTCTGTTATTTAGCAGCTGCTTCTTTACTTAAAATGCTTCTATTTAATTTATATTGAGACTAGATGCAAACCAACGCCTCAGCTTGGCTGTCGACAGTATATCAGACACGCTTTCCTTTCGCACGCTCACTCACTCATTCTGCAAAATATTTAATACATTTTTATATACATATATACTGGATGGTTAATTCTTTGAGCTCAATAAGATTATATGATGATTTTAACTTTCCTGACTGTAGACTGGAAGATCTGGTGGGTGGTTTCACATGGTGTTTCAACAGAGATTCCTTGGTTACATTTTTACTGACTGTTGTTACAATGACTCTAATTTATGAATTTTGAAAACTGTTATGCACTGATTTTAATCCATTTTAACTGATTGTTATTTAATATATTACATCTTGGTTGTTTTAGACTCACTAGGCCGGTATTACTTGCCGGCGAATTTCTGTAACGTGTTACCGCTGATGCGGTGTTGTGAAGACTGGTGTGAGGCACTATGCACTTTTTACATATGTGTGTGTGTGCGTACATCATTATTCTTTGTCTCTAGGCAAGGAAACGCCCTGGTTTATTCGTATTTTATTTACGTCATTCTTATTGTTAATGACGTCTAGCATTGTTGACCAATGAAACAAACGTATCTAGAGCCTGTATTAACTTATGCAACCATTTAAAGTGTTCTGATCCGCACGTCCGCCTTTGACCTTGGAATCATTCTGCTTTGTCGGATCTGCGTCGTTGTCGGCAAAACAAGGGAAAATTGTACCATCCATACACATGAATGTAAAAATACAGTGAAATACAATAATTTCATACCTTTCGTACCATAAATCTGACATCAGGTTTTCGTACTGTTACAAAACCCCCTCAATGAAAGGTTTTATGTCGAAACAAAAACTTTTTATTGATCCATTCACACGTTCTAAAAGGATCGGCCCCGCCACAACCCCCTGTAGTGTTAATATAAAAGAAATACAATCACTTACCCTGGGTCTAACGATGATGATCGTACCATCTGACCTTACTGGACTTCTCAGGAGAGATCCCAACACCATAAGGCCATTAGGCACCTTACGCTCCTGGTCTGACGCACCGGCCAGCTCAGGACCGCGGTCACAACACCACCAAACTCTGAAACATGCAATACAGATTTTAAAATAGTGGCCTTATCTATATCCATATCCACAACTGATATGTTTCCCACCTTAGATGCATTGGTTTGCGTTTTGAGGCATTGGTTTGCTTAAAGCTAAAATTCTCAAACAACATATAACAAGATTTAGGATAGAAAACCCCTTCTCCTTTTAACACTCCTGCATTTAGTAACACTTTTCTGACTCCAGTCAATCATATTTACTCTCTTTACCACATGAAAATATATTCTTATCCTAAGCAGAAAACAAATTTTACTTTTCTAAGCAACAACCACTAACTCTACTATTTTACTTCATATAACATTGAAACATATATCTCTCATGGCAAACAACTTCACAACTCTTTCTATTTTCTTTATTCTTATATTTCTTTACAACAGAACTAAATCATTTATTTTGTTCAAAACCATCGTTATCTTCATCTTTTTAACACATTAGCATTTTTTTACCGTCGCTACTCCCGTAACGACCTCCTATCCACACACACTATTGTACCATCAACATAATAAAAACATAATAAAACATTGTACATTACACATTAACATTGTTACATTTACATTAAACAATTTACATTTAAATAACTGGTATCAAAACTTTATAACGTTACTATTATCCACTCTTTATTAACTTTTAAATTAGTGAACATTCATTTATCATTAGATTCTATACAAAAAAATTTCAAATTTATCATTAATCTTTCAGTTACATTACCTTCCTACCATGAATTTTCTTTTTCTAACCCTGCCTCAATCCTTGTCTAGTTTGGGTGACTCTGTTATTTACTATTCTCTATATTATTTCGGCATTTGTCTATCTAACCTTACTACCCCTTTTTTCTACTAACAACCGCTTCTAACCATTAACATATTATGACACCAATTCTCAATAATAACCCCCTTCACTAATCCCATTTAAATCCTCTGGCACCGCTCGTCTTTGTACTAGGATGTGTGTTCCCTACCTGGCCATATCCATTCCTAACCATTGCCCTCCACCAAATATCGGCAAACACTCTAACCCAAAATTGCTCCGCCTGCCACAACGCTGCACGCTGGTCTCTTGCCACGTCGCACGCTGATCACTCCTTACACCAGACCCTTACTACAAAATATCATCATCAACAAATATATATACCATGCACATTACTCACCTCTCTACATATAATCACTAACTACTGTGTCCCTAAAATATCTAAACCCTCTTTGTATATTATCAGTATCTCAAACATTCTTATTTTCTCTTAACTCCCGATAACCCTGCTTAACTAACTCAAATGCCCTTATTTATCATTATTACCCAAATTCTATCCCCTTTTTAACACTTTAATATAACCATTAGAAAATTCATCCCTCACCTACTAACAACAATACCTCTCAATATCCAAATATATTATCTGCTTCATTTATTAACCATTAGAATCTAAATCTCATAATTATTTAAAATCATTATCAAACTTTTCTACAGTACATGGTTTACACAAAAATACGTAAAATACACAACATCAAGAATACACAAATACATTGACATTAATATACACAAAAATATACAATCCGAATTACCAATTAATCATTTACCATAAATCAGTCAGAAAGCAGTCCATCTTGAAAAACACTATCACATATTTAAATGTTCATAAACACAATAAAATAATTAACCTCCATCATCAAACAATAATCTTATCTTATATCTACAGTATGTACATTGCTTATTATTGAATCTCTTATATTAACATCATAAATGCATATACCATTCAAATTTTCATCATTTTCCGCAAACTCATATAATCTGTCATGATTGGTCATTGTCCTGTCACCTTCTGTATTATTAGTCATAATTAGGTAATTTATAAAGTCATTTCCCTTATCTCCTACTACTTCAGTTTCATTACAAGGTAAGTATTTACTTTTATTATACATCCTCTCTCCTCCTAACTTTTCCATAAATTCTTCATACTTTCTACTTATCTTAAAAATCTCTATTTCTCTTTTTCTCTCACCATATCTCTCACTTTCAAAACATCTCTCTCTTTCAATATATCTCTCTACCACACCAAGCTACATTCTCTCTCTTTATATTTGCATAGGGCACTACTACTTCATACAAACACCCCCTGGCCTCACCAGGTACAACTAAGGGATCATTTGGAGACCACATGTCTCCCACATAAATTCTAGAGGAACCTTCATCCTCAAACAACAATTTTGGAGTCTTTACTCCACTCCTACCACTGGGAAAATTTGCCCTCTGCCCACCATATTCACTTAAACTCTCCTTACCCCCACTTTCACTCTCATCTACAACTATATCCTCACCATTAACGTCTACTCTCATTAAAATCTCGTTATCACTACCAGTGTTCACACTATTATCTCCTATTACCATATTTTTATTTATTTTATCATAATTTTCTCCCCCACTTACCTTGTCTTTGTTTATATCTAATTTGTCTACTCCTCTCTTATTTTCTAATTCTATCTCGTCTAACCGTGCATGTATCTCATTAATTCTTTTATCAAAATTACAATTCTGTTTCTTAATTTCATTAATGTCACTTTTCAAATCATTGAATTTCTCATCGAATGTATTATTTTGTATTTCAAAAAGTGTTTGCATAATTTTTACAATCTCGTTCTCTTCGGTTCTTTTATTTACGACTGGCGTTGACTGATCGCCTTCTCTCATAATTTGCGATTCAGTCATACTTATTTCACTACTGTTTGCCATTGTGAAAAAAAAATTGTTAATGAATTGTTGCTTTCTACATATGTCACAACATAACCTACAATCATACTTCTGATTTCAATACCCACTCCGTCTTTCTATTCAGGCTTATTATATAAAAATACAACAGGATATTTTTTATATAGTCCCTGTTCGGGCGCCATTTGTCACTATCCACCTTTAACAATCCCTTAGTTCAGGTCGGCATTTGTGATTATACAAATTAACAAGTTTATTTTTATTAGTTTTATTCATGTATGTTAGCCATACCATAATTATCGTACTTACCATAACTATGCTGTACCTGTTGATCTGATCGTATTTGGTTATTGTGGGTCCAGGGTTTCGAATTAAGCATGAATAGCGACTGAGTTGGGCCTTGAAATAAAAGTACCAACATCTATAAGTATTGAAATCAATTTCGATTTATTGTTTTCCCATTTTACACCTGACTTTTAATTATTAGACAATGGCGTCTCTTAACGACCAAAACAAAATGGCGGCCGTTACTTACATTTCTTTATTACTTATGATAATCAAATTATATTATATTTTGAATTTTATCAAATTACCCCTCTCTCTGTTATTTAGCAGCTGCTTCTTTACTTAAAATGCTTCTATTTAATTTATATTGAGACTAGATGCAAACCAACGCCTCAGCTTGGCTGTCGACAGTATATCAGACACGCTTTCCTTTCGCACGCTCACTCACTCATTCTGCAAAATATTTAATACATTTTTATATACATATATACTGGATGGTTAATTCTTTGAGCTTAATAAGATTATATGATGATTTTAACTTTCCTGACTGTAGACTGGAAGATCTGGTGGGTGGTTTCACATGGTGTTTCAACAGAGATTCCTTGGTTACATTTTTACTGACTGTTGTTACAATGACTCTAATTTATGAATTTTGAAAACTGTTATGCACTGATTTTAATCCATTTTAACTGATTGTTATTTAATATATTACATCTTGGTTGTTTTAGACTCACTAGGCCGGTATTACTTGCCGGCGAATTTCTGTAACGTGTTACCGCTGATGCGGTGTTGTGAAGACTGGTGTGAGGCACTATGCACTTTTTACATATGTGTGTGTGTGCGTACATCATTATTCTTTGTCTCTAGGCAAGGAAACACCCTGGTTTATTCGTATTTTATTTACGTCATTCTTATTGTTAATGACGTCTAGCATTGTTGACCAATGAAACAAACGTATCTAGAGCCTGTATTAACTTATGCAACCATTTAAAGTGTTCTGATCCGCACGTCCGCCTTTGACCTTGGAATCATTCTGCTTTGTCGGATCTGCGTCGTTGTCGGCAAAACAAGGGAAAATTGTACCATCCATACACATGAATGTAAAAATACAGTGAAATACAATAATTTCATACCTTTCGTACCATAAATCTGACATCAGGTTTTCGTACTGTTACAAAACCCCCTCAATGAAAGGTTTTATGTCGAAACAAAAACTTTTTATTGATCCATTCACACGTTCTAAAAGGATCGGCCCCGCCACAACCCCCTGTAGTGTTAATATAAAAGAAATACAATCACTTACCCTGGGTCTAACGATGATGATCGTACCATCTGACCTTACTGGACTTCTCAGGAGAGATCCCAACACCATAAGGCCATTAGGCACCTTACGCTCCTGGTCTGACGCACCGGCCAGCTCAGGACCGCGGTCACAACACCACCAAACTCTGAAACATGCAATACAGATTTTAAAATAGTGGCCTTATCTATATCCATATCCACAACTGATATGTTTCCCACCTTAGATGCATTGGTTTGCGTTTTGAGGCATTGGTTTGCTTAAAGCTAAAATTCTCAAACAACATATAACAAGATTTAGGATAGAAAACCCCTTCTCCTTTTAACACTCCTGCATTTAGTAACACTTTTCTGACTCCAGTCAATCATATTTACTCTCTTTACCACATGAAAATATATTCTTATCCTAAGCAGAAAACAAATTTTACTTTTCTAAGCAACAACCACTAACTCTACTATTTTACTTCATATAACATTGAAACATATATCTCTCATGGCAAACAACTTCACAACTCTTTCTATTTTCTTTATTCTTATATTTCTTTACAACAGAACTAAATCATTTATTTTGTTCAAAACCATCGTTATCTTCATCTTTTTAACACATTAGCATTTTTTTACCGTCGCTACTCCCGTAACGACCTCCTATCCACACACACTATTGTACCATCAACATAATAAAAACATAATAAAACATTGTACATTACACATTACAATTGTTACATTTACATTAAACAATTTACATTTAAATAACTGGTATCAAAACTTTATAACGTTACTATTATCCACTCTTTATTAACTTTTAAATTAGTGAACATTCATTTATCATTAGATTCTATACAAAAAAATTTCAAATTTATCATTAATCTTTCAGTTACATTACCTTCCTACCATGAATTTTCTTTTTCTAACCCTGCCTCAATCCTTGTCTAGTTTGGGTGACTCTGTTATTTACTATTCTCTATATTATTTCGGCATTTGTCTATCTAACCTTACTACCCCTTTTTTCTACTAACAACCGCTTCTAACCATTAACATATTATGACACCAATATCTCAATAATAACCCCCTTCACTAATCCCATTTAAATCCTCTGGCACCGCTCGTCTTTGTACTAGGATGTGTGTTCCCTACCTGGCCATATCCATTCCTAACCATTGCCCTCCACCAAATATCGGCAAACACTCTAACCCAAAATTGCTCCGCCTGCCACAACGCTGCACGCTGGTCTCTTGCCACGTCGTCGCACGCTGATCACTCCTTACACCAGACCCTTACTACAAAATATCATCATCAACAAATATATATACCATGCACATTACTCACCTCTCTACATATAATCACTAACTACTGTGTCCCTAAAATATCTAACACCCTCTTTGTATATTATCAGTATCTCAAACATTCTTATTTTCTCTTAACTCCCGATAACCCTGCTTAACTAACTCAAATGCCCTTATTTATCATTATTACCCAAATTCTATCCCCTTTTTAACACTTTAATATAACCATTAGAAAATTCATCTCTCACCTACTAACAACAATACCTCTCAATATCCAAATATATTATCTGCTTCATTTATTAACCATTAGAATCTAAATCTCATAATTATTTAAAATCATTATCAAACTTTTCTACAGTACATGGTTTACACAAAAATACGTAAAATACACAACATCAATAATACACAAATGCATTGACATTAATATACACAAAAATATACAATCCGAATTACCAATTAATCATTTACCATAAATCAGTCAGAAAGCAGTCCATCTTGAAAAACACTATCACATATTTAAATGTTCATAAACACAATAAAATAATTAACCTCCATCATCAAACAATAATCTTATCTTATATCTACAGTATATACATTGCTTATTATTGAATCTCTTATATTAACATCATAAATGCATATACCATTCAAATTTTCATCATTTTCCGCAAACTCATAATCTGTCATGATTGGTCATTGTCCTGTCACCTTCTGTATTATTAGTCATAATTAGGTAATTTATAAAGTCATTTCCCTTATCTCCTACTACTTCAGTTTCATTACAAGGTAAGTATTTACTTTTATTATACATCCTCTCTCCTCCTAACTTTTCCATAAATTCTTCATACTTTCTACTTATCTTTAAAATCTCTATTTCTCTTTTTCTCTCACCATATCTCTCACTTTCAAAACATCTCTCTCTTTCAATATCTCTCTCTCTACCACACCAAGCTACATTCTCTCTCTTTATATTTGCATAGGGCACTACTACTTCATACAAACACCCCCTGGCCTCACCAGGTACAACTAAGGGATCATTTGGAGACCACATGTCTCCCACATAAATTCTAGAGGAACCTTCATCCTCAAACAACAATTTTGGAGTCTTTACTCCACTCCTACCACTGGGAAAATTTGCCCTCTGCCCACCATATTCACTTAAACTCTCCTTACCCCCACTTTCACTCTCATCTACAACTATATCCTCACCATTAACGTCTACTCTCATTAAAATCTCGTTATCACTACCAATGTTCACACTATTATCTCCTATTACCATATTTTTATTTATTTTATCATAATTTTCTCCCCCACTTACCTTGTCTTTGTTTATATCTAATTTGTCTACTCCTCTCTTATTTTCTAATTCTATCTCGTCTAACCGTGCATGTATCTCATTAATTCTTTTATCAAAATTACAATTCTGTTTCTTAATTTCATTAATGTCACTTTTCAAATAATTGAATTTCTCATCGAATTTATTATTTTGTATTTCAAAAAGTGTTTGCATAATTTTTACAATCTCGTTCTCTTCGGTTCTTTTATTTACGACTGGCGTTGACTGATCGCCTTCTCTCATAATTTGCGATTCAGTCATACTTATTTCACTACTGTTTGCCATTGTGAAAAAAAAATTGTTAATGAATTGTTGCTTTCTACATATGTCACAACATAACCTACAATCATACTTCTGATTTCAATACCCACTCCGTCTTTCTATTCAGGCTTATTATATAAAAATACAACAGGATATTTTTTATATAGTCCCTGTTCGGGTGCCATTTGTCACTATCCACCTTTAACAATCCCTTAGTTCAGGTCGGCATTTGTGATTATACAAATTAACAAGTTTATTTTTATTAGTTTTATTCATGTATGTTAGCCATACCATAATTATCGTACTTACCATAACTATGCTGTACCTGTTGATCTGATCGTATTTGGTTATTGTGGGTCCAGGGTTTCGAATTAAGCGTGAATAGCGACTGAGTTGGGCCTTGAAATAAAAGTACCAACATCTATAAGTATTGAAATCAATTTCGATTTATTGTTTTCCCATTTTACACCTGACTTTTAATTATTAGACAATGGCGTCTCTTAACGACCAAAACAAAATGGCGGCCGTTACTTACATTTCTTTATTACTTATGATAATCAAATTATATTATATTTTGAATTTTATCAAATTACCCCTCTCTCTGTTATTTAGCAGCTGCTTCTTTACTTAAAATGCTTCTATTTAATTTATATTGAGACTAGATGCAAACCAACGCCTCAGCTTGGGTGTCGACAGTATATCAGACACGCTTTCCTTTCGCACGCTCACTCACTCATTCTGCAAAATATTTAATACATTTTTATATACATATATACTGGATGGTTAATTCTTTGAGCTCAATAAGATTATATGATGATTTTAACTTTCCTGACTGTAGACTGGAAGATCTGGTGGGTGGTTTCACATGGTGTTTCAACAGAGATTCCTTGGTTACATTTTTACTGACTGTTGTTACAATGACTCTAATTTATGACTTTTGAAAACTGTTATGCACTGATTTTAATCCATTTTAACTGATTGTTATTTAATATATTACATCTTGGTTGTTTTAGACTCACAAGGCCGGTATTACTTGCCGGCGAATTTCTGTAACGTGTTACCGCTGATGCGGTGTTGTGAAGACTGGTGTGAGGCACTATGCACTTTTTACGTATGTGTGTGTGTGCGTACATCATTATTCTTTGTCTCTAGGCAAGGAAACGCCCTGGTTTATTCGTATTTTATTTACGTCATTCTTATTGTTAATGACGTCTAGCATTGTTGACCAATGAAACAAACGTATCTAGAGCCTGTATTAACTTATGCAACCATTTAAAGTGTTCTGATCCGCACGTCCGCCTTTGACCTTGGAATCATTCTGCTTTGTCGGATCTGCGTCGTTGTCGGCAAAACAAGGGAAAATTGTACCATCCATACACATGAATGCAAAAATACAGTGAAATACAATAATTTCATACCTTTCGTACCATAAATCTGACATCAGGTTTTCGTACTGTTACAAAAACCCCTCAATGAAAGGTTTTATGTCGAAACAAAAACTTTATTGATCCATTCACACGTTCTAAAAGGATCGGCCCCGCCACAACCCCCTGTAGTGTTAATATAAAAGAAATACAATCACTTACCCTGGGTCTAACGATGATGATCGTACCATCTGACCTTACTGGACTTCTCAGGAGAGATCCCAACACCATAAGGCCATTAGGCACCTTACGCTCCTGGTGACGCACCGGCCAGCTCAGGACCGCGGTCACAACACCACCAAACTCTGAAACATGCAATACAGATTTTAAAATAGTGGCCTTATCTATATCCATATCCACAACTGATATGTTTCCCACCTTAGATGCATTGGTTTGCGTTTTGAGGCATTGGTTTGCTTAAAGCTAAAATTCTCAAACAACATATAACAAGATTTAGGATAGAAAACCCCTTCTCCTTTTAACACTCCTGCATTTAGTAACACTTTTCTGACTCCAGTCAATCATATTTACTCTCTTTACCACATGAAAATATATTCTTATCCTAAGCAGAAAACAAATTTTACTTTTCTAAGCAACAACCACTAACTCTACTATTTTACTTCATATAACATTGAAACATATATCTCTCATGGCAAACAACTTCACAACTCTTTCTATTTTCTTTATTCTTATATTTCTTTACAACAGAACTAAATCATTTATTTTGTTCAAAACCATCGTTATCTTCACCTTTTTAACACATTAGCATTTTTTTACCGTCGCTACTCCCGTAACGACCTCCTATCCACACACACTATTGTACCATCAACATAATAAAAACATAATAAAACATTGTACATTACACATTAACATTGTTACATTTACATTAAACAATTTACATTTAAATAACTGGTATCAAAACTTTATAACGTTACTATTATCCACTCTTTATTAACTTTTAAATTAGTGAACATTCATTTATCATTAGATTCTATACAAAAAATTTCAAATTTATCATTAATCTTTCAGTTACATTACCTTCCTACCATGAATTTTCTTTTTCTAACCCTGCCTCAATCCTTGTCTAGTTTGGGTGACTCTGTTATTTACTATTCTCTGTATTATTTTGGCATTTGTCTATCTAACCTTACTACCCCTTTTTTCTTCTAACAACCGCTTCTAACCATTAACATATTATGACACCAATATCTCAATAATAACCCCCTTCACTAATCCCATTTAAATCCTCTGGCACCGCTCGTCTTTGTACTAGGATGTGTGTTCCCTACCTGGCCATATCCATTCCTAACCATTGCCCTCCACCAAATATCGGCAAACACTCTAACCCAAAATTGCTCCGCCTGCCACAACGCTGCACGCTGGTCTCTTGCCACGTCGCACGCTGATCACTCCTTACACCAGACCCTTACTACAAAATATCATCATCAACAAATATATATACCATGCACATTACTCACCTCTCTACATATAATCACTAACTACTGTGTCCCTAAAATATCTAACACCCTCTTTGTATATTATCAGTATCTCAAACATTCTTATTTTCTCTTAACTCCCGATAACCCTGCTTAACTAACTCAAATGCCCTTATTTATCATTATTACCCAAATTCTATCCCCTTTTTAACACTTTAATATAACCATTAGAAAATTCATCCCTCACCTACTAACAACAATACCTCTCAATATCCAAATATATTATCTGCTTCATTTATTAACCATTAGAATCTAAATCTCATAATTATTTAAAATCATTATCAAACTTTTCTACAGTACATGGTTTACACAAAAATACGTAAAATACACAACATCAAGAATACACAAATACATTGACATTAATATACACAAAAATATACAATCCGAATTACCAATTAATCATTTACCATAAATCAGTCAGAAAGCAGTCCATCTTGAAAAACACTATCACATATTTAAATGTTCATAAACACAATAAAATAATTAACCTCCATCATCAAACAATAATCTTATCTTATATCTACAGTATATACATTGCTTATTATTGAATCTCTTATATTAACATCATAAATGCATATACCATTCAAATTTTCATCATTTTCCGCAAACTCATATAATCTGTCATGATTGGTCATTGTCCTGTCACCTTCTGTATTATTAGTCATAATTAGGTAATTTATAAAGTCATTTCCCTTATCTCCTACTACTTCAGTTTCATTACAAGGTAAGTATTTACTTTTATTATACATCCTCTCTCCTCCTAACTTTTCCATAAATTCTTCATACTTTCTACTTATCTTTAAAATCTCTATTTCTCTTTTTCTCTCACCATATCTCTCACTTTCAAAACATCTCTCTCTTTCAATATCTCTCTCTCTACCACACCAAGCTACATTCTCTCTCTTTATATTTGCATAGGGCACTACTACTTCATACAAACACCCCCTGGCCTCACCAGGTACAACTAAGGGATCATTTGGAGACCACATGTCTCCCACATAAATTCTAGAGGAACCTTCATCCTCAAACAACAATTTTGGAGTCTTTACTCCACTCCTACCACTGGGAAAATTTGCCCTCTGCCCACCATATTCACTTAAACTCTCCTTACCCCCACTTTCACTCTCATCTACAACTATATCCTCACCATTAACGTCTACTCTCATTAAAATCTCGTTATCACTACCAATGTTCACACTATTATCTCCTATTACCATATTTTTATTTATTTTATCATAATTTTCTCCCCCACTTACCTTGTCTTTGTTTATATCTAATTTGTCTACTCCTCTCTTATTTTCTAATTCTACCTCGTCTAACCGTGCATGTATCTCATTAATTCTTTTATCAAAATTACAATTCTGTTTCTTAATTTCATTAATGTCACTTTTCAAATCATTGAATTTCTCATCGAATTTATTATTTTGTATTTCAAAAAGTGTTTGCATAATTTTTACAATCTCGTTCTCTTCGGTTCTTTTATTTACGACTGGCGTTGACTGATCGCCTTCTCTCATAATTTGCGATTCAGTCATACTTATTTCACTACTGTTTGCCATTGTGAAAAAAAAATTGTTAATGAATTGTTGCTTTCTACATATGTCACAACATAACCTACAATCATACTTCTGATTTCAATACCCACTCCGTCTTTCTATTCAGGCTTATTATATAAAAATACAACAGGATATTTTTTATATAGTCCCTGTTCGGGTGCCATTTGTCACTATCCACCTTTAACAATCCCTTAGTTCAGGTCGGCATTTGTGATTATACAAATTAACAAGTTTATTTTTATTAGTTTTATTCATGTATGTTAGCCATACCATAATTATCGTACTTACCATAACTATGCTGTACCTGTTGATCTGATCGTATTTGGTTATTGTGGGTCCAGGGTTTCGAATTAAGCGTGAATAGCGACTGAGTTGGGCCTTGAAATAAAAGTACCAACATCTATAAGTATTGAAATCAATTTCGATTTATTGTTTTCCCATTTTACACCTGACTTTTAATTATTAGACAATGGCGTCTCTTAACGACCAAAACAAAATGGCGGCCGTTACTTACATTTCTTTATTACTTATGATAATCAAATTATATTATATTTTGAATTTTATCAAATTACCCCTCTCTCTGTTATTTAGCAGCTGCTTCTTTACTTAAAATGCTTCTATTTAATTTATATTGAGACTAGATGCAAACCAACGCCTCAGCTTGGGTGTCGACAGTATATCAGACACGCTTTCCTTTCGCACGCTCACTCACTCATTCTGCAAAATATTTAATACATTTTTATATACATATATACTGGATGGTTAATTCTTTGAGCTCAATAAGATTATATGATGATTTTAACTTTCCTGACTGTAGACTGGAAGATCTGGTGGGTGGTTTCACATGGTGTTTCAACAGAGATTCCTTGGTTACATTTTTACTGACTGTTGTTACAATGACTCTAATTTATGACTTTTGAAAACTGTTATGCACTGATTTTAATCCATTTTAACTGATTGTTATTTAATATATTACATCTTGGTTGTTTTAGACTCACAAGGCCGGTATTACTTGCCGGCGAATTTCTGTAACGTGTTACCGCTGATGCGGTGTTGTGAAGACTGGTGTGAGGCACTATGCACTTTTTACGTATGTGTGTGTGTGCGTACATCATTATTCTTTGTCTCTAGGCAAGGAAACGCCCTGGTTTATTCGTATTTTATTTACGTCATTCTTATTGTTAATGACGTCTAGCATTGTTGACCAATGAAACAAACGTATCTAGAGCCTGTATTAACTTATGCAACCATTTAAAGTGTTCTGATCCGCACGTCCGCCTTTGACCTTGGAATCATTCTGCTTTGTCGGATCTGCGTCGTTGTCGGCAAAACAAGGGAAAATTGTACCATCCATACACATGAATGCAAAAATACAGTGAAATACAATAATTTCATACCTTTCGTACCATAAATCTGACATCAGGTTTTCGTACTGTTACAAAACCCCCTCAATGAAAGGTTTTATGTCGAAACAAAAACTTTTTATTGATCCATTCACACGTTCTAAAAGGATCGGCCCCGCCACAACCCCCTGTAGTGTTAATATAAAAGAAATACAATCACTTACCCTGGGTCTAACGATGATGATCGTACCATCTGACCTTACTGGACTTCTCAGGAGAGATCCCAACACCATAAGGCCATTAGGCACCTTACGCTCCTGGTGACGCACTGGCCAGCTCAGGACCGCGGTCACAACACCACCAAACTCTGAAACATGCAATACAGATTTTAAAATAGTGGCCTTATCTATATCCATATCCACAACTGATATGTTTCCCACCTTAGATGCATTGGTTTGCGTTTTGAGGCATTGGTTTGCTTAAAGCTAAAATTCTCAAACAACATATAACAAGATTTAGGATAGAAAACCCCTTCTCCTTTTAACACTCCTGCATTTAGTAACACTTTTCTGACTCCAGTCAATCATATTTACTCTCTTTACCACATGAAAATATATTCTTATCCTAAGCAGAAAACAAATTTTACTTTTCTAAGCAACAACCACTAACTCTACTATTTTACTTCATATAACATTGAAACATATATCTCTCATGGCAAACAACTTCACAACTCTTTCTATTTTCTTTATTCTTATATTTCTTTACAACAGAACTAAATCATTTATTTTGTTCAAAACCATCGTTATCTTCATCTTTTTAACACATTAGCATTTTTTTACCGTCGCTACTCCCGTAACGACCTCCTATCCACACACACTATTGTACCATCAACATAATAAAACATTGTACATTACACATTAACATTGTTACATTTACATTAAACAATTTACATTTAAATAACTGGTATCAAAACTTTATAACGTTACTATTATCCACTCTTTATTAACTTTTAAATTAGTGAACATTCATTTATCATTAGATTCTATACAAAAAAATTTCAAATTTATCATTAATCTTTCAGTTACATTACCTTCCTACCATGAATTTTCTTTTTCTATCCCTGCCTCAATCCTTGTCTAGTTTGGGTGACTCTGTTATTTACTATTCTCTATATTATTTCGGCATTTGTCTATCTAACCTTACTACCCCTTTTTTCTACTAACAACCGCTTCTAACCATTAACATATTATGACACCAATATCTCAATAATAACCCCCTTCACTAATCCCATTTAAATCCTCTGGCACCGCTCATCTTTGTACTAGGATGTGTGTTCCCTACTTGGCCATATCCATTCCTAACCATTGCCCTCCACCAAATATCGGCAAACACTCTAACCCAAAATTGCTCCGCCTGCCACAACGCTGCACGCTGGTCTCTTGCCACGTCGCACGCTGATCACTCCTTACACCAGACCCTTACTACAAAATATCATCATCAACAAATATATATACCATGCACATTACTCACCTCTCTACATATAATCACTAACTACTGTGTCCCTAAAATATCTAACACCCTCTTTGTATATTATCAGTATCTCAAACATTCTTATTTTCTCTTAACTCCCGATAACCCTGCTTAACTAACTCAAATGCCCTTATTTATCATTATTACCCAAATTCTATCCCCTTTTTAACACTTTAATATAACCATTAGAAAATTCATCTCTCACCTACTAACAACAATACCTCTCAATATCCAAATATATTATCTGCTTCATTTATTAACCATTAGAATCTAAATCTCATAATTATTTAAAATCATTATCAAACTTTTCTACAGTACATGGTTTACACAAAAATACGTAAAATACACAACATCAATAATACACAAATGCATTGACATTAATATACACAAAAATATACAATCCGAATTACCAATTAATCATTTACCATAAATCAGTCAGAAAGCAGTCCATCTTGAAAAACACTATCACATATTTAAATGTTCATAAACACAATAAAATAATTAACCTCCATCATCAAACAATAATCTTATCTTATATCTACAGTATATACATTGCTTATTATTGAATCTCTTATATTAACATCATAAATGCATATACCATTCAAATTTTCATCATTTTCCGCAAACTCATAATCTGTCATGATTGGTCATTGTCCTGTCACCTTCTGTATTATTAGTCATAATTAGGTAATTTATAAAGTCATTTCCCTTATCTCCTACTACTTCAGTTTCATTACAAGGTAAGTATTTACTTTTATTATACATCCTCTCTCCTCCTAACTTTTCCATAAATTCTTCATACTTTCTACTTATCTTTAAAATCTCTATTTCTCTTTTTCTCTCACCATATCTCTCACTTTCAAAACATCTCTCTCTTTCAATATCTCTCTCTCTACCACACCAAGCTACATTCTCTCTCTTTATATTTGCATAGGGCACTACTACTTCATACAAACACCCCCTGGCCTCACCAGGTACAACTAAGGGATCATTTGGAGACCACATGTCTCCCACATAAATTCTAGAGGAACCTTCATCCTCAAACAACAATTTTGGAGTCTTTACTCCACTCCTACCACTGGGAAAATTTGCCCTCTGCCCACCATATTCACTTAAACTCTCCTTACCCCCACTTTCACTCTCATCTACAACTATATCCTCACCATTAACGTCTACTCTCATTAAAATCTCGTTATCACTACCAATGTTCACACTATTATCTCCTATTACCATATTTTTATTTATTTTATCATAATTTTCTCCCCCACTTACCTTGTCTTTGTTTATATCTAATTTGTCTACTCCTCTCTTATTTTCTAATTCTATCTCGTCTAACCGTGCATGTATCTCATTAATTCTTTTATCAAAATTACAATTCTGTTTCTTAATTTCATTAATGTCACTTTTCAAATAATTGAATTTCTCATCGAATTTATTATTTTGTATTTCAAAAAGTGTTTGCATAATTTTTACAATCTCGTTCTCTTCGGTTCTTTTATTTACGACTGGCGTTGACTGATCGCCTTCTCTCATAATTTGCGATTCAGTCATACTTATTTCACTACTGTTTGCCATTGTGAAAAAAAAATTGTTAATGAATTGTTGCTTTCTACATATGTCACAACATAACCTACAATCATACTTCTGATTTCAATACCCACTCCGTCTTTCTATTCAGGCTTATTATATAAAAATACAACAGGATATTTTTTATATAGTCCCTGTTCGGGTGCCATTTGTCACTATCCACCTTTAACAATCCCTTAGTTCAGGTCGGCATTTGTGATTATACAAATTAACAAGTTTATTTTTATTAGTTTTATTCATGTATGTTAGCCATACCATAATTATCGTACTTACCATAACTATGCTGTACCTGTTGATCTGATCGTATTTGGTTATTGTGGGTCCAGGGTTTCGAATTAAGCGTGAATAGCGACTGAGTTGGGCCTTGAAATAAAAGTACCAACATCTATAAGTATTGAAATCAATTTCGATTTATTGTTTTCCCATTTTACACCTGACTTTTAATTATTAGACAATGGCGTCTCTTAACGACCAAAACAAAATGGCGGCCGTTACTTACATTTCTTTATTACTTATGATAATCAAATTATATTATATTTTGAATTTTATCAAATTACCCCTCTCTCTGTTATTTAGCAGCTGCTTCTTTACTTAAAATGCTTCTATTTAATTTATATTGAGACTAGATGCAAACCAACGCCTCAGCTTGGGTGTCGACAGTATATCAGACACGCTTTCCTTTCGCACGCTCACTCACTCATTCTGCAAAATATTTAATACATTTTTATATACATATATACTGGATGGTTAATTCTTTGAGCTCAATAAGATTATATGATGATTTTAACTTTCCTGACTGTAGACTGGAAGATCTGGTGGGTGGTTTCACATGGTGTTTCAACAGAGATTCCTTGGTTACATTTTTACTGACTGTTGTTACAATGACTCTAATTTATGACTTTTGAAAACTGTTATGCACTGATTTTAATCCATTTTAACTGATTGTTATTTAATATATTACATCTTGGTTGTTTTAGACTCACAAAGCCGGTATTACTTGCCGGCGAATTTCTGTAACGTGTTACCGCTGATGCGGTGTTGTGAAGACTGGTGTGAGGCACTATGCACTTTTTACGTATGTGTGTGTGTGCGTACATCATTATTCTTTGTCTCTAGGCAAGGAAACGCCCTGGTTTATTCGTATTTTATTTACGTCATTCTTATTGTTAATGACGTCTAGCATTGTTGACCAATGAAACAAACGTATCTAGAGCCTGTATTAACTTATGCAACCATTTAAAGTGTTCTGATCCGCACGTCCGCCTTTGACCTTGGAATCATTCTGCTTTGTCGGATCTGCGTCGTTGTCGGCAAAACAAGGGAAAATTGTACCATCCATACACATGAATGCAAAAATACAGTGAAATACAATAATTTCATACCTTTCGTACCATAAATCTGACATCAGGTTTTCGTACTGTTACAAAACCCCCTCAATGAAAGGTTTTATGTCGAAACAAAAACTTTTTATTGATCCATTCACACGTTCTAAAAGGATCGGCCCCGCCACAACCCCCTGTAGTGTTAATATAAAAGAAATACAATCACTTACCCTGGGTCTAACGATGATGATCGTACCATCTGACCTTACTGGACTTCTCAGGAGAGATCCCAACACCATAAGGCCATTAGGCACCTTACGCTCCTGGTGACGCACTGGCCAGCTCAGGACCGCGGTCACAACACCACCAAACTCTGAAACATGCAATACAGATTTTAAAATAGTGGCCTTATCTATATCCATATCCACAACTGATATGTTTCCCACCTTAGATGCATTGGTTTGCGTTTTGAGGCATTGGTTTGCTTAAAGCTAAAATTCTCAAACAACATATAACAAGATTTAGGATAGAAAACCCCTTCTCCTTTTAACACTCCTGCATTTAGTAACACTTTTCTGACTCCAGTCAATCATATTTACTCTCTTTACCACATGAAAATATATTCTTATCCTAAGCAGAAAACAAATTTTACTTTTCTAAGCAACAACCACTAACTCTACTATTTTACTTCATATAACATTGAAACATATATCTCTCATGGCAAACAACTTCACAACTCTTTCTATTTTCTTTATTCTTATATTTCTTTACAACAGAACTAAATCATTTATTTTGTTCAAAACCATCGTTATCTTCATCTTTTTAACACATTAGCATTTTTTTACCGTCGCTACTCCCGTAACGACCTCCTATCCACACACACTATTGTACCATCAACATAATAAAACATTGTACATTACACATTAACATTGTTTCATTTACATTAAACAATTTACATTTAAATAACTGGTATCAAAACTTTATAACGTTACTATTATCCACTCTTTATTAACTTTTAAATTAGTGAACATTCATTTATCATTAGATTCTATACAAAAAAATTTCAAATTTATCATTAATCTTTCAGTTACATTACCTTCCTACCATGAATTTTCTTTTTCTATCCCTGCCTCAATCCTTGTCTAGTTTGGGTGACTCTGTTATTTACTATTCTCTATATTATTTCGGCATTTGTCTATCTAACCTTACTACCCCTTTTTTCTACTAACAACCGCTTCTAACCATTAACATATTATGACACCAATATCTCAATAATAACCCCCTTCACTAATCCCATTTAAATCCTCTGGCACCGCTCATCTTTGTACTAGGATGTGTGTTCCCTACTTGGCCATATCCATTCCTAACCATTGCCCTCCACCAAATATCGGCAAACACTCTAACCCAAAATTGCTCCGCCTGCCACAACGCTGCACGCTGGTCTCTTGCCACGTCGCACGCTGATCACTCCGTACACCAGACCCTTACTACAAAATATCATCATCAACAAATATATATACCATGCACATTACTCACCTCTCTACATATAATCACTAACTACTGTGTCCCTAAAATATCTAACACCCTCTTTGTATATTATCAGTATCTCAAACATTCTTATTTTCTCTTAACTCCCGATAACCCTGCTTAACTAACTCAAATGCCCTTATTTATCATTATTACCCAAATTCTATCCCCTTTTTAACACTTTAATATAACCATTAGAAAATTCATCTCTCACCTACTAACAACAATACCTCTCAATATCCAAATATATTATCTGCTTCATTTATTAACCATTAGAATCTAAATCTCATAATTATTTAAAATCATTATCAAACTTTTCTACAGTACATGGTTTACACAAAAATACGTAAAATACACAACATCAAGAATACACAAATGCATTGACATTAATATACACAAAAATATACAATCCGAATTACCAATTAATCATTTACCATAAATCAGTCAGAAAGCAGTCCATCTTGAAAAACACTATCACATATTTAAATGTTCATAAACACAATAAAATAATTAACCTCCATCATCAAACAATAATCTTATCTTATATCTACAGTATATACATTGCTTATTATTGAATCTCTTATATTAACATCATAAATGCATATACCATTCAAATTTTCATCATTTTCCGCAAACTCATATAATCTGTCATGATTGGTCATTGTCCTGTCACCTTCTGTATTATTAGTCATAATTAGGCAATTTATAAAGTCATTTCCCTTATCTCCTACTACTTCAGTTTCATTACAAGGTAAGTATTTACTTTTATTATACATCCTCTCTCCTCCTAACTTTTCCATAAATTCTTCATACTTTCTACTTATCTTAAAAATCTCTATTTCTCTTTTTCTCTCACCATATCTCTCACTTTCAAAACATCTCTCTCTTTCAATATATCTCTCTCTACCACACCAAGCTACATTCTCTCTCTTTATATTTGCATAGGGCACTACTACTTCATACAAACACCCCCTGGCCTCACCAGGTACAACTAAGGGATCATTTGGAGACCACATGTCTCCCACATAAATTCTAGAGGAACCTTCATCCTCAAACAACAATTTTGGAGTCTTTACTCCACTCCTACCACTGGGAAAATTTGCCCTCTGCCCACCATATTCACTTAAACTCTCCTTACCCCCACTTTCACTCTCATCTACAACTATATCCTCACCATTAACGACTACTCTCATTAAAATCTCGTTATCACTACCAATGTTCACACTATTATCTCCTATTACCATATTTTTATTTATTTTATCATAATTTTCTCCCCCACTTACCTTGTCTTTGTTTATTTCTAATTTGTCTACTCCTCTCTTATTTTCTAATTCTATCTCGTCTAACCGTGCATGTATCTCATTAATTCTTTTATCAAAATTACAATTCTGTTTCTTAATTTCATTAATGTCACTTTTCAAATCACTGAATTTCTCATCGAATTTATTATTTTGTATTTCAAAAAGTGTTTGCATAATTTTTACAATCTCGTTCTCTTTGGTTCTTTTATTTACGACTGGCGTTGACTGATCGCCTTCTCTCATAATTTGCGATTCAGTCATACTTATTTCACTACTGTTTGCCATTGTGAAAAAAAAATTGTTAATGAATTGTTGCTTTCTACATATGTCACAACATAACCTACAATCATACTTCTGATTTCAATACCCACTCCGTCTTTCTATTCAGGCTTATTATATAAAAATACAACAGGATATTTTTTATATAGTCCCTGTTCGGGCGCCATTTGTCACTATCCACCTTTAACAATCCCTTAGTTCAGGTCGGCATTTGTGATTATACAAATTAACAAGTTTATTTTTATTAGTTTTATTCATGTATGTTAGCCATACCATAATTATCGTACTTACCATAACTATGCTGTACCTGTTGATCTGATCGTATTTGGTTATTGTGGGTCCAGGGTTTCGAATTAAGCGTGAATAGCGACTGAGTTGGGCCTTGAAATAAAAGTACCAACATCTATAAGTATTGAAATCAATTTCGATTTATTGTTTTCCCATTTTACACCTGACTTTTAATTATTAGACAATGGCGTCTCTTAACGACCAAAACAAAATGGCGGCCGTTATTTACATTTCTTTATTACTTATGATAATCAAATTATATTATATTTTGAATTTTATCAAATTACCCCTCTCTCTGTTATTTAGCAGCTGCTTCTTTACTTAAAATGCTTCTATTTAATTTATATTGAGACTAGATGCAAACCAACGCCTCAGCTTGGCTGTCGACAGTATATCAGACACGCTTTCCTTTCGCACGCTCACTTACTCATTCTGCAAAATATTTAATACATTTTTATATACATATATACTGGATGGTTAATTCTTTGAGCTCAATAAGATTATATGATGATTTTAACTTTCCTGACTGCAGACTGGAAGATCTGGTGGGTGGTTTCACATGGTGTTTCAACAGAGATTCCTTGGTTACATTTTTACTGACTGTTGTTACAATGACTCTAATTTATGAATTTTGAAAACTGTTATGCACTGATTTTAATCCATTTTAACTGATTGTTATTTAATATATTACATCTTGGTTGTTTTAGACTCACTAGGCCGGTATTACTTGCCGGCGAATTTCTGTAACGTGTTACCGCTGATGCGGTGTTGTGAAGACTGGTGTGAGGCACTATGCACTTTTTACGTATGTGTGTGTGTGCGTACATCATTATTCTTTGTCTCTAGGCAAGGAAACGCCCTGGTTTATTCGTATTTTATTTACGTCATTCTTATTGTTAATGACGTCTAGCATTGTTGACCAATGAAACAAACGTATCTAGAGCCTGTATTAACTTATGCAACCATTTAAAGTGTTCTGATCCGCACGTCCGCCTTTGACCTTGGAATCATTCTGCTTTGTCGGATCTGCGTCGTTGTCGGCAAAACAAGGGAAAATTGTACCATCCATACACATGAATGCAAAAATACAGTGAAATACAATAATTTCATACCTTTCGTACCATAAATCTGACATCAGGTTTTCGTACTGTTACAAAACCCCCTCAATGAAAGGTTTTATGTCGAAACAAAAACTTTTTATTGATCCATTCACACGTTCTAAAAGGATCGGCCCCGCCACAACCCCCTGTAGTGTTAATTTAAAAGAAATACAATCACTTACCCTGGGTCTAACGATGATGATCGTACCATCTGTCCTTACTGGACTTCTCAGGAGAGATCCTAACACCATAAGGCCATTAGGCACCTTACGCTCCTGGTGACGCACCGGCCAGCTCAGGACCGCGGTCACAACACCACCAAACTCTGAAACATGCAATACAGATTTTAAAATAGTGGCCTTATCTATATCCATATCCACAACTGATATGTTTCCCACCTTAGATGCATTGGTTTGCGTTTTGAGGCATTGGTTTGCTTAAAGCTAAAATTCTCAAACAACATATAACAAGATTTAGGATAGAAAACCCCTTCTCCTTTTAACACTCCTGCATTTAGTAACACTTTTCTGACTCCAGTCAATCATATTTACTCTCTTTACCACATGAAAATATATTCTTATCCTAAGCAGAAAACAAATTTTACTTTTCTAAGCAACAACCACTAACTCTACTATTTTACTTCATATAACATTGAAACATATATCTCTCATGGCAAACAACTTCACAACTCTTTCTATTTTCTTTATTCTTATATTTCTTTACAACAGAACTAAATCATTTATTTTGTTCAAAACCATCGTTATCTTCATCTTTTTAACACATTAGCATTTTTTTACCGTCGCTACTCCCGTAACGACCTCCTATCCACACACACTATTGTACCATCAACATAATAAAAACATAATAAAACATTGTACATTACACATTAACATTGTTACATTTACATTAAACAATTTACATTTAAATAACTGGTATCAAAACTTTATAACGTTACTATTATCCACTCTTTATTAACTTTTAAATTAGTGAACATTCATTTATCATTAGATTCTATACAAAAAAATTTCAAATTTATCATTAATCTTTCAGTTACATTACCTTCCTACCATGAATTTTCTTTTTCTAACCCTGCCTCAATCCTTGTCTAGTTTGGGTGACTCTGTTATTTACTATTCTCTATATTATTTTGGCATTTGTCTATCTAACCTTACTACCCCTTTTTTCTACTAACAACCGCTTCTAACCATTAACATATTATGACACCAATATCTCAATAATAACCCCCTTCACTAATCCCATTTAAATCCTCTGGCACCGCTCGTCTTTGTACTAGGATGTGTGTTCCCTACCTGGCCATATCCATTCCTAACCATTGCCCTCCACCAAATATCGGCAAACACTCTAACCCAAAATTGCTCCGCCTGCCACAACGCTGCACGCTGGTCTCTTGCCACGTCGCACGCTGATCACTCCTTACACCAGACCCTTACTACAAAATATCATCATCAACAAATATATATACCATGCACATTACTCACCTCTCTACATATAATCACTAACTACTGTGTCCCTAAAATATCTAACACCCTCTTTGTATATTATCAGTATCTCAAACATTCTTATTTTCTCTTAACTCCCGATAACCCTGCTTAACTAACTCAAATGCCCTTATTTATCATTATTACCCAAATTCTATCCCCTTTTTAACACTTTAATATAACCATTAGAAAATTCATCCCTCACCTACTAACAACAATACCTCTCAATATCCAAATATATTATCTGCTTCATTTATTAACCATTAGAATCTAAATCTCATAATTATTTAAAATCATTATCAAACTTTTCTACAGTACATGGTTTACACAAAAATACGTAAAATACACAACATCAAGAATACACAAATACATTGACATTAATATACACAAAAATATACAATCCGAATTACCAATTAATCGTTTACCATAAATCAGTCAGAAAGCAGTCCATCTTGAAAAACACTATCACATATTTAAATGTTCATAAACACAATAAAATAATTAACCTCCATCATCAAACAATAATCTTATCTTATATCTACAGTATATACATTGCTTATTATTGAATCTCTTATATTAACATCATAAATGCATATACCATTCAAATTTTCATCATTTTCCGCAAACTCATATAATCTGTCATGATTGGTCATTGTCCTGTCACCTTCTGTATTATTAGTCATAATTAGGTAATTTATAAAGTCATTTCCCTTATCTCCTACTACTTCAGTTTCATTACAAAGTAAGTATTTACTTTTATTATACATCCTCTCTCCTCCTAACTTTTCCATAAATTCTTCATACTTTCTACTTATCTTTAAAATCTCTATTTCTCATTTTCTCTCACCATATCTCTCACTTTCAAAACATCTCTCTCTTTCAATATATCTCTCTCTACCACACCAAGCTACATTCTCTCTCTTTATATTTGCATAGGGCACTACTACTTCATACAAACACCCCCTGGCCTCACCAGGTACAACTAAGGGATCATTTGGAGACCACATGTCTCCCACATAAATTCTAGAGGAACCTTCATCCTCAAACAACAATTTTGGAGTCTTTACTCCACTCCTACCACTGGGAAAATTTGCCCTCTGCCCACCATATTCACTTAAACTCTCCTTACCCCCACTTTCACTCTCATCTACAACTATATCCTCACCATTAACGTCTACTCTCATTAAAATCTCGTTATCACTACCAATGTTCACACTATTATCTCCTATTACCATATTTTTATTTATTTTATCATAATTTTCTCCCCCACTTACCTTGTCTTTGTTTATATCTAATTTGTCTACTCCTCTCTTATTTTCTAATTCTATCTCGTCTAACCGTGCATGTATCTCATTAATTCTTTTATCAAAATTACAATTCTGTTTCTTAATTTCATTAATGTCACTTTTCAAATCATTGAATTTCTCATCGAATTTATTATTTTGTATTTCAAAAAGTGTTTGCATAATTTTTTCAATCTCGTTCTCTTCGGTTCTTTTATTTACGACTGGCGTTGACTGATCGCCTTCTCTCATAATTTGCGATTCAGTCATACTTATTTCACTACTGTTTGCCATTGTGAAAAAAAAATTGTTAATGAATTGTTGCTTTCTACATATGTCACAACATAACCTACAATCATGCTTCTGATTTCAATACCCACTCCGTCTTTCTATTCAGGCTTATTATATAAAAATACAACAGGATATTTTTTATATAGTCCCTGTTCGGGCGCCATTTGTCACTATCCACCTTTAACAATCCCTTAGTTCAGGTCGGCATTTGTGATTATACAAATTAACAAGTTTATTTTTATTAGTTTTATTCATGTATGTTAGTCATACCATAATTATCGTACTTACCATAACTATGCTGTACCTGTTGATCTGATCGTATTTGGTTATTGTGGGTCCAGGGTTTCGAATTAAGCGTGAATAGCGACTGAGTTGGGCCTTGAAATAAAAGTACCAACGTCTATAAGTATTGAAATCAATTTCGATTTATTGTTTTCCCATTTTACACCTGACTTTTAATTATTAGACAATGGCGTCTCTTAACGACCAAAACAAAATGGCGGCCGTTACTTACATTTCTTTATTACTTATGATAATCAAATTATATTATATTTTGAATTTTATCAAATTACCCCTCTCTCTGTTATTTAGCAGCTGCTTCTTTACTTAAAATGCTTCTATTTAATTTATATTGAGACTAGATGCAAACCAACGCCTCAGCTTGGCTGTCGACAGTATATCAGACACGCTTTCCTTTCGCACGCTCACTCACTCATTCTGCAAAATATTTAATACATTTTTATATACATATATACTGGATGGTTAATTCTTTGAGCTCAATAAGATTATATGATGATTTTAACTTTCCTGACTGTAGACTGGAAGATCTGGTGGGTGGTTTCACATGGTGTTTCAACAGAGATTCCTTGGTTACATTTTTACTGACTGTTGTTACAATGACTCTAATTTATGACTTTTGAAAACTGTTATGCACTGATTTTAATCCATTTTAACTGATTGTTATTTAATATATTACATCTTGGTTGTTTTAGACTCACTAGGCCGGTATTACTTGCCGGCGAATTTCTGTAACGTGTTACCGCTGATGCGGTGTTGTGAAGACTGGTGTGAGGCACTATGCACTTTTTACGTATGTGTGTGTGTGCGTACATCATTATTCTTTGTCTCTAGGCAAGGAAACGCCCTGGTTTATTCGTATTTTATTTACGTCATTCTTATTGTTAATGACGTCTAGCATTGTTGACCAATGAAACAAACGTATCTAGAGCCTGTATTAACTTATGCAACCATTTAAAGTGTTCTGATCCGCACGTCCGCCTTTGACCTTGGAATCATTCTGCTTTGTCGGATCTGCGTCGTTGTCGGCAAAACAAGGGAAAATTGTACCATCCATACACATGAATGCAAAAATACAGTGAAATACAATAATTTCATACCTTTCGTACCATAAATCTGACATCAGGTTTTCGTACTGTTACAAAACCCCCTCAATGAAAGGTTTTATGTCGAAACAAAAACTTTTTATTGATCCATTCACACGTTCTAAAAGGATCGGCCCCGCCACAACCCCCTGTAGTGTTAATTTAAAAGAAATACAATCACTTACCCTGGGTCTAACGATGATGATCGTACCATCTGACCTTACTGGACTTCTCAGGAGAGATCCCAACACCATAAGGCCATTAGGCACCTTACGCTCCTGGTGACGCACCGGCCAGCTCAGGACCGCGGTCACAACACCACCAAACTCTGAAACATGCAATACAGATTTTAAAATAGTGGCCTTATCTATATCCATATCCACAACTGATATGTTTCCCACCTTAGATGCATTGGTTTGCGTTTTGAGGCATTGGTTTGCTTAAAGCTAAAATTCTCAAACAACATATAACAAGATTTAGGATAGAAAACCCCTTCTCCTTTTAACACTCCTGCATTTAGTAACACTTTTCTGACTCCAGTCAATCATATTTACTCTCTTTACCACATGAAAATATATTCTTATCCTAAGCAGAAAACAAATTTTACTTTTCTAAGCAACAACCACTAACTCTACTATTTTACTTCATATAACATTGAAACATATATCTCTCATGGCAAACAACTTCACAACTCTTTCTATTTTCTTTATTCTTATATTTCTTTACAACAGAACTAAATCATTTATTTTGTTCAAAACCATCGTTATCTTCATCTTTTTAACACATTAGCATTTTTTTACCGTCGCTACTCCCGTAACGACCTCCTATCCACACACACTATTGTACCATCAACATAATAAAAACATAATAAAACATTGTACATTACACATTAACATTGTTACATTTACATTAAACAATTTACATTTAAATAACTGGTATCAAAACTTTATAACGTTACTATTATCCACTCTTTATTAACTTTTAAATTAGTGAACATTCATTTATCATTAGATTCTATACAAAAAAATTTCAAATTTATCATTAATCTTTCAGTTACATTACCTTCCTACCATGAATTTTCTTTTTCTAACCCTGCCTCAATCCTTGTCTAGTTTGGGTGACTCTGTTATTTACTATTCTCTATATTATTTTGGCATTTGTCTATCTAACCTTACTACCCCTTTTTTCTACTAACAACCGCTTCTAACCATTAACATATTATGACACCAATATCTCAATAATAACCCCCTTCACTAATCCCATTTAAATCCTCTGGCACCGCTCGTCTTTGTACTAGGATGTGTGTTCCCTACCTGGCCATATCCATTCCTAACCATTGCCCTCCACCAAATATCGGCAAACACTCTAACCCAAAATTGCTCCGCCTGCCACAACGCTGCACGCTGGTCTCTTGCCACGTCGCACGCTGATCACTCCTTACACCAGACCCTTACTACAAAATATCATCATCAACAAATATATATACCATGCACATTACTCACCTCTCTACATATAATCACTAACTACTGTGTCCCTAAAATATCTAACACCCTCTTTGTATATTATCAGTATCTCAAACATTCTTATTTTCTCTTAACTCCCGATAACCCTGCTTAACTAACTCAAATGCCCTTATTTATCATTATTACCCAAATTCTATCCCCTTTTTAACACTTTAATATAACCATTAGAAAATTCATCCCTCACCTACTAACAACAATACCTCTCAATATCCAAATATATTATCTGCTTCATTTATTAACCATTAGAATCTAAATCTCATAATTATTTAAAATCATTATCAAACTTTTCTACAGTACATGGTTTACACAAAAATACGTAAAATACACAACATCAAGAATACACAAATGCATTGACATTAATATACACAAAAATATACAATCCGAATTACCAATTAATCATTTACCATAAATCAGTCAGAAAGCAGTCCATCTTGAAAAACACTATCACATATTTAAATGTTCATAAACACAATAAAATAATTAACCTCCATCATCAAACAATAATCTTATCTTATATCTACAGTATATACATTGCTTATTATTGAATCTCTTATATTAACATCATAAATGCATATACCATTCAAATTTTCATCATTTTCCGCAAACTCATATAATCTGTCATGATTGGTCATTGTCCTGTCACCTTCTGTATTATTAGTCATAATTAGGTAATTTATAAAGTCATTTCCCTTATCTCCTACTACTTCAGTTTCATTACAAGGTAAGTATTTACTTTTATTATACATCCTCTCTCCTCCTAACTTTTCCATAAATTCTTCATACTTTCTACTTATCTTAAAAATCTCTATTTCTCTTTTTCTCTCACCATATCTCTCACTTTCAAAACATCTCTCTCTTTCAATATATCTCTCTCTACCACACCAAGCTACATTCTCTCTCTTTATATTTGCATAGGGCACTACTACTTCATACAAACACCCCCTGGCCTCACCAGGTACAACTAAGGGATCATTTGGAGACCACATGTCTCCCACATAAATTCTAGAGGAACCTTCATCCTCAAACAACAATTTTGGAGTCTTTACTCCACTCCTACCACTGGGAAAATTTGCCCTCTGCCCACCATATTCACTTAAACTCTCCTTACCCCCACTTTCACTCTCATCTACAACTATATCCTCACCATTAACGTCTACTCTCATTAAAATCTCGTTATCACTACCAATGTTCACACTATTATCTCCTATTACCATATTTTTATTTATTTTATCATAATTTTCTCCCCCACTTACCTTGTCTTTGTTTATATCTAATTTGTTACTCCTCTCTTATTTTCTAATTCTATCTCGTCTAACCGTGCATGTATCTCATTAATTCTTTTATCAAAATTACAATTCTGTTTCTTAATTTCATTAATGTCACTTTTCAAATCACTGAATTTCTCATCGAATTTATTATTTTGTATTTCAAAAAGTGTTTGCATAATTTTTACAATCTCGTTCTCTTCGGTTCTTTTATTTACGACTGGCGTTGACTGATCGCCTTCTCTCATAATTTGCGATTCAGTCATACTTATTTCACTACTGTTTGCCATTGTGAAAAAAAAATTGTTAATGAATTGTTGCTTTCTACATATGTCACAACATAACCTACAATCATACTTCTGATTTCAATACCCACTCCGTCTTTCTATTCAGGCTTATTATATAAAAATACAACAGGATATTTTTTATATAGTCCCTGTTCGGGCGCCATTTGTCACTATCCACCTTTAACAATCCCTTAGTTCAGGTCGGCATTTGTGATTATACAAATTAACAAGTTTATTTTTATTAGTTTTATTCATGTATGTTAGCCATACCATAATTATCGTACTTACCATAACTATGCTGTACCTGTTGATCTGATCGTATTTGGTTATTGTGGGTCCAGGGTTTCGAATTAAGCGTGAATAGCGACTGAGTTGGGCCTTGAAATAAAAGTACCAACATCTATAAGTATTGAAATCAATTTCGATTTATTGTTTTCCCATTTTACACCTGACTTTTAATTATTAGATAATGGCGTCTCTTAACGACCAAAACAAAATGGCGGCCGTTATTTACATTTCTTTATTACTTATGATAATCAAATTATATTATATTTTGAATTTTATCAAATTACCCCTCTCTCTGTTATTTAGCAGCTGCTTCTTTACTTAAAATGCTTCTATTTAATTTATATTGAGACTAGATGCAAACCAACGCCTCAGCTTGGCTGTCGACAGTATATCAGACACGCTTTCCTTTCGCACGCTCACTTACTCATTCTGCAAAATATTTAATACATTTTTATATACATATATACTGGATGGTTAATTCTTTGAGCTCAATAAGATTATATGATGATTTTAACTTTCCTGACTGTAGACTGGAAGATCTGGTGGGTGGTTTCACATGGTGTTTCAACAGAGTTTCCTTGGTTACATTTTTACTGACTGTTGTTACAATGACTCTAATTTATGAATTTTGAAAACTGTTATGCACTGATTTTAATCCATTTTAACTGATTGTTATTTAATATATTACATCTTGGTTGTTTTAGACTCACTAGGCCGGTATTACTTGCCGGCGAATTTCTGTAACGTGTTACCGCTGATGCGGTGTTGTGAAGACTGGTGTGAGGCACTATGCACTTTTTACGTATGTGTGTGTGTGCGTACATCATTATTCTTTGTCTCTAGGCAAGGAAACGCCCTGGTTTATTCGTATTTTATTTACGTCATTCTTATTGTTAATGACGTCTAGCATTGTTGACCAATGAAACAAACGTATCTAGAGCCTGTATTAACTTATGCAACCATTTAAAGTGTTCTGATCCGCACGTCCGCCTTTGACCTTGGAATCATTCTGCTTTGTCGGATCTGCGTCGTTGTCGGCAAAACAAGGGAAAATTGTACCATCCATACACATGAATGCAAAAATACAGTGAAATACAATAATTTCATACCTTTCGTACCATAAATCTGACATCAGGTTTTCGTACTGTTACAAAACCCCCTCAATGAAAGGTTTTATGTCGAAACAAAAACTTTTTATTGATCCATTCACACGTTCTAAAAGGATCGGCCCCGCCACAACCCCCTGTAGTGTTAATTTAAAAGAAATACAATCACTTACCCTGGGTCTAACGATGATGATCGTACCATCTGACCTTACTGGACTTCTCAGGAGAGATCCCAACACCATAAGGCCATTAGGCACCTTACGCTCCTGGTGACGCACCGGCCAGCTCAGGACCGCGGTCACAACACCACCAAACTCTGAAACATGCAATACAGATTTTAAAATAGTGGCCTTATCTATATCCATATCCACAACTGATATGTTTCCCACCTTAGATGCATTGGTTTGCGTTTTGAGGCATTGGTTTGCTTAAAGCTAAAATTCTCAAACAACATATAACAAGATTTAGGATAGAAAACCCCTTCTCCTTTTAACACTCCTGCATTTAGTAACACTTTTCTGACTCCAGTCAATCATATTTACTCTCTTTACCACATGAAAATATATTCTTATCCTAAGCAGAAAACAAATTTTACTTTTCTAAGCAACAACCACTAACTCTACTATTTTACTTCATATAACATTGAAACATATATCTCTCATGGCAAACAACTTCACAACTCTTTCTATTTTCTTTATTCTTATATTTCTTTACAACAGAACTAAATCATTTATTTTGTTCAAAACCATCGTTATCTTCATCTTTTTAACACATTAGCATTTTTTTACCGTCGCTACTCCCGTAACGACCTCCTATCCACACACACTATTGTACCATCAACATAATAAAAACATAATAAAACATTGTACATTACACATTAACATTGTTACATTTACATTAAACAATTTACATTTAAATAACTGGTATCAAAACTTTATAACGTTACTATTATCCACTCTTTATTAACTTTTAAATTAGTGAACATTCATTTATCATTAGATTCTATACAAAAAAATTTCAAATTTATCATTAATCTTTCAGTTACATTACCTTCCTACCATGAATTTTCTTTTTCTAACCCTGCCTCAATCCTTGTCTAGTTTGGGTGACTCTGTTATTTACTATTCTCTATATTATTTTGGCATTTGTCTATCTAACCTTACTACCCCTTTTTTCTACTAACAACCGCTTCTAACCATTAACATATTATGACACCAATATCTCAATAATAACCCCCTTCACTAATCCCATTTAAATCCTCTGGCACCGCTCGTCTTTGTACTAGGATGTGTGTTCCCTACCTGGCCATATCCATTCCTAACCATTGCCCTCCACCAAATATCGGCAAACACTCTAACCCAAAATTGCTCCGCCTGCCACAACGCTGCACGCTGGTCTCTTGCCACGTCGCACGCTGATCACTCCTTACACCAGACCCTTACTACAAAATATCATCATCAACAAATATATATACCATGCACATTACTCACCTCTCTACATATAATCACTAACTACTGTGTCCCTAAAATATCTAACACCCTCTTTGTATATTATCAGTATCTCAAACATTCTTATTTTCTCTTAACTCCCGATAACCCTGCTTAACTAACTCAAATGCCCTTATTTATCATTATTACCCAAATTCTATCCCCTTTTTAACACTTTAATATAACCATTAGAAAATTCATCCCTCACCTACTAACAACAATACCTCTCAATATCCAAATATATTATCTGCTTCATTTATTAACCATTAGAATCTAAATCTCATAATTATTTAAAATCATTATCAAACTTTTCTACAGTACATGGTTTACACAAAAATACGTAAAATACACAACATCAAGAATACACAAATGCATTGACATTAATATACACAAAAATATACAATCCGAATTACCAATTAATCATTTACCATAAATCAGTCAGAAAGCAGTCCATCTTGAAAAACACTATCACATATTTAAATGTTCATAAACACAATAAAATAATTAACCTCCATCATCAAACAATAATCTTATCTTATATCTACAGTATATACATTGCTTATTATTGAATCTCTTATATTAACATCATAAATGCATATACCATTCAAATTTTCATCATTTTCCGCAAACTCATATAATCTGTCATGATTGGTCATTGTCCTGTCACCTTCTGTATTATTAGTCATAATTAGGTAATTTATAAAGTCATTTCCCTTATCTCCTACTACTTCAGTTTCATTACAAGGTAAGTATTTACTTTTATTATACATCCTCTCTCCTCCTAACTTTTCCATAAATTCTTCATACTTTCTACTTATCTTAAAAATCTCTATTTCTCTTTTTCTCTCACCATATCTCTCACTTTCAAAACATCTCTCTCTTTCAATATATCTCTCTCTACCACACCAAGCTACATTCTCTCTCTTTATATTTGCATAGGGCACTACTACTTCATACAAACACCCCCTGGCCTCACCAGGTACAACTAAGGGATCATTTGGAGACCACATGTCTCCCACATAAATTCTAGAGGAACCTTCATCCTCAAACAACAATTTTGGAGTCTTTACTCCACTCCTACCACTGGGAAAATTTGCCCTCTGCCCACCATATTCACTTAAACTCTCCTTACCCCCACTTTCACTCTCATCTACAACTATATCCTCACCATTAACGTCTACTCTCATTAAAATCTCGTTATCACTACCAATGTTCACACTATTATCTCCTATTACCATATTTTTATTTATTTTATCATAATTTTCTCCCCCACTTACCTTGTCTTTGTTTATATCTAATTTGTTACTCCTCTCTTATTTTCTAATTCTATCTCGTCTAACCGTGCATGTATCTCATTAATTCTTTTATCAAAATTACAATTCTGTTTCTTAATTTCATTAATGTCACTTTTCAAATCACTGAATTTCTCATCGAATTTATTATTTTGTATTTCAAAAAGTGTTTGCATAATTTTTACAATCTCGTTCTCTTCGGTTCTTTTATTTACGACTGGCGTTGACTGATCGCCTTCTCTCATAATTTGCGATTCAGTCATACTTATTTCACTACTGTTTGCCATTGTGAAAAAAAAATTGTTAATGAATTGTTGCTTTCTACATATGTCACAACATAACCTACAATCATACTTCTGATTTCAATACCCACTCCGTCTTTCTATTCAGGCTTATTATATAAAAATACAACAGGATATTTTTTATATAGTCCCTGTTCGGGCGCCATTTGTCACTATCCACCTTTAACAATCCCTTAGTTCAGGTCGGCATTTGTGATTATACAAATTAACAAGTTTATTTTTATTAGTTTTATTCATGTATGTTAGCCATACCATAATTATCGTACTTACCATAACTATGCTGTACCTGTTGATCTGATCGTATTTGGTTATTGTGGGTCCAGGGTTTCGAATTAAGCGTGAATAGCGACTGAGTTGGGCCTTGAAATAAAAGTACCAACATCTATAAGTATTGAAATCAATTTCGATTTATTGTTTTCCCATTTTACACCTGACTTTTAATTATTAGATAATGGCGTCTCTTAACGACCAAAACAAAATGGCGGCCGTTATTTACATTTCTTTATTACTTATGATAATCAAATTATATTATATTTTGAATTTTATCAAATTACCCCTCTCTCTGTTATTTAGCAGCTGCTTCTTTACTTAAAATGCTTCTATTTAATTTATATTGAGACTAGATGCAAACCAACGCCTCAGCTTGGCTGTCGACAGTATATCAGACACGCTTTCCTTTCGCACGCTCACTTACTCATTCTGCAAAATATTTAATACATTTTTATATACATATATACTGGATGGTTAATTCTTTGAGCTCAATAAGATTATATGATGATTTTAACTTTCCTGACTGTAGACTGGAAGATCTGGTGGGTGGTTTCACATGGTGTTTCAACAGAGTTTCCTTGGTTACATTTTTACTGACTGTTGTTACAATGACTCTAATTTATGAATTTTGAAAACTGTTATGCACTGATTTTAATCCATTTTAACTGATTGTTATTTAATATATTACATCTTGGTTGTTTTAGACTCACTAGGCCGGTATTACTTGCCGGCGAATTTCTGTAACGTGTTACCGCTGATGCGGTGTTGTGAAGACTGGTGTGAGGCACTATGCACTTTTTACGTATGTGTGTGTGTGCGTACATCATTATTCTTTGTCTCCAGGCAAGGAAACGCCCTGGTTTATTCGTATTTTATTTACGTCATTCTTATTGTTAATGACGTCTAGCATTGTTGACCAATGAAACAAACGTATCTAGAGCCTGTATTAACTTATGCAACCATTTAAAGTGTTCTGATCCGCACGTCCGCCTTTGACCTTGGAATCATTCTGCTTTGTCGGATCTGCGTCGTTGTCGGCAAAACAAGGGAAAATTGTACCATCCATACACATGAATGCAAAAATACAGTGAAATACAATAATTTCATACCTTTCGTACCATAAATCTGACATCAGGTTTTCGTACTGTTACAAAACCCCCTCAATGAAAGGTTTTATGTCGAAACAAAAACTTTTTATTGATCCATTCACACGTTCTAAAAGGATCGGCCCCGCCACAACCCCCTGTAGTGTTAATATAAAAGAAATACAATCACTTACCCTGGGTCTAACGATGATGATCGTACCATCTGACCTTACTGGACTTCTCAGGAGAGATCCCAACACCATAAGGCCATTAGGCACCTTACGCTCCTGGTGACGCACCGGCCAGCTCAGGACCGCGGTCACAACACCACCAAACTCTGAAACATGCAATACAGATTTTAAAATAGTGGCCTTATCTATATCCATATCCACAAGTGATATGTTTCCCACCTTAGATGCATTGGTTTGCGTTTTGAGGCATTGGTTTGCTTAAAGCTAAAATTCTCAAACAACATATAACAAGATTTAGGATAGAAAACCCCTTCTCCTTTTAACACTCCTGCATTTAGTAACACTTTTCTGACTCCAGTCAATCATATTTACTCTCTTTACCACATGAAAATATATTCTTATCCTAAGCAGAAAACAAATTTTACTTTTCTAAGCAACAACCACTAACTCTACTATTTTACTTCATATAACATTGAAACATATATCTCTCATGGCAAACAACTTCACAACTCTTTCTATTTTCTTTATTCTTATATTTCTTTACAACAGAACTAAATCATTTATTTTGTTCAAAACCATCGTTATCTTCATCTTTTTAACACATTAGCATTTTTTTACCGTCGCTACTCCCGTAACGACCTCCTATCCACACACACTATTGTACCATCAACATAATAAAAACATAATAAAACATTGTACATTACACATTAACATTGTTACATTTACATTAAACAATTTACATTTAAATAACTGGTATCAAAACTTTATAACGTTACTATTATCCACTCTTTATTAACTTTTAAATTAGTGAACATTCATTTATCATTAGATTCTATACAAAAAAATTTCAAATTTATCATTAATCTTTCAGTTACATTACCTTCCTACCATGAATTTTCTTTTTCTAACCCTGCCTCAATCCTTGTCTAGTTTGGGTGACTCTGTTATTTACTATTCTATATTATTTTGGCATTTGTCTATCTAACCTTACTACCCCTTTTTTCTACTAACAACCGCTTCTAACCATTAACATATTATGACACCAATATCTCAATAATAACCCCCTTCACTAATCCCATTTAAATCCTCTGGCACCGCTCGTCTTTGTACTAGGATGTGTGTTCCCTACCTGGCCATATCCATTCCTAACCATTGCCCTCCACCAAATATCGGCAAACACTCTAACCCAAAATTGCTCCGCCTGCCACAACGCTGCACGCTGGTCTCTTGCCACGTCGCACGCTGATCACTCCTTACACCAGACCCTTACTACAAAATATCATCATCAACAAATATATATACCATGCACATTACTCACCTCTCTACATATAATCACTAACTACTGTGTCCCTAAAATATCTAACACCCTCTTTGTATATTATCAGTATCTCAAACATTCTTATTTTCTCTTAACTCCCGATAACCCTGCTTAACTAACTCAAATGCCCTTATTTATCATTATTACCCAAATTCTATCCCCTTTTTAACACTTTAATATAACCATTAGAAAATTCATCCCTCACCTACTAACAACAATACCTCTCAATATCCAAATATATTATCTGCTTCATTTATTAACCATTAGAATCTAAATCTCATAATTATTTAAAATCATTATCAAACTTTTCTACAGTACATGGTTTACACAAAAATACGTAAAATACACAACATCAAGAATACACAAATACATTGACATTAATATACACAAAAATATACAATCCGAATTACCAATTAATCGTTTACCATAAATCAGTCAGAAAGCAGTCCATCTTGAAAAACACTATCACATATTTAAATGTTCATAAACACAATAAAATAATTAACCTCCATCATCAAACAATAATCTTATCTTATATCTACAGTATATACATTGCTTATTATTGAATCTCTTATATTAACATCATAAATGCATATACCATTCAAATTTTCATCATTTTCCGCAAACTCATATAATCTGTCATGATTGGTCATTGTCCTGTCACCTTCTGTATTATTAGTCATAATTAGGTAATTTATAAAGTCATTTCCCTTATCTCCTACTACTTCAGTTTCATTACAAGGTAAGTATTTACTTTTATTATACATCCTCTCTCCTCCTAACTTTTCAATAAATTCTTCATACTTTCTACTTATCTTAAAAATCTCTATTTCTCTTTTTCTCTCACCATATCTCTCACTTTCAAAACATCTCTCTCTTTCAATATATCTCTCTCTACCACACCAAGCTACATTCTCTCTCTTTATATTTGCATAGGGCACTACTACTTCATACAAACACCCCCTGGCCTCACCAGGTACAACTAAGGGATCATTTGGAGACCACATGTCTCCCACATAAATTCTAGAGGAACCTTCATCCTCAAACAACAATTTTGGAGTCTTTACTCCACTCCTACCACTGGGAAAATTTGCCCTCTGCCCACCATATTCACTTAAACTCTCCTTACCCCCACTTTCACTCTCATCTACAACTATATCCTCACCATTAACGTCTACTCTCATTAAAATCTCGTTATCACTACCAATGTTCACACTATTATCTCCTATTACCATATTTTTATTTATTTTATCATAATTTTCTCCCCCACTTACCTTGTCTTTGTTTATATCTAATTTGTCTACTCCTCTCTTATTTTCTAATTCTATCTCGTCTAACCGTGCATGTATCTCATTAATTCTTTTATCAAAATTACAATTCTGTTTCTTAATTTCATTAATGTCACTTTTCAAATCACTGAATTTCTCATCGAATTTATTATTTTGTATTTCAAAAAGTGTTTGCATAATTTTTACAATCTCGTTCTCTTCGGTTCTTTTATTTACGACTGGCGTTGACTGATCGCCTTCTCTCATAATTTGCGATTCAGTCATACTTATTTCACTACTGTTTGCCATTGTGAAAAAAAAATTGTTAATGAATTGTTGCTTTCTACATATGTCACAACATAACCTACAATCATACTTCTGATTTCAATACCCACTCCGTCTTTCTATTCAGGCTTATTATATAAAAATACAACAGGATATTTTTTATATAGTCCCTGTTCGGGCGCCATTTGTCACTATCCACCTTTAACAATCCCTTAGTTCAGGTCGGCATTTGTGATTATACAAATTAACAAGTTTATTTTTATTAGTTTTATTCATGTATGTTAGCCATACCATAATTATCGTACTTACCATAACTATGCTGTACCTGTTGATCTGATCGTATTTGGTTATTGTGGGTCCAGGGTTTCGAATTAAGCGTGAATAGCGACTGAGTTGGGCCTTGAAATAAAAGTACCAACATCTATAAGTATTGAAATCAATTTCGATTTATTGTTTTCCCATTTTACACCTGACTTTTAATTATTAGACAATGGCGTCTCTTAACGACCAAAACAAAATGGCGGCCGTTATTTACATTTCTTTATTACTTATGATAATCAAATTATATTATATTTTGAATTTTATCAAATTACCCCTCTCTCTGTTATTTAGCAGCTGCTTCTTTACTTAAAATGCTTCTATTTAATTTATATTGAGACTAGATGCAAACCAACGCCTCAGCTTGGCTGTCGACAGTATATCAGACACGCTTTCCTTTCGCACGCTCACTTACTCATTCTGCAAAATATTTAATACATTTTTATATACATATATACTGGATGGTTAATTCTTTGAGCTCAATAAGATTATATGATGATTTTAACTTTCCTGACTGTAGACTGGAAGATCTGGTGGGTGGTTTCACATGGTGTTTCAACAGAGTTTCCTTGGTTACATTTTTACTGACTGTTGTTACAATGACTCTAATTTATGAATTTTGAAAACTGTTATGCACTGATTTTAATCCATTTTAACTGATTGTTATTTAATATATTACATCTTGGTTGTTTTAGACTCACTAGGCCGGTATTACTTGCCGGCGAATTTCTGTAACGTGTTACCGCTGATGCGGTGTTGTGAAGACTGGTGTGAGGCACTATGCACTTTTTACGTATGTGTGTGTGTGCGTACATCATTATTCTTTGTCTCCAGGCAAGGAAACGCCCTGGTTTATTCGTATTTTATTTACGTCATTCTTATTGTTAATGACGTCTAGCATTGTTGACCAATGAAACAAACGTATCTAGAGCCTGTATTAACTTATGCAACCATTTAAAGTGTTCTGATCCGCACGTCCGCCTTTGACCTTGGAATCATTCTGCTTTGTCGGATCTGCGTCGTTGTCGGCAAAACAAGGGAAAATTGTACCATCCATACACATGAATGCAAAAATACAGTGAAATACAATAATTTCATACCTTTCGTACCATAAATCTGACATCAGGTTTTCGTACTGTTACAAAACCCCCTCAATGAAAGGTTTTATGTCGAAACAAAAACTTTTTATTGATCCATTCACACGTTCTAAAAGGATCGGCCCCGCCACAACCCCCTGTAGTGTTAATATAAAAGAAATACAATCACTTACCCTGGGTCTAACGATGATGATCGTACCATCTGACCTTACTGGACTTCTCAGGAGAGATCCCAACACCATAAGGCCATTAGGCACCTTACGCTCCTGGTGACGCACCGGCCAGCTCAGGACCGCGGTCACAACACCACCAAACTCTGAAACATGCAATACAGATTTTAAAATAGTGGCCTTATCTATATCCATATCCACAACTGATATGTTTCCCACCTTAGATGCATTGGTTTGCGTTTTGAGGCATTGGTTTGCTTAAAGCTAAAATTCTCAAACAACATATAACAAGATTTAGGATAGAAAACCCCTTCTCCTTTTAACACTCCTGCATTTAGTAACACTTTTCTGACTCCAGTCAATCATATTTACTCTCTTTACCACATGAAAATATATTCTTATCCTAAGCAGAAAACAAATTTTACTTTTCTAAGCAACAACCACTAACTCTACTATTTTACTTCATATAACATTGAAACATATATCTCTCATGGCAAACAACTTCACAACTCTTTCTATTTTCTTTATTCTTATATTTCTTTACAACAGAACTAAATCATTTATTTTGTTCAAAACCATCGTTATCTTCATCTTTTTAACACATTAGCATTTTTTTACCGTCGCTACTCCCGTAACGACCTCCTATCCACACACACTATTGTACCATCAACATAATAAAAACATAATAAAACATTGTACATTACACATTAACATTCTTACATTTACATTAAACAATTTACATTTAAATAACTGGTATCAAAACTTTATAACGTTACTATTATCCACTCTTTATTAACTTTTAAATTAGTGAACATTCATTTATCATTAGATTCTATACAAAAAAATTTCAAATTTATCATTAATCTTTCAGTTACATTACCTTCCTACCATGAATTTTCTTTTTCTAACCCTGCCTCAATCCTTGTCTAGTTTGGGTGACTCTGTTATTTACTATTCTCTATATTATTTTGGCATTTGTCTATCTAACCTTACTACCCCTTTTTTCTACTAACAACCGCTTCTAACCATTAACATATTATGACACCAATATCTCAATAATAACCCCCTTCACTAATCCCATTTAAATCCTCTGGCACCGCTCGTCTTTGTACTAGGATGTGTGTTCCCTACCTGGCCATATCCATTCCTAACCATTGCCCTCCACCAAATATCGGCAAACACTCTAACCCAAAATTGCTCCGCCTGCCACAACGCTGCACGCTGGTCTCTTGCCACGTCGCACGCTGATCACTCCTTACACCAGACCCTTACTACAAAATATCATCATCAACAAATATATATACCATGCACATTACTCACCTCTCTACATATAATCACTAACTGCTGTGTCCCTAAAATATCTAACACCCTCTTTGTATATTATCAGTATCTCAAACATTCTTATTTTCTCTTAACTCCCGATAACCCTGCTTAACTAACTCAAATGCCCTTATTTATCATTATTACCCAAATTCTATCCCCTTTTTAACACTTTAATATAACCATTAGAAAATTCATCCCTCACCTACTAACAACAATACCTCTCAATATCCAAATATATTATCTGCTTCATTTATTAACCATTAGAATCTAAATCTCATAATTATTTAAAATCATTATCAAACTTTTCTACAGTACATGGTTTACACAAAAATACGTAAAATACACAACATCAAGAATACACAAATGCATTGACATTAATATACACAAAAATATACAATCCGAATTACCAATTAATCATTTACCATAAATCAGTCAGAAAGCAGTCCATCTTGAAAAACACTATCACATATTTAAATGTTCATAAACACAATAAAATAATTAACCTCCATCATCAAACAATAATCTTATCTTATATCTACAGTATATAAATTGCTTATTATTGAATCTCTTATATTAACATCATAAATGCATATACCATTCAAATTTTCATCATTTTCCGCAAACTCATATAATCTGTCATGATTGGTCATTGTCCTGTCACCTTCTGTATTATTAGTCATAATTAGGTAATTTATAAAGTCATTTCCCTTATCTCCTACTACTTCAGTTTCATTACAAAGTAAGTATTTACTTTTATTATACATCCTCTCTCCTCCTAACTTTTCCATAAATTCTTCATACTTTCTACTTATCTTTAAAATCTCTATTTCTCATTTTCTCTCACCATATCTCTCACTTTCAAAACATCTCTCTCTTTCAATATATCTCTCTCTACCACACCAAGCTACATTCTCTCTCTTTATATTTGCATAGGGCACTACTACTTCATACAAACACCCCCTGGCCTCACCAGGTACAACTAAGGGATCATTTGGAGACCACATGTCTCCCACATAAATTCTAGAGGAACCTTCATCCTCAAACAACAATTTTGGAGTCTTTACTCCACTCCTACCACTGGGAAAATTTGCCCTCTGCCCACCATATTCACTTAAACTCTCCTTACCCCCACTTTCACTCTCATCTACAACTATATCCTCACCATTAACGTCTACTCTCATTAAAATCTCGTTATCACTACCAATGTTCACACTATTATCTCCTATTACCATATTTTTATTTATTTTATCATAATTTTCTCCCCCACTTACCTTGTCTTTGTTTATATCTAATTTGTCTACTCCTCTCTTATTTTCTAATTCTATCTCGTCTAACCGTGCATGTATCTCATTAATTCTTTTATCAAAATTACAATTCTGTTTCTTAATTTCATTAATGTCACTTTTCAAATCATTGAATTTCTCATCGAATTTATTATTTTGTATTTCAAAAAATGTTTGCATAATTTTTTCAATCTCGTTCTCTTCGGTTCTTTTATTTACGACTGGCGTTGACTGATCGCCTTCTCTCATAATTTGCGATTCAGTCATACTTATTTCACTACTGTTTGCCATTGTGAAAAAAAAATTGTTAATGAATTGTTGTTTTCTACATATGTCACAACATAACCTACAATCATACTTCTGATTTCAATACCCACTCCGTCTTTCTATTCAGGCTTATTATATAAAAATACAACAGGATATTTTTTATATAGTCCCTGTTCGGGCGCCATTTGTCACTATCCACCTTTAACAATCCCTTAGTTCAGGTCGGCATTTGTGATTATACAAATTAACAAGTTTATTTTTATTAGTTTTATTCATGTATGTTAGTCATACCATAATTATCGTACTTACCATAACTATGCTGTACCTGTTGATCTGATCGTATTTGGTTATTGTGGGTCCAGGGTTTCGAATTAAGCGTGAATAGCGACTGAGTTGGGCCTTGAAATAAAAGTACCAACGTCTATAAGTATTGAAATCAATTTCGATTTATTGTTTTCCCATTTTACACCTGACTTTTAATTATTAGACAATGGCGTCTCTTAACGACCAAAACAAAATGGCGGCCGTTACTTACATTTCTTTATTACTTATGATAATCAAATTATATTATATTTTGAATTTTATCAAATTACCCCTCTCTCTGTTATTTAGCAGCTGCTTCTTTACTTAAAATGCTTCTATTTAATTTATATTGAGACTAGATGCAAACCAACGCCTCAGCTTGGCTGTCGACAGTATATCAGACACGCTTTCCTTTCGCACGCTCACTCACTCATTCTGCAAAATATTTAATACATTTTTATATACATATATACTGGATGGTTAATTCTTTGAGCTCAATAAGATTATATGATGATTTTAACTTTCCTGACTGTAGACTGGAAGATCTGGTGGGTGGTTTCACATGGTGTTTCAACAGAGATTCCTTGGTTACATTTTTACTGACTGTTGTTACAATGACTCTAATTTATGACTTTTGAAAACTGTTATGCACTGATTTTAATCCATTTTAACTGATTGTTATTTAATATATTACATCTTGGTTGTTTTAGACTCACTAGGCCGGTATTACTTGCCGGCGAATTTCTGTAACGTGTTACCGCTGATGCGGTGTTGTGAAGACTGGTGTGAGGCACTATGCACTTTTTACGTATGTGTGTGTGTGCGTACATCATTATTCTTTGTCTCTAGGCAAGGAAACGCCCTGGTTTATTCGTATTTTATTTACGTCATTCTTATTGTTAATGACGTCTAGCATTGTTGACCAATGAAACAAACGTATCTAGAGCCTGTATTAACTTATGCAACCATTTAAAGTGTTCTGATCCGCACGTCCGCCTTTGACCTTGGAATCATTCTGCTTTGTCGGATCTGCGTCGTTGTCGGCAAAACAAGGGAAAATTGTACCATCCATACACATGAATGCAAAAATACAGTGAAATACAATAATTTCATACCTTTTGTACCATAAATCTGACATCAGGTTTTCGTACTGTTACAAAACCCCCTCAATGAAAGGTTTTATGTCGAAACAAAAACTTTTTATTGATCCATTCACACGTTCTAAAAGGATCGGCCCCGCCACAACCCCCTGTAGTGTTAATATAAAAGAAATACAATCACTTACCCTGGGTCTAACGATGATGATCGTACCATCTGACCTTACTGGACTTCTCAGGAGAGATCCCAACACCATAAGGCCATTAGGCACCTTACGCTCCTGGTCTGACGCACCGGCCAGCTCAGGACCGCGGTCACAACACCACCAAACTCTGAAACATGCAATACAGATTTTAAAATAGTGGCCTTATCTATATCCATATCCACAACTGATATGTTTCCCACCTTAGATGCATTGGTTTGCGTTTTGAGGCATTGGTTTGCTTAAAGCTAAAATTCTCAAACAACATATAACAAGATTTAGGATAGAAAACCCCTTCTCCTTTTAACACTCCTGCATTTAGTAACACTTTTCTGACTCCAGTCAATCATATTTACTCTCTTTACCACATGAAAATATATTCTTATCCTAAGCAGAAAACAAATTTTACTTTTCTAAGCAACAACCACTAACTCTACTATTTTACTTCATATAACATTGAAACATATATCTCTCATGGCAAACAACTTCACAACTCTTTCTATTTTCTTTATTCTTATATTTCTTTACAACAGAACTAAATCATTTATTTTGTTCAAAACCATCGTTATCTTCATCTTTTTAACACATTAGCATTTTTTTACCGTCGCTACTCCCGTAACGACCTCCTATCCACACACACTATTGTACCATCAACATAATAAAACATTGTACATTACACATTAACATTGTTACATTTACATTAAACAATTTACATTTAAATAACTGGTATCAAAACTTTATAATGTTACTATTATCCACTCTTTATTAACTTTTAAATTAGTGAACATTCATTTATCATTAGATTCTATACAAAAAAATTTCAAATTTATCATTAATCTTTCAGTTACATTACCTTCCTACCATGAATTTTCTTTTTCTAACCCTGCCTCAATCCTTGTCTAGTTTGGGTGACTCTGTTATTTACTATTCTCTATATTATTTTGGCATTTGTCTATCTAACCTTACTACCCCTTTTTTCTACTAACAACCGCTTCTAACCATTAACATATTATGACACCAATATCTCAATAATAACCCCCTTCACTAATCCCATTTAAATCCTCTGGCACCGCTCGTCTTTGTACTAGGATGTGTGTTCCCTACCTGGCCATATCCATTCCTAACCATTGCCCTCCACCAAATATCGGCAAACACTCTAACCCAAAATTGCTCCGCCTGCCACAACGCTGCACGCTGGTCTCTTGCCACGTCGCACGCTGATCACTCCTTACACCAGACCCTTACTACAAAATATCATCATCAACAAATATATATACCATGCACATTACTCACCTCTCTACATATAATCACTAACTACTGTGTCCCTAAAATATCTAACACCCTCTTTGTATATTATCAGTATCTCAAACATTCTTATTTTCTCTTAACTCCCGATAACCCTGCTTAACTAACTCAAATGCCCTTATTTATCATTATTACCCAAATTCTATCCCCTTTTTAACACTTTAATATAACCATTAGAAAATTCATCCCTCACCTACTAACAACAATACCTCTCAATATCCAAATATATTATCTGCTTCATTTATTAACCATTAGAATCTAAATCTCATAATTATTTAAAATCATTATCAAACTTTTCTACAGTACATGGTTTACACACAAAAATACGTAAAATACACAACATCAAGAATACACAAATGCATTGACATTAATATACACAAAAATATACAATCCGAATTACCAATTAATCATTTACCATAAATCAGTCAGAAAGCAGTCCATCTTGAAAAACACTATCACATATTTAAATGTTCATAAACACAATAAAATAATTAACCTCCATCATCAAACAATAATCTTATCTTATATCTACAGTATATACATTGCTTATTATTGAATCTCTTATATTAACATCATAAATGCATATACCATTCAAATTTTCATCATTTTCCGCAAACTCATATAATCTGTCATGATTGGTCATTGTCCTGTCACCTTCTGTATTATTAGTCATAATTAGGTAATTTATAAAGTCATTTCCCTTATCTCCTACTACTTCAGTTTCATTACAAGGTAAGTATTTACTTTTATTATACATCCTCTCTCCTCCTAACTTTTCCATAAATTCTTCATACTTTCTACTTATCTTAAAAATCTCTATTTCTCTTTTTCTCTCACCATATCTCTCACTTTCAAAACATCTCTCTCTTTCAATATATCTCTCTCTACCACACCAAGCTACATTCTCTCTCTTTATATTTGCATAGGGCACTACTACTTCATACAAACACCCCCTGGCCTCACCAGGTACAACTAAGGGATCATTTGGAGACCACATGTCTCCCACATAAATTCTAGAGGAACCTTCATCCTCAAACAACAATTTTGGAGTCTTTACTCCACTCCTACCACTGGGAAAATTTGCCCTCTGCCCACCATATTCACTTAAACTCTCCTTACCCCCACTTTCACTCTCATCTACAACTATATCCTCACCATTAACGTCTACTCTCATTAAAATCTCGTTATCACTACCAATGTTCACACTATTATCTCCTATTACCATATTTTTATTTATTTTATCATAATTTTCTCCCCCACTTACCTTGTCTTTGTTTATATCTAATTTGTCTACTCCTCTCTTATATTCTAATTCTATCTCGTCTAACCGTGCATGTATCTCATTAATTCTTTTATCAAAATTACAATTCTGTTTCTTAATTTCATTAATGTCACTTTTCAAATCATTGAATTTCTCATCGAATTTATTATTTTGTATTTCAAAAAGTGTTTGCATAATTTTTACAATCTCGTTCTCTTCGGTTCTTTTATTTACGACTGGCGTTGACTGATCGCCTTCTCTCATAATTTGCGATTCAGTCATACTTATTTCACTACTGTTTGCCATTGTGAAAAAAAAATTGTTAATGAATTGTTGCTTTCTACATATGTCACAACATAACCTACAATCATACTTCTGATTTCAATACCCACTCCGTCTTTCTATTCAGGCTTATTATATAAAAATACAACAGGATATTTTTTATATAGTCCCTGTTCGGGCGCCATTTGTCACTATCCACCTTTAACAATCCCTTAGTTCAGGTCGGCATTTGTGATTATACAAATTAACAAGTTTATTTTTATTAGTTTTATTCATGTATGTTAGTCATACCATAATTATCGTACTTACCATAACTATGCTGTACCTGTTGATCTGATCGTATTTGGTTATTGTGGGTCCAGGGTTTCGAATTAAGCGTGAATAGCGACTGAGTTGGCCTTGAAATAAAAGTACCGTCTATAAGTATTGAAATCAATTTCGATTTATTGTTTTCCCATTTTACACCTGACGTTTAATTATTAGACAATGGCGTCTCTTAACGACCAAAACAAAATGGCGGCCGTTACTTACATTTCTTTATTACTTATGATAATCAAATTATATTATATTTTGAATTTTATCAAATTACCCCTCTCTCTGTTATTTAGCAGCTGCTTCTTTACTTAAAATGCTTCTATTTAATTTATATTGAGACTAGATGCAAACCAACGCCTCAGCTTGGCTGTCGACAGTATATCAGACACGCTTTCCTTTCGCACGCTCACTCACTCATTCTGCAAAATATTTAATACATTTTTATATACATATATACTGGATGGTTAATTCTTTGAGCTCAATAAGATTATATGATGATTTTAACTTTCCTGACTGTAGACTGGAAGATCTGGTGGGTGGTTTCACATGGTGTTTCAACAGAGATTCCTTGGTTACATTTTTACTGACTGTTGTTACAATGACTCTAATTTATGACTTTTGAAAACTGTTATGCACTGATTTTAATCCATTTTAACTGATTGTTATTTAATATATTACATCTTGGTTGTTTTAGACTCACTAGGCCGGTATTACTTGCCGGCGAATTTCTGTAACGTGTTACCGCTGATGCGGTGTTGTGAAGACTGGTGTGAGGCACTATGCACTTTTTACGTATGTGTGTGTGTGCGTACATCATTATTCTTTGTCTCTAGGCAAGGAAACGCCCTGGTTTATTCGTATTTTATTTACGTCATTCTTATTGTTAATGACGTCTAGCATTGTTGACCAATGAAACAAACGTATCTAGAGCCTGTATTAACTTATGCAACCATTTAAAGTGTTCTGATCCGCACGTCCGCCTTTGACCTTGGAATCATTCTGCTTTGTCGGATCTGCGTCGTTGTCGGCAAAACAAGGGAAAATTGTACCATCCATACACATGAATGCAAAAATACAGTGAAATACAATAATTTCATACCTTTCGTACCATAAATCTGACATCAGGTTTTCGTACTGTTACAAAACCCCCTCAATGAAAGGTTTTATGTCGAAACAAAAACTTTTTATTGATCCATTCACACGTTCTAAAAGGATCGGCCCCGCCACAACCCCCTGTAGTGTTAATATAAAAGAAATACAATCACTTACCCTGGGTCTAACGATGATGATCGTACCATCTGACCTTACTGGACTTCTCAGGAGAGATCCCAACACCATAAGGCCATTAGGCACCTTACGCTCCTGGTGACGCACCGGCCAGCTCAGGACCGCGGTCACAACACCACCAAACTCTGAAACATGCAATACAGATTTTAAAATAGTGGCCTTATCTATATCCATATCCACAACTGATATGTTTCCCACCTTAGATGCATTGGTTTGCGTTTTGAGGCATTGGTTTGCTTAAAGCTAAAATTCTCAAACAACATATAACAAGATTTAGGATAGAAAACCCCTTCTCCTTTAACACTCCTGCATTTAGTAACACTTTTCTGACTCCAGTCAATCATATTTACTCTCTTTACCACATGAAAATATATTCTTATCCTAAGCAGAAAACAAATTTTACTTTTCTAAGCAACAACCACTAACACTACTATTTTACTTCATATAACATTGAAACATATATCTCTCATGGCAAACAACTTCACAACTCTTTCTATTTTCTTTATTCTTATATTTCTTTACAACAGAACTAAATCATTTATTTTGTTCAAAACCATCGTTATCTTCATCTTTTTAACACATTAGCATTTTTTTACCGTCGCTACTCCCGTAACGACCTCCTATCCACACACACTATTGTACCATCAACATAATAAAAACGTAATAAAACATTGTACATTACACATTAACATTGTTACATTTACATTAAACAATTTACATTTAAATAACTGGTATCAAAACTTTATAACGTTACTATTATCCACTCTTTATTAACTTTTAAATTAGTGAACATTCATTTATCATTAGATTCTATACAAAAAAATTTCAAATTTATCATTAATCTTTCAGTTACATTACCTTCCTACCATGAATTTTCTTTTTCTAACCCTGCCTCAATCCTTGTCTAGTTTGGGTGACTCTGTTATTTACTATTCTCTATATTATTTTGGCATTTGTCTATCTAACCTTACTACCCCTTTTTTCTACTAACAACCGCTTCTAACCATTAACATATTATGACACCAATATCTCAATAATAACCCCCTTCACTAATCCCATTTAAATCCTCTGGCACCGCTCGTCTTTGTACTAGGATGTGTGTTCCCTACCTGGCCATATCCATTCCTAACCATTGCCCTCCACCAAATATCGGCAAACACTCTAACCCAAAATTGCTCCGCCTGCCACAACGCTGCACGCTGGTCTCTTGCCACGTCGCACGCTGATCACTCCTTACACCAGACCCTTACTACAAAATATCATCATCAACAAATATATATACCATGCACATTACTCACCTCTCTACATATAATCACTAACTACTGTGTCCCTAAAATATCTAACACCCTCTTTGTATATTATCAGTATCTCAAACATTCTTATTTTCTCTTAACTCCCGATAACCCTGCTTAACTAACTCAAATGCCCTTATTTATCATTATTACCCAAATTCTATCCCCTTTTTAACACTTTAATATAACCATTAGAAAATTCATCCCTCACCTACTAACAACAATACCTCTCAATATCCAAATATATTATCTGCTTCATTTATTAACCATTAGAATCTAAATCTCATAATTATTTAAAATCATTATCAAACTTTTCTACAGTACATGGTTTACACAAAAATACGTAAAATACACAACATCAAGAATACACAAATGCATTGACATTAATATACACAAAAATATACAATCCGAATTACCAATTAATCATTTACCATAAATCAGTCAGAAAGCAGTCCATCTTGAAAAACACTATCACATATTTAAATGTTCATAAACACAATAAAATAATTAACCTCCATCATCAAACAATAATCTTATCTTATATCTACAGTATATACATTGCTTATTATTGAATCTCTTATATTAACATCATAAATGCATATACCATTCAAATTTTCATCATTTTCCGCAAACTCATATAATCTGTCATGATTGGTCATTGTCCTGTCACCTTCTGTATTATTAGTCATAATTAGGTAATTTATAAAGTCATTTCCCTTATCTCCTACTACTTCAGTTTCATTACAAGGTAAGTATTTACTTTTATTATACATCCTCTCTCCTCCTAACTTTTCCATAAATTCTTCATACTTTCTACTTATCTTAAAAATCTCTATTTCTCTTTTTCTCTCACCATATCTCTCACTTTCAAAACATCTCTCTCTTTCAATATATCTCTCTCTACCACACCAAGCTACATTCTCTCTCTTTATATTTGCATAGGGCACTACTACTTCATACAAACACCCCCTGGCCTCACCAGGTACAACTAAGGGATCATTTGGAGACCACATGTCTCCCACATAAATTCTAGAGGAACCTTCATCCTCAAACAACAATTTTGGAGTCTTTACTCCACTCCTACCACTGGGAAAATTTGCCCTCTGCCCACCATATTCACTTAAACTCTCCTTACCCCCACTTTCACTCTCATCTACAACTATATCCTCACCATTAACGTCTACTCTCATTAAAATCTCGTTATCACTACCAATGTTCACACTATTATCTCCTATTACCATATTTTTATTTATTTTATCATAATTTTCTCCCCCACTTACCTTGTCTTTGTTTATATCTAATTTGTCTACTCCTCTCTTATTTTCTAATTCTATCTCGTCTAACCGTGCATGTATCTCATTAATTCTTTTATCAAAATTACAATTCTGTTTCTTAATTTCATTAATGTCACTTTTCAAATCATTGAATTTCTCATCGAATTTATTATTTTGTATTTCAAAAAGTGTTTGCATAATTTTTACAATCTCGTTCTCTTCGGTTCTTTTATTTACGACTGGCGTTGACTGATCGCCTTCTCTCATAATTTGCGATTCAGTCATACTTATTTCACTACTGTTTGCCATTGTGAAAAAAAAATTGTTAATGAATTGTTGCTTTCTACATATGTCACAACATAACCTACAATCATACTTCTGATTTCAATACCCACTCCGTCTTTCTATTCAGGCTTATTATATAAAAATACAACAGGATATTTTTTATATAGTCCCTGTTCGGGCGCCATTTGTCACTATCCACCTTTAACAATCCCTTAGTTCAGGTCGGCATTTGTGATTATACAAATTAACAAGTTTATTTTTATTAGTTTTATTCATGTATGTTAGTCATACCATAATTATCGTACTTACCATAACTATGCTGTACCTGTTGATCTGATCGTATTTGGTTATTGTGGGTCCAGGGTTTCGAATTAAGCGTGAATAGCGACTGAGTTGGGCCTTGAAATAAAAGTACCAACGTCTATAAGTATTGAAATCAATTTCGATTTATTGTTTTCCCATTTTACACCTGACTTTTAATTATTAGACAATGGCGTCTCTTAACGACCAAAACAAAATGGCGGCCGTTACTTACATTTCTTTATTACTTATGATAATCAAATTATATTATATTTTGAATTTTATCAAATTACCCCTCTCTCTATTATTTAGCAGCTGCTTCTTTACTTAAAATGCTTCTATTTAATTTATATTGAGACTAGATGCAAACCAGCGCCTCAGCTTGGCTGTCGACAGTATATCAGACACGCTTTCCTTTCGCACGCTCACTCACTCATTCTGCAAAATATTTAATACATTTTTATATACATATATACTGGATGGTTAATTCTTTGAGCTCAATAAGATTATATGATGATTTTAACTTTCCTGACTGTAGACTGGAAGATCTGGTGGGTGGTTTCACATGGTGTTTCAACAGAGATTCCTTGGTTACATTTTTACTGACTGTTGTTACAATGACTCTAATTTATGACTTTTGAAAACTGTTATGCACTGATTTTAATCCATTTTAACTGATTGTTATTTAATATATTACATCTTGGTTGTTTTAGACTCACTAGGCCGGTATTACTTGCCGGCGAATTTCTGTAACGTGTTACCGCTGATGCGGTGTTGTGAAGACTGGTGTGAGGCACTATGCACTTTTTACGTATGTGTGTGTGTGCGTACATCATTATTCTTTGTCTCTAGGCAAGGAAACGCCCTGGTTTATTCGTATTTTATTTACGTCATTCTTATTGTTAATGACGTCTAGCATTGTTGACCAATGAAACAAACGTATCTAGAGCCTGTATTAACTTATGCAACCATTTAAAGTGTTCTGATCCGCACGTCCGCCTTTGACCTTGGAATCATTCTGCTTTGTCGGATCTGCGTCGTTGTCGGCAAAACAAGGGAAAATTGTACCATCCATACACATGAATGCAAAAATACAGTGAAATACAATAATTTCATACCTTTCGTACCATAAATCTGACATCAGGTTTTCGTACTGTTACAAAACCCCCTCAATGAAAGGTTTTATGTCGAAACAAAAACTTTTTATTGATCCATTCACACGTTCTAAAAGGATCGGCCCCGCCACAACCCCCTGTAGTGTTAATATAAAAGAAATACAATCACTTACCCTGGGTCTAACGATGATGATCGTACCATCTGACCTTACTGGACTTCTCAGGAGAGATCCCAACACCATAAGGCCATTAGGCACCTTACGCTCCTGGTCTGACGCACCGGCCAGCTCAGGACCGCGGTCACAACACCACCAAACTCTGAAACATGCAATACAGATTTTAAAATAGTGGCCTTATCTATATCCATATCCACAACTGATATGTTTCCCACCTTAGATGCATTGGTTTGCGTTTTGAGGCATTGGTTTGCTTAAAGCTAAAATTCTCAAACAACATATAACAAGATTTAGGATAGAAAACCCCTTCTCCTTTTAACACTCCTGCATTTAGTAACACTTTTCTGACTCCAGTCAATCATATTTACTCTCTTTACCACATGAAAATATATTCTTATCCTAAGCAGAAAACAAATTTTACTTTTCTAAGCAACAACCACTAACTCTACTATTTTACTTCATATAACATTGAAACATATATCTCTCATGGCAAACAACTTCACAACTCTTTCTATTTTCTTTATTCTTATATTTCTTTACAACAGAACTAAATCATTTATTTTGTTCAAAACCATCGTTATCTTCATCTTTTTAACACATTAGCATTTTTTTACCGTCGCTACTCCCGTAACGACCTCCTATCCACACACACTATTGTACCATCAACATAATAAAAACATAATAAAACATTGTACATTACACATTAACATTGTTACATTTACATTAAACAATTTACATTTAAATAACTGGTATCAAAACTTTATAACGTTACTATTATCCACTCTTTATTAACTTTCAAATTAGTGAACATTCATTTATCATTAGATTCTATACAAAAAAATTTCAAATTTATCATTAATCTTTCAGTTACATTACCTTCCTACCATGAATTTTCTTTTTCTAACCCTGCCTCAATCCTTGTCTAGTTTGGGTGACTCTGTTATTTACTATTCTCTATATTATTTTGGCATTTGTCTATCTAACCTTACTACCCCTTTTTTCTACTAACAACCGCTTCTAACCATTAACATATTATGACACCAATATCTCATTAATAACCCCCTTCACTAATCCCATTTAAATCCTCTGGCACCGCTCGTCTTTGTACTAGGATGTGTGTTCCCTACCTGGCCATATCCATTCCTAACCATTGCCCTCCACCAAATATCGGCAAACACTCTAACCCAAAATTGCTCCGCCTGCCACAACGCTGCACGCTGGTCTCTTGCCACGTCGCACGCTGATCACTCCTTACACCAGACCCTTACTACAAAATATCATCATCAACAAATATATATACCATGCACATTACTCACCTCTCTACATATAATCACTAACTACTGTGTCCCTAAAATATCTAACACCCTCTTTGTATATTATCAGTATCTCAAACATTCTTATTTTCTCTTAACTCCCGATAACCCTGCTTAACTAACTCAAATGCCCTTATTTATCATTATTACCCAAATTCTATCCCCTTTTTAACACTTTAATATAACCATTAGAAAATTCATCCCTCACCTACTAACAACAATACCTCTCAATATCCAAATATATTATCTGCTTCATTTATTAACCATTAGAATCTAAATCTCATAATTATTTAAAATCATTATCAAACTTTTCTACAGTACATGGTTTACACACAAAAATACGTAAAATACACAACATCAAGAATACACAAATGCATTGACATTAATATACACAAAAATATACAATCCGAATTACCAATTAATCATTTACCATAAATCAGTCAGAAAGCAGTCCATCTTGAAAAACACTATCACATATTTAAATGTTCATAAACACAATAAAATAATTAACCTCCATCATCAAACAATAATCTTATCTTATATCTACAGTATATACATTGCTTATTATTGAATCTCTTATATTAACATCATAAATGCATATACCATTCAAATTTTCATCATTTTCCGCAAACTCATATAATCTGTCATGATTGGTCATTGTCCTGTCACCTTCTGTATTATTAGTCATAATTAGGTAATTTATAAAGTCATTTCCCTTATCTCCGACTACTTCAGTTTCATTACAAGGTAAGTATTTACTTTTATTATACATCCTCTCTCCTCCTAACTTTTCCATAAATTCTTCATACTTTCTACTTATCTTAAAAATCTCTATTTCTCTTTTTCTCTCACCATATCTCTCACTTTCAAAACATCTCTCTCTTTCAATATATCTCTCTCTACCACACCAAGCTACATTCTCTCTCTTTATATTTGCATAGGGCACTACTACTTCATACAAACACCCCCTGGCCTCACCAGGTACAACTAAGGGATCATTTGGAGACCACATGTCTCCCACATAAATTCTAGAGGAACCTTCATCCTCAAACAACAATTTTGGAGTCTTTACTCCACTCCTACCACTGGGAAAATTTGCCCTCTGCCCACCATATTCACTTAAACTCTCCTTACCCCCACTTTCACTCTCATCTACAACTATATCCTCACCATTAACGTCTACTCTCATTAAAATCTCGTTATCACTACCAATGTTCACACTATTATCTCCTATTACCATATTTTTATTTATTTTATCATAATTTTCTCCCCCACTTACCTTGTCTTTGTTTATATCTAATTTGTCTACTCCTCTCTTATTTTCTAATTCTATCTCGTCTAACCGTGCATGTATCTCATTAATTCTTTTATCAAAATTACAATTCTGTTTCTTAATTTCATTAATGTCACTTTTCAAATCATTGAATTTCTCATCGAATTTATTATTTTGTATTTCAAAAAGTGTTTGCATAATTTTTACAATCTCGTTCTCTTCGGTTCTTTTATTTACGACTGGCGTTGACTGATCGCCTTCTCTCATAATTTGCGATTCAGTCATACTTATTTCACTACTGTTTGCCATTGTGAAAAAAAAATTGTTAATGAATTGTTGCTTTCTACATATGTCACAACATAACCTACAATCATACTTCTGATTTCAATACCCACTCCGTCTTTCTATTCAGGCTTATTATATAAAAATACAACAGGATATTTTTTATATAGTCCCTGTTCGGGCGCCATTTGTCACTATCCACCTTTAACAATCCCTTAGTTCAGGTCGGCATTTGTGATTATACAAATTAACAAGTTTATTTTTATTAGTTTTATTCATGTATGTTAGTCATACCATAATTATCGTACTTACCATAACTATGCTGTACCTGTTGATCTGATCGTATTTGGTTATTGTGGGTCCAGGGTTTCGAATTAAGCGTGAATAGCGACTGAGTTGGGCCTTGAAATAAAAGTACCAACGTCTATAAGTATTGAAATCAATTTCGATTTATTGTTTTCCCATTTTACACCTGACTTTTAATTATTAGACAATGGCGTCTCTTAACGACCAAAACAAAATGGCGGCCGTTACTTACATTTCTTTATTACTTATGATAATCAAATTATATTATATTTTGAATTTTATCAAATTACCCCTCTCTCTATTATTTAGCAGCTGCTTCTTTACTTAAAATGCTTCTATTTAATTTATATTGAGACTAGATGCAAACCAGCGCCTCAGCTTGGCTGTCGACAGTATATCAGACACGCTTTCCTTTCGCACGCTCACTCACTCATTCTGCAAAATATTTAATACATTTTTATATACATATATACTGGATGGTTAATTCTTTGAGCTCAATAAGATTATATGATGATTTTAACTTTCCTGACTGTAGACTGGAAGATCTGGTGGGTGGTTTCACATGGTGTTTCAACAGAGATTCCTTGGTTACATTTTTACTGACTGTTGTTACAATGACTCTAATTTATGACTTTTGAAAACTGTTATGCACTGATTTTAATCCATTTTAACTGATTGTTATTTAATATATTACATCTTGGTTGTTTTAGACTCACTAGGCCGGTATTACTTGCCGGCGAATTTCTGTAACGTGTTACCGCTGATGCGGTGTTGTGAAGACTGGTGTGAGGCACTATGCACTTTTTACGTATGTGTGTGTGTGCGTACATCATTATTCTTTGTCTCTAGGCAAGGAAACGCCCTGGTTTATTCGTATTTTATTTACGTCATTCTTATTGTTAATGACGTCTAGCATTGTTGACCAATGAAACAAACGTATCTAGAGCCTGTATTAACTTATGCAACCATTTAAAGTGTTCTGATCCGCACGTCCGCCTTTGACCTTGGAATCATTCTGCTTTGTCGGATCTGCGTCGTTGTCGGCAAAACAAGGGAAAATTGTACCATCCATACACATGAATGCAAAAATACAGTGAAATACAATAATTTCATACCTTTCGTACCATAAATCTGACATCAGGTTTTCGTACTGTTACAAAACCCCCTCAATGAAAGGTTTTATGTCGAAACAAAAACTTTTTATTGATCCATTCACACGTTCTAAAAGGATCGGCCCCGCCACAACCCCCTGTAGTGTTAATATAAAAGAAATACAATCACTTACCCTGGGTCTAACGATGATGATCGTACCATCTGACCTTACTGGACTTCTCAGGAGAGATCCCAACACCATAAGGCCATTAGGCACCTTATGCTCCTGGTCTGACGCACCGGCCAGCTCAGGACCGCGGTCACAACACCACCAAACTCTGAAACATGCAATACAGATTTTAAAATAGTGGCCTTATCTATATCCATATCCACAACTGATATGTTTCCCACCTTAGATGCATTGGTTTGCGTTTTGAGGCATTGGTTTGCTTAAAGCTAAAATTCTCAAACAACATATAACAAGATTTAGGATAGAAAACCCCTTCTCCTTTTAACACTCCTGCATTTAGTAACACTTTTCTGACTCCAGTCAATCATATTTACTCTCTTTACCACATGAAAATATATTCTTATCCTAAGCAGAAAACAAATTTTACTTTTCTAAGCAACAACCACTAACTCTACTATTTTACTTCATATAACATTGAAACATATATCTCTCATGGCAAACAACTTCACAACTCTTTCTATTTTCTTTATTCTTATATTTCTTTACAACAGAACTAAATCATTTATTTTGTTCAAAACCATCGTTATCTTCATCTTTTTAACACATTAGCATTTTTTTACCGTCGCTACTCCCGTAACGACCTCCTATCCACACACACTATTGTACCATCAACATAATAAAAACATAATAAAACATTGTACATTACACATTAACATTGTTACATTTACATTAAACAATTTACATTTAAATAACTGGTATCAAAACTTTATAACGTTACTATTATCCACTCTTTATTAACTTTCAAATTAGTGAACATTCATTTATCATTAGATTCTATACAAAAAAATTTCAAATTTATCATTAATCTTTCAGTTACATTACCTTCCTACCATGAATTTTCTTTTTCTAACCCTGCCTCAATCCTTGTCTAGTTTGGGTGACTCTGTTATTTACTATTCTCTATATTATTTTGGCATTTGTCTATCTAACCTTACTACCCCTTTTTTCTACTAACAACCGCTTCTAACCATTAACATATTATGACACCAATATCTCATTAATAACCCCCTTCACTAATCCCATTTAAATCCTCTGGCACCGCTCGTCTTTGTACTAGGATGTGTGTTCCCTACCTGGCCATATCCATTCCTAACCATTGCCCTCCACCAAATATCGGCAAACACTCTAACCCAAAATTGCTCCGCCTGCCACAACGCTGCACGCTGGTCTCTTGCCACGTCGCACGCTGATCACTCCTTACACCAGACCCTTACTACAAAATATCATCATCAACAAATATATATACCATGCACATTACTCACCTCTCTACATATAATCACTAACTACTGTGTCCCTAAAATATCTAACACCCTCTTTGTATATTATCAGTATCTCAAACATTCTTATTTTCTCTTAACTCCCGATAACCCTGCTTAACTAACTCAAATGCCCTTATTTATCATTATTACCCAAATTCTATCCCCTTTTTAACACTTTAATATAACCATTAGAAAATTCATCCCTCACCTACTAACAACAATACCTCTCAATATCCAAATATATTATCTGCTTCATTTATTAACCATTAGAATCTAAATCTCATAATTATTTAAAATCATTATCAAACTTTTCTACAGTACATGGTTTACACACAAAAATACGTAAAATACACAACATCAAGAATACACAAATGCATTGACATTAATATACACAAAAATATACAATCCGAATTACCAATTAATCATTTACCATAAATCAGTCAGAAAGCAGTCCATCTTGAAAAACACTATCACATATTTAAATGTTCATAAACACAATAAAATAATTAACCTCCATCATCAAACAATAATCTTATCTTATATCTACAGTATATACATTGCTTATTATTGAATCTCTTATATTAACATCATAAATGCATATACCATTCAAATTTTCATCATTTTCCGCAAACTCATATAATCTGTCATGATTGGTCATTGTCCTGTCACCTTCTGTATTATTAGTCATAATTAGGTAATTTATAAAGTCATTTCCCTTATCTCCGACTACTTCAGTTTCATTACAAGGTAAGTATTTACTTTTATTATACATCCTCTCTCCTCCTAACTTTTCCATAAATTCTTCATACTTTCTACTTATCTTAAAAATCTCTATTTCTCTTTTTCTCTCACCATATCTCTCACTTTCAAAACATCTCTCTCTTTCAATATATCTCTCTCTACCACACCAAGCTACATTCTCTCTCTTTATATTTGCATAGGGCACTACTACTTCATACAAACACCCCCTGGCCTCACCAGGTACAACTAAGGGATCATTTGGAGACCACATGTCTCCCACATAAATTCTAGAGGAACCTTCATCCTCAAACAACAATTTTGGAGTCTTTACTCCACTCCTACCACTGGGAAAATTTGCCCTCTGCCCACCATATTCACTTAAACTCTCCTTACCCCCACTTTCACTCTCATCTACAACTATATCCTCACCATTAACGTCTACTCTCATTAAAATCTCGTTATCACTACCAATGTTCACACTATTATCTCCTATTACCATATTTTTATTTATTTTATCATAATTTTCTCCCCCACTTACCTTGTCTTTGTTTATATCTAATTTGTCTACTCCTCTCTTATTTTCTAATTCTATCTCGTCTAACCGTGCATGTATCTCATTAATTCTTTTATCAAAATTACAATTCTGTTTCTTAATTTCATTAATGTCACTTTTCAAATCATTGAATTTCTCATCGAATTTATTATTTTGTATTTCAAAAAGTGTTTGCATAATTTTTACAATCTCGTTCTCTTCGGTTCTTTTATTTACGACTGGCGTTGACTGATCGCCTTCTCTCATAATTTGCGATTCAGTCATACTTATTTCACTACTGTTTGCCATTGTGAAAAAAAAATTGTTAATGAATTGTTGCTTTCTACATATGTCACAACATAACCTACAATCATACTTCTGATTTCAATACCCACTCCGTCTTTCTATTCAGGCTTATTATATAAAAATACAACAGGATATTTTTTATATAGTCCCTGTTCGGGCGCCATTTGTCACTATCCACCTTTAACAATCCCTTAGTTCAGGTCGGCATTTGTGATTATACAAATTAACAAGTTTATTTTTATTAGTTTTATTCATGTATGTTAGTCATACCATAATTATCGTACTTACCATAACTATGCTGTACCTGTTGATCTGATCGTATTTGGTTATTGTGGGTCCAGGGTTTCGAATTAAGCGTGAATAGCGACTGAGTTGGGCCTTGAAATAAAAGTACCAACGTCTATAAGTATTGAAATCAATTTCGATTTATTGTTTTCCCATTTTACACCTGACTTTTAATTATTAGACAATGGCGTCTCTTAACGACCAAAACAAAATGGCGGCCGTTACTTACATTTCTTTATTACTTATGATAATCAAATTATATTATATTTTGAATTTTATCAAATTACCCCTCTCTCTATTATTTAGCAGCTGCTTCTTTACTTAAAATGCTTCTATTTAATTTATATTGAGACTAGATGCAAACCAACGCCTCAGCTTGGCTGTCGACAGTATATCAGACACGCTTTCCTTTCGCACGCTCACTCACTCATTCTGCAAAATATTTAATACATTTTTATATACATATATACTGGATGGTTAATTCTTTGAGCTCAATAAGATTATATGATGATTTTAACTTTCCTGACTGTAGACTGGAAGATCTGGTGGGTGGTTTCACATGGTGTTTCAACAGAGATTCCTTGGTTACATTTTTACTGACTGTTGTTACAATGACTCTAATTTATGACTTTTGAAAACTGTTATGCACTGATTTTAATCCATTTTAACTGATTGTTATTTAATATATTACATCTTGGTTGTTTTAGACTCACTAGGCCGGTATTACTTGCCGGCGAATTTCTGTAACGTGTTACCGCTGATGCGGTGTTGTGAAGACTGGTGTGAGGCACTATGCACTTTTTACGTATGTGTGTGTGTGCGTACATCATTATTCTTTGTCTCTAGGCAAGGAAACGCCCTGGTTTATTCGTATTTTATTTACGTCATTCTTATTGTTAATGACGTCTAGCATTGTTGACCAATGAAACAAACGTATCTAGAGCCTGTATTAACTTATGCAACCATTTAAAGTGTTCTGATCCGCACGTCCGCCTTTGACCTTGGAATCATTCTGCTTTGTCGGATCTGCGTCGTTGTCGGCAAAACAAGGGAAAATTGTACCATCCATACACATGAATGCAAAAATACAGTGAAATACAATAATTTCATACCTTTCGTACCATAAATCTGACATCAGGTTTTCGTACTGTTACAAAACCCCCTCAATGAAAGGTTTTATGTCGAAACAAAAACTTTTTATTGATCCATTCACACGTTCTAAAAGGATCGGCCCCGCCACAACCCCCTGTAGTGTTAATATAAAAGAAATACAATCACTTACCCTGGGTCTAACGATGATGATCGTACCATCTGACCTTACTGGACTTCTCAGGAGAGATCCCAACACCATAAGGCCATTAGGCACCTTACGCTCCTGGTCTGACGCACCGGCCAGCTCAGGACCGCGGTCACAACACCACCAAACTCTGAAACATGCAATACAGATTTTAAAATAGTGGCCTTATCTATATCCATATCCACAACTGATATGTTTCCCACCTTAGATGCATTGGTTTGCGTTTTGAGGCATTGGTTTGCTTAAAGCTAAAATTCTCAAACAACATATAACAAGATTTAGGATAGAAAACCCCTTCTCCTTTTAACACTCCTGCATTTAGTAACACTTTTCTGACTCCAGTCAATCATATTTACTCTCTTTACCACATGAAAATATATTCTTATCCTAAGCAGAAAACAAATTTTACTTTTCTAAGCAACAACCACTAACTCTACTATTTTACTTCATATAACATTGAAACATATATCTCTCATGGCAAACAACTTCACAACTCTTTCTATTTTCTTTATTCTTATATTTCTTTACAACAGAACTAAATCATTTATTTTGTTCAAAACCATCGTTATCTTCATCTTTTTAACACATTAGCATTTTTTTACCGTCGCTACTCCCGTAACGACCTCCTATCCACACACACTATTGTACCATCAACATAATAAAAACATAATAAAACATTGTACATTACACATTAACATTGTTACATTTACATTAAACAATTTACATTTAAATAACTGGTATCAAAACTTTATAACGTTACTATTATCCACTCTTTATTAACTTTCAAATTAGTGAACATTCATTTATCATTAGATTCTATACAAAAAAATTTCAAATTTATCATTAATCTTTCAGTTACATTACCTTCCTACCATGAATTTTCTTTTTCTAACCCTGCCTCAATCCTTGTCTAGTTTGGGTGACTCTGTTATTTACTATTCTCTATATTATTTTGGCATTTGTCTATCTAACCTTACTACCCCTTTTTTCTACTAACAACCGCTTCTAACCATTAACATATTATGACACCAATATCTCATTAATAACCCCCTTCACTAATCCCATTTAAATCCTCTGGCACCGCTCGTCTTTGTACTAGGATGTGTGTTCCCTACCTGGCCATATCCATTCCTAACCATTGCCCTCCACCAAATATCGGCAAACACTCTAACCCAAAATTGCTCCGCCTGCCACAACGCTGCACGCTGGTCTCTTGCCACGTCGCACGCTGATCACTCCTTACACCAGACCCTTACTACAAAATATCATCATCAACAAATATATATACCATGCACATTACTCACCTCTCTACATATAATCACTAACTACTGTGTCCCTAAAATATCTAACACCCTCTTTGTATATTATCAGTATCTCAAACATTCTTATTTTCTCTTAACTCCCGATAACCCTGCTTAACTAACTCAAATGCCCTTATTTATCATTATTACCCAAATTCTATCCCCTTTTTAACACTTTAATATAACCATTAGAAAATTCATCCCTCACCTACTAACAACAATACCTCTCAATATCCAAATATATTATCTGCTTCATTTATTAACCATTAGAATCTAAATCTCATAATTATTTAAAATCATTATCAAACTTTTCTACAGTACATGGTTTACACACAAAAATACGTAAAATACACAACATCAAGAATACACAAATGCATTGACATTAATATACACAAAAATATACAATCCGAATTACCAATTAATCATTTACCATAAATCAGTCAGAAAGCAGTCCATCTTGAAAAACACTATCACATATTTAAATGTTCATAAACACAATAAAATAATTAACCTCCATCATCAAACAATAATCTTATCTTATATCTACAGTATATACATTGCTTATTATTGAATCTCTTATATTAACATCATAAATGCATATACCATTCAAATTTTCATCATTTTCCGCAAACTCATATAATCTGTCATGATTGGTCATTGTCCTGTCACCTTCTGTATTATTAGTCATAATTAGGTAATTTATAAAGTCATTTCCCTTATCTCCGACTACTTCAGTTTCATTACAAGGTAAGTATTTACTTTTATTATACATCCTCTCTCCTCCTAACTTTTCCATAAATTCTTCATACTTTCTACTTATCTTAAAAATCTCTATTTCTCTTTTTCTCTCACCATATCTCTCACTTTCAAAACATCTCTCTCTTTCAATATATCTCTCTCTACCACACCAAGCTACATTCTCTCTCTTTATATTTGCATAGGGCACTACTACTTCATACAAACACCCCCTGGCCTCACCAGGTACAACTAAGGGATCATTTGGAGACCACATGTCTCCCACATAAATTCTAGAGGAACCTTCATCCTCAAACAACAATTTTGGAGTCTTTACTCCACTCCTACCACTGGGAAAATTTGCCCTCTGCCCACCATATTCACTTAAACTCTCCTTACCCCCACTTTCACTCTCATCTACAACTATATCCTCACCATTAACGTCTACTCTCATTAAAATCTTGTTATCACTACCAATGTTCACACTATTATCTCCTATTACCATATTTTTATTTATTTTATCATAATTTTCTCCCCCACTTACCTTGTCTTTGTTTATATCTAATTTGTCTACTCCTCTCTTATTTTCTAATTCTATCTCGTCTAACCGTGCATGTATCTCATTAATTCTTTTATCAAAATTACAATTCTGTTTCTTAATTTCATTAATGTCACTTTTCAAATCATTGAATTTCTCATCGAATTTATTATTTTGTATTTCAAAAAGTGTTTGCATAATTTTTACAATCTCGTTCTCTTCGGTTCTTTTATTTACGACTGGCGTTGACTGATCGCCTTCTCTCATAATTTGCGATTCAGTCATACTTATTTCACTACTGTTTGCCATTGTGAAAAAAAAATTGTTAATGAATTGTTGCTTTCTACATATGTCACAACATAACCTACAATCATACTTCTGATTTCAATACCCACTCCGTCTTTCTATTCAGGCTTATTATATAAAAATACAACAGGATATTTTTTATATAGTCCCTGTTCGGGCGCCATTTGTCACTATCCACCTTTAACAATCCCTTAGTTCAGGTCGGCATTTGTGATTATACAAATTAACAAGTTTATTTTTATTAGTTTTATTCATGTATGTTAGTCATACCATAATTATCGTACTTACCATAACTATGCTGTACCTGTTGATCTGATCGTATTTGGTTATTGTGGGTCCAGGGTTTCGAATTAAGCGTGAATAGCGACTGAGTTGGGCCTTGAAATAAAAGTACCAACGTCTATAAGTATTGAAATCAATTTCGATTTATTGTTTTCCCATTTTACACCTGACTTTTAATTATTAGACAATGGCGTCTCTTAACGACCAAAACAAAATGGCGGCCGTTACTTACATTTCTTTATTACTTATGATAATCAAATTATATTATATTTTGAATTTTATCAAATTACCCCTCTCTCTATTATTTAGCAGCTGCTTCTTTACTTAAAATGCTTCTATTTAATTTATATTGAGACTAGATGCAAACCAACGCCTCAGCTTGGCTGTCGACAGTATATCAGACACGCTTTCCTTTCGCACGCTCACTCACTCATTCTGCAAAATATTTAATACATTTTTATATACATATATACTGGATGGTTAATTCTTTGAGCTCAATAAGATTATATGATGATTTTAACTTTCCTGACTGTAGACTGGAAGATCTGGTGGGTGGTTTCACATGGTGTTTCAACAGAGATTCCTTGGTTACATTTTTACTGACTGTTGTTACAATGACTCTAATTTATGACTTTTGAAAACTGTTATGCACTGATTTTAATCCATTTTAACTGATTGTTATTTAATATATTACATCTTGGTTGTTTTAGACTCACTAGGCCGGTATTACTTGCCGGCGAATTTCTGTAACGTGTTACCGCTGATGCGGTGTTGTGAAGACTGGTGTGAGGCACTATGCACTTTTTACGTATGTGTGTGTGTGCGTACATCATTATTCTTTGTCTCTAGGCAAGGAAACGCCCTGGTTTATTCGTATTTTATTTACGTCATTCTTATTGTTAATGACGTCTAGCATTGTTGACCAATGAAACAAACGTATCTAGAGCCTGTATTAACTTATGCAACCATTTAAAGTGTTCTGATCCGCACGTCCGCCTTTGACCTTGGAATCATTCTGCTTTGTCGGATCTGCGTCGGTTGTCAGCAAAAACAAGGGAAAAATTGTACCATCCATTACACATGAATGCAAAAATACAGTGAAATACAATAATTTCATACCTTTCGTACCATAAATCTGACATCAGGTTTTTCGTACTGTTTACAAAAACCCCCTCAATGAAAGGTTTTTATGTCGAAACAAAAACTTTTTATTGATCCATTCACACGTTTCTAAAAGGGATCGGCCCCGCCACAAACCCCTTGTAAGTGTTAATATAAAAAGAAATACAATCACTTTACCCTGGGTCTAACGATGATGATCGTACCATCTGACCTTACTGGACTTCTCAGGAGAGATCCCAACACCATAAGGCCCATTAGGCACCTTACGCTCCTGGTCTGACGCACCGGCCAGCTCAGGACCGCGGTCACAAACACCACCAAACTCTGAAAACATGCAATACAGATTTTTAAAATAGTGGCCTTATCTATATCCATATCCACAACTGATATGTTTCCCACCTTAGATGCATTGGTTTGCGTTTTTGAGGCATTGGTTTGCTTAAAGCTAAAATTCTCAAACAACATATAACAAGATTTAGGATAGAAAACCCCTTCTCCTTTTTAACACTCCTGCATTTAGTAACACTTTTTCTGACTCCAGTCAATCATATTTACTCTCTTTACCACATGAAAAATATATTCTTATCCTAAGCAGAAAAACAAATTTTACTTTTCTAAGCAACAAACCACTAACTCTACTATTTTACTTCATATAACATTGAAACATATAATCTCTCATGGCAAACAACTTCACAACTCTTTCTATTTTCTTTATTCTTATATTTCTTTACAACAGAAACTAAATCATTTATTTTGTTCAAAACCATCGTTATCTTCATCTTTTTAACACATTAGCATTTTTTTACCGTCGCTACTCCCGTAACGACCTCCTATCCACACACACTATTGTACCATCAACAATAATAAAAACATAATAAAAACATTGTACATTACACATTAACATTGTTACATTTACATTAAACAATTTACATTTAAATTAACTGGTATCAAAACTTTATAACGTTACTATTATCCACTCTTTATTAACTTTCAAATTAGTGAACATTCATTTATCATTAGATTCTATACAAAAAAATTTCAAATTTATCATTAATCTTTCAGTTACATTACCTTCCTACCATGAATTTTTCTTTTTCTAACCCTGCCTCAATCCTTGTCTAGTTTGGGTGACTCTGTTATTTACTATTCTCTATATTATTTTGGCATTTGTCTATCTAACCTTACTACCCCTTTTTTTCTACTAACAACCGCTTCTAACCATTAACATATTATGACACCAAATATCTCATTAATAACCCCCTTCACTAATCCCATTTAAATCCTCTGGCACCGCTCGTCTTTGTTACTAGGATTGTGTGTTTCCCTACCTGGCCATATCCATTCCCTAACCCATTGCCCTCCACCAAATATCGGCAAAACACTCTAACCCAAAATTGCCTCCGCCTGCCACAACGCTGCACGCTGGTCTCTTGCCACGTCGCACGCTGAATCACTCCTTACACCAGACCCTTACTACAAAATATCATCATCAACAAATATATATACCATGCACATTACTCACCTCTCTACATATAATCACTAACTACTGTGTCCCTAAAAATATCTAACACCCTCTTTGTATATTATCAGTATCTCAAAACATTCTTATTTTCTCTTAACTCCCGATAACCCTGCTTAACTAACCTCAAATGCCCTTATTTATCATTATTACCCCAAATTCTATCCCCTTTTTAAACACTTTAATATAACCATTAGAAAATTCATCCCTCACCTACTAACAACAATACCTCTCAATATCCAAATATATTATCTGCTTCATTTATTAACCATTAGAATCTAAATCTCATAATTATTTAAAATCATTATCAAACTTTTCTACAGTACATGGTTTACACACAAAAAATACGTAAAATACACAACATCAAGAATACACAAATGCATTGACATTAATATACACAAAAAATATACAATCCGAATTACCAATTAATCATTTACCATAAATTCAGTCAGAAAAGCAGTCCATCTTGAAAAAACACTATCACATATTTAAATGTTCATAAACACAATAAAAATAATTAACCTCCATCATCAAACAATAATCTTATCTTATATCTACAGTATATACATTGCTTATTATTGAATCTCTTATATTAACATCATAAATGCATATACCATTCAAATTTTTCATCATTTTCCGCAAA